>ML685777.1:4475613-4593182 GCA_007922175.1 Pelusios castaneus
AAAGTGCCACAAGACTCTGTTGTCTTTCTACAATAGACTAACACGGCTACCCCTTTGGAATTTGACTACATGGAGGGCACTGAATACAGCCGTTTGAAGTGGAAATCCATCAACTTCATGAAACAACTTGCACAGATCCAGGCAGACATCATCTTCCTTTCCAAATGCAAGCAACTGGACATTATACCTAATGGACTGAAGGTAAAGAACCCATTACAATTGACATATTACACAGATTACAGTGAGAGATTGTGCCATAAACTCTCTCAGAAATTAAGAAATCACCTTATCAGCATCCTGTACAGCAAAATCTGTTAGTCTCTAAAAG
Source organism: Pelusios castaneus (assembly GCA_007922175.1). Taxonomy (NCBI): domain Eukaryota; kingdom Metazoa; phylum Chordata; order Testudines; family Pelomedusidae; genus Pelusios; species Pelusios castaneus. The sequence continues at coordinate 4,475,942 of ML685777.1, forward strand.
TGCCACAAGACTCTGTTGTCTAGATCATATGTGACAGTTTGGAAATCTACCTCTGTGAATCGATGCATCCCAGTCTGATTTTTATGGGCACTGAACACTGTATATTTGTACCCTCATGGTTACCTTTCACTGTATCCTTGCATCCTATCTTCTATGTTAAGGGAAGAAGGACTGGTGCCTGTGTCTTCCATTGAATGGAATAGTCATTAAGGACCCTCATTAATTGAATAACCTTCCCCCAAAAGATGGCTAATGCCTAGGGGAATCTGTTTTCCAGGAAATCTTGTAACCAAACAACTGATCACCTAATGAGGGACCTGATATCACTGAGGTGGTCACCTGAGAAAGGGGACAAGGCCTTCTTAAGAGGGACTTGGTCCAACAGAGAGGTGGGAGGAAGCCAACAATGACCAGTAGAAGACAAGGCTGAGCAGTATGACTTATGGATCCCCTAAAAAGATGCTGACCACTGCCAAAAGGCTCTTGGAGTAGTAAGGAAACTGAGGCAGGTATTTACATGCAGGTTGTAGGCTTTGGGTTTTTTCCTACAGACCTGTATCTCTTGTGTGTGATCCAAGAGTAAAGTGTGTATGTCCTACTTATGTGGTTACGTAGTCCCTAACGAGGGAAGATGTAAGCCACAGGGTACATCGCTGTGAGGAAATACAAGCATGTGCAACAGCTATGGGAAGGCTGGGGAGAGCTGGCCCCAGTTTAAGGGGCGTAGCATCCTCTGTGCTTAGTGGGTTATCTGTCACATGTGCCTGGAGGCCCAGAGCAAGTGATGGTGTCTGAGCTCTTATGGAACCCAAGCTGTGGGTACAGTACGGAAGCTTAGTGAGTGTCCAATCAAATAAATAGTGCTCACTGCACAATTGTAAATGTGATTTCCTCCTCCTCCCCCCCCCCCCATACAATAACCCAGGTAAAAAACAATAAGTCCTCCAATTATGATGTCTGTGTCAAGGTCAGAAAATAAAGAACTAGGTTTACACTTTCTGAACTTTTTCATAAAACAGCACACTTTTTCTTCTTCCCTTGATCTGATATAGTGAAATGAGAATCACTTTCATTTCATAAGGGAAAGTGCAATAAGAGAGAAAACCAGAACAGGCTTTCAAGAATGCAAAGTGAATTAATCCACTCTTTTGGCAGGAGAGAGGATCATTAGTCCTCACAGGTGGGCTAATTATATAAATGGGAAGCTACAGCCTGCCAGGAACAATCAGAGGGAGTCACTCCAGACATGAAACCCTGAGCACACTCTAATGGTCTGTGATGGGAGAGTCTAAAAGAGCCAAAAGTTAAATGGATCAATCCACTAAATGTGGTAAATGAAGTGAGAATAAGTTTACAGGCACCATGGATAAGAGTATGAGTAAAGAGGCAAAGGAACTAACTATTATGTTCCTCCACGTGATCTTCCAGAACAGAATGGAGGCATTATTAATGGGAATTTGCGGGGGAAGAGATGATACTTTCAATTGACTTAAGGTGCCCAGAATAAAACACTGATTAGCAAAGGAAAAAGCAGACAGGAAGGTGGGTTAAGGCTTCCTCAACTCATGAATACTAACAAAATCCATCTCCTGAGGCTGTACTGAAACATTTTCTCACACTGTATCCATGCTCCTTGGTGCATGCCATGGGCAGTGAAAATAAGGGCTTAACTTTGGGATTTACATGCATTAAAATGTCTCTATTCCAGTTCACTACTGCACCTCTGTCTTTTAATTAGCCACAGCTGGAATGGCTTGCTTAGAAGCAAGCCATGTTCAGCAAGAGTTTGGTTACATCTCTGGCTTGACCTAGGAAGGATAAGTCAGTTCAATTTTATCAAGAGATGAAGCATATTCATGGATCAAGATTGGTCACAGCTAGGTAAGAACATTTGTCTGTGTTCCATGGATGATCAGTGTCACTCACTCCTGATATTTGCTGTTTTAAAGTCCTTGCATGAAATTCTGGCGCCATTATAATTCCTGGGTGTTTTGCCCCGGCATCTTAGGAACACATCAGAATCTCAGTTCTTATTTATTTATTTTTTTTAAAGTTTCTAGTCTTTTTATGATTGTAATGAAATGTTGGGGAAATATGATTCTTAAAGGTGCCAAAGGCAGAAAGTAAATAAATGAACTTCAAATTAAATCCCATGATCTTTAAGGCAAGCTCATGATTTTTTTTGGAACACTTGTATGTGGCAATATTGTGATTTAATACCTTCCTGCTTGTAGGGAAAAGGTCCCCTGATTGAAATGAAGCAAATACACAACAGGTTAGCACCAACCCTACTGTGTATACCCAGTGTTCCTGAAGTAGTCTAACAAAGTAGTAAAACAAAGATCCTGGTGACAGAGAGATTTGCTGAGAATATTAGAGCTATGTAATCACTTGGGCAGGATGGCGTGCTTGGTAGTAAGTCCGTTATCGCAATGACTGGAGCTGGTTGGGAATTTTTCTCATTGGGAAATGCCAACTTATCAAAACAAACTCTTCATAATGTGCTTCTGTTGAGAAAGTTTCTTGGGTCTAGAATGGAACTTCTGGTCAAGCATACGAGTAATTAAATACTCAGTGGGCCAGAGAGAAACCGAAGATCTCATTTTCAGTCTGCATAGGCATGAATGCATATCGAAATCTCAACATTTTTTGTGAAAAATATTCTTGTTTCCTGGAGAGCTCTGACAATGGCCTTTCAGCTACAAGCCAGTTTAACGTAAACTAGTAACCAGACACTTGGAACAAGTTTCCATTCAAATAACTTCTCATTCTTTAGCTGGAACTTACTCCTTTCCAAGTATTTAGTCCTCTTCTGAGCTCTTTTAATGCCTTTTGTTCTGAACTGTGTCTTTAAGTGTCTGGAACAAAGCCAAGCACTGGCTGACTTTGCCTTTCCATGGGGAATACACACAATGCCCGAGTTTCCTTTGAGATCAGGTCAGAATAACCATCTCCAGCTGCTTTATCTTTGCAGAGGATTTTCTGCCTGTGTTGTGATTGGCAGTTTATTTCAGCCTTGTGTGAACAATTCCAGTGAGCAAAAGGCAACAGAGCGATGAGACTTTGTGGCTTCGAAGCTCAGATTTTTCTCATTTGAATGTCAATCTAGCAGGGTTTGTCAACTGCACTGAAAGTCATAACTATAGGAAATTGAGCCTTCTCTTATTGCTCTTATTTCTATAGCAGAGTAAGCATGCAGGGTGCCATACAGACAAACCAAACATATCCGTGAGGGCTGTAAAAGTATTTCATATCTGTGTTGCAACGTGTTCTACACACATGGACCCCCTGCATGTGCAGAGAGCCCCACTGAAGTCAACGGGACATTACACAAGCATAGGACTCTGTCTTCATGTTCAGGTTACAGGCTCAGGGTTAAAGCCAGTCCTGTAGCTTTCTCTTGTCAGTAGCATCATTGACTGACTTAAAATATAGTTACTCTGTGTAAAGGGAGCAGGATGCAGTCCTAAATTAATTAAATTGTCTAATGTCATTAAGATAATGGATATGAGATAACTTTATAGTATGAATACTTGAACTGGAATCATGAGGGTTAAGATTATGGACAGCTAGTTATTGTTCATAGGCCAGATGCTGCAAATGTGTAATAGTGGGAGTAATGCTTAATACACGTACTGATCCCTGTAGTAAGTACTACAGGTAGCACTAAATGTTTGTATTTGGCTTTCTGTTTAACTTGATGGTCCCTGCTGGATATATATTTTGTGTGTGTGTGTGTGTGTGTGTGTGTGTGTGTGTGTGTGTGTGTGTAATATTTTCCTAGACGTTCAAGGTCTCACTATGCAACTTACCAAACTTCAAGAGAGAATGGGCCTGATTTTGCTTTCATGAGAAGTAATTCTTCCTCTCCACTCCGCAATGATTAGGTCTCAACTGGAGTATTGTGTCCAGTTCTGGGCACCTCATTTCAGGGAAGATGTGGACAAATTGGAGAAAGTCCAGAGCAGAGCAACAAGAATGGTTAAAGGTCTGGAACACTTGACTTATGAGAAAAGATTGTAAGAGCTGGGTTTGTTCAGTCACGAAAAGAGGAGACTCAGAGGGGACATAACAGTTTTCAAGTACCTGAAGGGTTGTTGGGAGGAAAAAATGTTCTCCTTAACTGCTGATGACAGGACAGGAAGCAATGGCCTTACATTACAGCAAGGGAAGTTTAGGTTGGACACTAGGGCTATGTCTACACTTGCTAAAATTAGTTAGTTCGAACTAATTCAAACTAATTTTAGTTAGTTCGAATTAGCTTAATTCAAACTAGAAAAAGTTAGTTTGAACTAAGCAAGTGCCACTCATGGCACTTGCTTAGTTCGAATTAGCGATCCCCATTCATTTAAATGGCCAGTGAGTTCGAACTAAGAAATTAGTTTGAATTAACATGGCCACATTGGCCAATTCTAACTAACTAGTTCAAATTAAAGTCTTACTTCTGAAGCCGTATTCCAACTTATTAGCCATGGCTTTAATTAGTTTGAATTAAGCCTTCTTAATTTGAACTAACTTGCCAGTGTAGACATAGCCTACGAAAAAATTCCTAACAGGGTGATTAACCACTGGATTAAGTGGCCTAGGCAGGTTGTGGAATCTCCATCACTGGAAGTTTTTCAGAACAGGTTAAACAAGCACCTGTCAGGGATGGGTTAAGAGGGCACTTGGTCCTGCCAGGAGTGCAGGGGACTGAACTCGATGACCTCTCATGGTCCCTTCCAGTTTCCATGATTGACCACAAAATAATTGCACATGAAGAACACTTGCAAATCTAATGTGCTAATAAGAGGGGAAAAAATGCGATTTAACTTTACTACAACATTTTCTTATTAAGATTTTATTATACATTGTAATGAATATCTTGAATAGGGGCCATTACTCACTGGCCTGTTCCATTCACTGAGATCAAGTCTTACTCTTAATACTGATATTTTGACTCAAACTGAAATAAGTTGAGTGTGATTCTCTTCTTACGCTGGTGTAAATCATGAGTAACTCTATGTGAAGCCAATGGAGTGTGTCTGTGATAAAATCGTTGTGGGTCTTGTTTACAACACTCCTGTTAATACATCCCAGAATGGTGTTTGCTTTTTTTGCAACAGCATCACACTCTTGATTCATATTTAGCTTGTGGTCCACTATGGCACCCAGATCTCTTTCTGCAGTACTGCTTCCTAGGCAGTCATTGCCCATTCTGTGTCTGTGCAATGGATGGTTCTTTCCTAAGTGGAGTACTGTGCACTTGTCTCTATTGAATTTCATTCTGTTTACCTCAGACCATTTCACCAGTTTGTCCAAATCATTTTGAATTGTGAACCTATCCTGCAAAGCACTTGCAACCTCTTCCAGCTTGGTATCATCAGCAAACTTTATAAGTGTGCTCTGTATGCCATCATCTAAATCACTGATTGAAAATATTGAACACAACCAGACTCAGACTCGATCCCTGTGGTACCCCACTCATTTTGCTTTTCCAGCATGGCTCTGAACCATTGATAACTACTCTCTGGGTGCAGTTATCTGACCAGTTTTGCACCCATCTTTTAGTAGCTCCATCCAGATTGTAATTCCCTAGTTTGTTAATGTGTAGGTGATGTGGACCATATCAAAAGCCTTACTAAAGTCTAGATATGAAGAAAAAGTCTGTCTTCTATGTCCCTTGCCCTCCTTTTGCAATCCGCATCCTTCTGTACTCAGATGTCTTAGAAATAGAAGACAAACTGATGACATCCCAGGATGGTAGGTAGCAAGTGGTATAGCTAGAGAAACCTCAGACTTCCCCAGAAGAGGGTCTCATGGATCAGCCAAGAATCAATATATCTAAAAGCAGATCATGATATCTTCAATGTTCTCTTCTGTTTGAAAGCACTCAGCAGGTTTGTTTGTTTGTTTGTTTGTTTTTAAATATCTATCTGTATCTGCTAAGCCCTCTTGCAAGCTATTTGCAAGTTAAATTGCATTGGTTACACTGACTGGGTTGTTACATGGCATTGTTTCTGTTTTCTGATTGGGCGGAATGTAAAATCACTTTTCCTGCAAATGTTAATGTGAAGTTTGGTTTCCCAGAGCACCTTATATATGCAACTTTGAAATTCTGCCATTCTGTATGTCATAAGAGTCCGTTACACTGAGTGAACAGCAGAGGAGTGCAAATATGGCTGAACTAATTAATTTCCTAAACATTGAACAGACTATGGAAACTTTATTTTACGAGTAGTTACCAAGCTCTGCCTCCAGAATGATGTCGAATGATGTATTTTTGCAGATGAGTAGCTCTGAATCCACCCAGTAGAGGGCAGTGGTGCACCCACACAGCGGCCAGCTCACGTTGCTGCATCGAGAGTGATATTTAAAAGTGATGAGACCATTTTTCTAGCATTACACAATAAATTCACGACTTAGTGGAACTTGTTTGTTTTGCCCGATTTCAGTTGGATCTCTCATCGGCCTGTTTTGTGAAGCTGTCCATCACCATGTCTTTGAACCCCTTCCATGCAAATTAGATTAGCAGCTCCATGTAGTCTCTAGATCTTTTCGTTCTGGTTATAATAAGTTCCTTTGGGAGAGTAACTTCTGTTGGGATAGGCGGTGTGTTTTTGGTTTTTGTTTTACTTAGTCCTCTTAGAGAGGGTGGCTTGGGTGGGTGCAGGGCTGGATCAAGGCCTGGGCGCCCTGGGGCTGGCTACTCCACTGGGGTCCCTGCACTGGGGTGGCACCCTGTCTGGGAAATGAGGTGTCTGGCCCGCTGTTGCTGGGGTTGAGGTGTCCAGCGCTGCTTGGAGAGTTGGCGGGAGTGACAAGGCTGCTGGGGGCCCAGAGGTTTGGGAAGGGGCACTTCTGGCACTGGGGGTTTACCAGGGTGGTGCAGAGACATATATGGCAGGGGCCATAGGGGCTGGGCCCTCTTTCAGGTTGGGGCCCAGGGCTCCAAGCCCTTATAGCCCCTCCATTAATCTGGCCTTGGTTGGGTGCTGTGAATGTTCTGGTTATAAAAGCTTTATCAAATGGTAACATTTTGTAATGTTTCCGGAAAGTGATCAGATTTCAGATCCATTTAATCTCTTGCTCTTTGGGCCAATTAGATTTTTTTTTTTTCCCAGCTGAGAATACTCTCTCCATAACTTGCGTGCACTTTGTTCTGAATGTTGTGATTGACTTTGTCTGACAGGAGTACGACCATGGTGTCCAGTATACTTAGGACTTGACCCATGAATTGCTTTGAAGGCTGAGATGGGGCTTAAATTGGCAGTGGAAGCCAGCAGGGAGCCAGTGAAAGAATAAAGGAACAGAATTCTCTTGTGGTCTCACAGGCAGGCAGTCTATTCTGGGCAATCGGGAGCTCTTGCTTTACCATCACGTTCAGCTTTAAGTTTGGAGTTGCAGTAATCCAATCCAGATGTGAAAAATGTACCTGGATCACTATGTCAGGGAAAGGGCTGGAGATTTCAGATATAAATAGACTCTCAGGAAAGTCACTGATGGCTCAGATCCTGCGCTGAGCTCAAAGAGTTGATGGACCCCTGAACCCACAGAAAAGTCATGGACACTCTACACTGGGGCAGGTAATGGCTCCTGCAGCACTAACTTCCAGATTGGGGCCTTGCCTTCTCTCTATTTAAGCCCTCCAGGCAGTATTTGGAGTATATGTTCTCTAGATGTTTATGAAAACAACTATTTATTGTCTGAGTTTCTCATGTAAAGTATTTTGAACTAAGTAAAGGGCGGGTGAAATCACTAAGGCAATAAATCAGAAATTTCCCTTTGGATTTTAATCTGGGATTATTTCACTGAAATGAAATGACTTCCCCTTTTCATCTCCTGCCCCTTGTGCCCTCTGTCTCTAAAATAATATTGGACTGGGTAGATGCACGTGTGCTCTCTCTCTCCACCACTTTGGATTTACAGGGCCCTAGAGCTCTTCTATTTCATGTGGGGGAGAGAGAGCAAAGTCAGCTGAAAAAGATGACAGATTGATTTGCATTTTTTAAGAGTACCGAAACCCATTGAGGATAGTCGATTGTGTTGTGCGTTAACCTCAATGTTCAGGGGGTTTACATGCTCATGTATCTTGAAGATGACCCAAAAAAGAAGCTGTGTGTGACTTTTTTTCTATCCACACTTCTCCTTCTAGATTCCCAGTTTAGAGCACCAAGCAAGCCTGCAACCAGGTTCACCTAAACTGTGATCTTGTTGGATCTTGTAAACTGAGTGGGGTCAGGCCTAGGACAGATGTGCCTGGGGGAACCTCCAGAAACATCTAGCAGGCTTCAGGGAGTGGCATTAGCAGATCAGGACTGAACCCATGTACCGAGATGACTGAGGTGCTGTCCTTGGATGATATGTAAAACCAAGACTCTATTTAGTAAGGCACACATCTGTTTCTATAGCTGTTGAATGATGTATTTGTAACTGGGGATCTGTCTAACTAATTGGAGAGTTTTCAGGTTCATGCTTTACCAGTAGTTGGAAAATTCCAATTGTATCCATCTAGAGGACTAGATTATTTAAATGTTAATGTGATGTACAGGAGAAGGCAACAGGACTATTTGGAGCCATTAAATTCTAACCACTTAACACTGCTTGAAGGTCTGAAATGAAACTATCCTCAAACATACAAAGTTCTAAGGACTGGACTACAAGCATGGCAGAATCTAGCTCTGTGGCCTGGGGGAGAAAGAAAGGACACAGTTGCCGCAAGATGTTTTCCAGTGCAAGGGCCTAACAGGATCACAGTCTCCATTTTGGGTCAAAGGGCATACTTTAGCGAATCATGGATTGCATCAGCCATGTGCTTTGTCTGAAGTGACTGTTGTGGAGACTCCAAGTTAAGATTGAGATTAAGTTTGTGCAATCACATTCTGATTATCCCAAATTACCCTATCTTCCCCTGAAATTTGACATGTGCATGGTATTCCTTTTCAGTGTCTATCCTAAACTGATAATGCTACTGTTAAACAAGTGCCATTTTGCACACCAGAAGTGGTAGCCATTTCCTGGTTGGGGAAGTTCACTGACTATGTAACATTGGTAAAGGGCCTGGGAGTGCTATAAATAGGGGCACAATTTCTAGTCTGAATATTTGCAACTGCTGTGGTATGCCCTATTACGAACACAAAGAGGTATTTTTGTGCTTTAAGCAGACACTTGATTTGATATTGTGTGTTAATGGCATTGAACAATGATGCACATTATGATTTTTACTTTGAATACAAGAATAAATTTAAACAGCCATGAAAAGTGCTGGAATGACAACCTGACAGTCTGAAGTCCTTTGTTTATCTGTAGCAATACATACTTCAACTTGTGTTCCTCAGCCATGGAGCCCAATCATTTAGTTTAGTCTCCATGTCTATTAATCCACTATTGTCTCGTCTTAGATTGCCAGAAAGGCTGGCAGTTTTGGTGGTGGAATGTTGACTATCTGGACCCTGTTGTCTCAGAGCTGCAGTGTGACTGCTGAACTTGTTTCACAAATCTTGTCAGTCACCAGACGATAAGGATTTTCAGTGCCTATCAATCTGGGCTTGTATCCTCTAAAGCAAATGCTCTGTGATCCATGTAAGTCACAAGACCGCACATATTGTTATGATAGCTGCATGGCATGGGAGGCGACTAGTGTTAAAATATTAAAAAAATATGTTTAATATTCAAAACCTGGAACTGGAAAAGTAAAAATAGGGTGGTTCTGAAACTATCCCCCTCTTCCTGTCTTTAACAGGAAAGATCGTTCCTGGCCATCAACAAGTTTAGGCTTAAAATTAGAGGAAAGTTTGTAATCATCAGTGGAATGATGTTCTGGAACACCCTTCCAAGAGGAGCAGTGGGAGAAAACGATCTAACTGGCTTGAAGACTGAGCTCCATAAAAGTATGAAGGGGATGATAAGATTGCCTGTGATTGCAAGAGTCAACTGTGACAGCTAGCAGCAAATACCCCCTACAGGCACAGAGGGGGCACTAGATGGGGCAGGCTCTGAATTAGTATCGTGAATTGTCGTCTGGCTGGTGGGTCTTGCCCATATGTTCTGAGTCTAGCTGCTTGACCTATTTAGGGTCCGGAAGGAAATTTTCCACCAGATCAGACTGGCAGAGACCTGTCTGACCTCTACAGCATGGAGCTTGGGTCACTTGCTAATTTGAGCTAGAGTAAGTGGTTGAATCTCTCTAAGCTGAAGACTTTAAAAACCATGAGGAAATGGGAGTCCACTCCCAGCCTTCCTGAGCATAAGAGGAAGTAGCAACCTCACCCTGACTGTTCTTTCCTGCCACCCTCCGTCATTCTGTGACCCATGAGCCAGGTAATATGCATACACAAGTAATGGGGATCTTATGACCATTTATTACCCCCTCCAGGGACACATTTGCCATATGATGAAGGGGGGAAAAATCCTTTCATAGACTCAGTTCCCCTCACAACATACAGATATGGTCACAACTTGGTTATGAATATATTTTTCTCTGTAAGACAGCAGGAAGTGGTTCTCAATATATTCCATTCTACAAGACATCCGGAAGGGCTTTCTAAATCACTGGTGGTCCTCAGACCTCAATTTGACAACCACTCCTGTATGCTATCTACTTTCTTCTATTATTTAGTCCATAGCGTGCTCTGGGATTGGGTTTATATGAAAGCTGCTGAACAAAATTAACTTGTTCTCTCTTGTATTGTAAGTTTGGGAGATAATTTATTGAACAGTGGCATGTTCCTGTGGATTGTATTTGTCACATTGTATTACCTCCTAAGAGCACAGTGCAAGCAACTATAGCTATTCAAAAAGGGAAATCCTGGCCAAAGCTAACCAAAAAAATGCTCCTGTCATGAAGAACTGGCAATGATGAAAAGTGGTTTCTACAGCCAAAAATCATATTTTGCCAGAAGAACACTGGATTTGCTGCCAAAATTTTCAGGGGGGGAAAAAAAAAGCTAATAAAATAATGTAATGTAGATATACATGAATGAAACATAGTTCTGTGTTAAACAAACAAGGAGTCTGGTGGCACTTATAAAGGCTAACAAATTTATTTCGTGGATGAGCTTGTGTGTGTGTGTGTGTGTGTGTGTGTGTGTGTGTGTGTTAGTGTATGTTAATCTTTAGATGTGCCATCAGACTCCTGGTTTGTTCCACAGAACTAGACTAACACAGCTACCGCTACTCTCTTGGAAGTTGATAGTTGTGTGTTGTCTGAGAAATAACAAGGGGGCGTGCATTTATTTAAAAGCCATGAGCTGGATTCTCATTTGTGTGAATAACTTTAGATCTGAAGTCAATGCATGCTTGACTGGTTGAGTATCAAAGCAGAAGTGCACAATGGGCCAGAGATAAGGAAACCCATCCAACCTCTCCAGAAGCATCCCATTTGAGTGGTTAAATGTGCACCTTAGCATTCCTTAACCAAGTCTTAAATGGATTACTGCCATTAAAGATGAGATGGAAGGGGAATATCAAGGTATTCTGTGTTTCACAGTCTTGTCCTCTTGCTACTGTTGGATTTTTGCTGTGCGAGTATCAAGTTGGCTTAAGGAAAGAGCATTCCCACATTGATACAGCCAAATTCTGCATTGATCAAAGCAGATATCTCTCCTATGCATCACCCACCATCAATGTGAATTGCATCCACTTACCCCAACAACTGAATTTTGCATATACTGTTTAATTGTATCCTCTCTTCCACATATGAGTGTTAATTTATTTCTTCTACTTTGATATGCAAAATAGGTCTTTTTTTTTTTAAAGAGGCTTTTAGCAGGATTTTTAAAATTTATTTTTGATGAAAAATAAATGTATAAAATGAAGTGCTCATGGAAAATGTTTGCTTCAGAAATTTTCCATTTTCTATCTTTTGGTTTACAGAATCTGAAAAGTTTCCATTTGAAAGCTAAGTAGGTTTCCATGATACCTTTAGAATAAATGAAATGGGGTTTGTTTACATTGTGTCCTGCCCAGGAAATACTTCCAATTCTCCGGCTAGTATTAGATTTTATAGGTTCAGTGCCCATGTGTTCTTTTCGATAATCACACACTTTCCGTGAATGGTGGGAACACTGGTCTGAGGCCAGTAACATTGGTGAAGTTTCATGGGACATTGGGTCTTAGTTTGAAACAAAGTAGCTGATGGAATGAGTACATGTCTAATTTGCATGCTGTGATAGTGAGCTCACATGCAAAATCAACTAATGGCACATGCGGTCATAGTGCATAAAATGTTGCACCTTTTATATTACACCTGTATATTTAACTCATTTAAAGAAGTGGGCCTTCGCCTGTCTGTGCCTCAGTTTCCCATCTGTAAAATCAAATAATTATAGCACTTCCCTACCTCCCACGGGTTTTATGAAGATAAATACATTAAAGATTCTGAAGTACTGATATTTACAGTACTTGGAGCCATGCAAGTAACCAATATAGACTGAACAGGTGTAAGGAAGACCAGAATCAGGGTGGTTTGTCAAAAACCTTTCCAACTACTAGGAAAATCTAGGGCTGTCATGTATTGCATACACCTCCTGTACTAACAGCCAACTCTGCTTACATATCAATAATGTATTCCGCCATGCCTGGCATTAAAATCCCATGCTGGCATGCTGATGAAAACAGTATTTCTCTGAGGAACCTAATTATGTGCACAGCAGTTTATAAAGCTGGCTAAATTCAGAGCCAATCCACTAAGAGATCCAGGGAATGTATGATCAGTTTAGAAAGCCAGGCTTGTTCCACGTGAGCGACTCAAATAAGGAGGGGAAAAAATAGGACACAACTGATCTGCATACTATAGATCCCAGGGCATTTGCTTAAAGAATAAAGATTGAAAGCCATAATTGGTTTCCAAAGTCCTCAGCTGCTTCTTTTGAAACATCCAAGAACAGACTTGAGTCTCGCAGCACCATAAAATAGCTGATGGCAATCTGGCTCCATCAAAGACGGTGGCAGAGCTGCCTTTGAATTCAGTAAAGTCAGAATTTCACCTGTCTCTAAACAAATGGGAACAATTTCCCTTGGCATAAATGGGAGTCCAATAACAGAAATGAAATTGTTTGAATACCTTTTGTGATTAATGGGTGGACTATCAAATCACACATAACATTAATTGATATATATATATTGGCGCGCTGACTGTCTCTTTGTACAGCACCTGAAACAGTGGGGTCTCAGTCTTAATTGGATGTATCACAATAGTATAAAGAGTAAATATAGAATGAGTGATTATATATAGCAGATTGGGAGGCAGTGTTGTCTGGTAGTTAGGAAACTGGACTGAGTTCTGTTCCCATCTCTATCACTGACCTACTGTGTGGCCATGGGCAAGTCACCTAATCTCTCTCTCTCTGCCTCTGTTTTACCTCCCAAGTTTTGGCTATTTAGATTGTAAATTCTCTGGAGCACTGGCTTTGTACAGCACCTAGAACAGTGGGGGCTCAATCTTAACTGGATCTATCACAATGATATAAAGAGTATTATCAATATCCTCTGGCAAAAAGAACTTGTATTGCTACATATATCTTTGTTTCATATAGCTATACAGGCTAAGTTTTTTCTAAAGTGACCAGTGGCTGTGGAGCCTCCATTTTTGGATGCCCAACTTCAGGGTTTGATTTTTCATGGGGCTGTGGGCTCAATAATGCTTGAAAATCAGGGCATCTTTAAAACACCCAAGTTGGCCACCTGGCACTTGAGAGATCAAAAAATAACAAGTCGCTTCTGAAAATCTTGGCCCTAGGTAATCAATCCTCATCTTGCATTTTTTTTTACAGCCCCTCAGAGATGAACCAGATCATTTGTTACTATATCATGCTAACTGAATTAGTTTAATGTGCTATGTTTGGTTTATTCCAAAAATTGCACTACAGTCTTTGCAACATAATGTTACCATTTTAGTGCCTAATTAGTTTTCTGGTAACATCTGTTCAATGCATGCAGATTCCTCTAGCCTGAGTCAAGAGCCAAAGAAGAAAAGGGGGAGAAAAAAGCTTCTGTTGAAAACTTTGTTTAAAGTGCATCCATTCATAATTCATGTATTGTACCTCGTGGAAGCTTGTTGCAATAAATTATTGACCAATTTTTCCATCACATGTTGATATGCAGAGTCTGTCCTGGGTAATTATGAAATGTCACTGCCAAAGACAAGCCACTAGGAAGTTAACAGGGCCCCCCAATCCATGCTTTTATACTGAAAAATCAACTGCAGTAGCTCCTCACTTTGTAATAACTGCTAAAAGAAAGGAGACAATTATTCTAATTGCTTGTGCTAACCCAACATAGGCAACCTGAAATCTGATAATTGTGGTCTTTCTGCTTCATTATTGGTAATAAAGATGGAGCAATGCGGAAAGAGCGGACAATTGTATGCAGGGGAGAATACAATAGAAACCATCTCATTCTTATGTGCTAAAAAAGAAAATTACATAAATCACGTAAGGTATGCACATAGAATTCATTCCAGCCTTGAAACACCGTTCTAGCAAATCCCAACTGCAGTTGGTATGAAGATGCCATGTTTACTGATGATGTGCCCTACACAAAACTTCAGCTCCAAATACTTCAGTTTGGATTTAAAAGTTCAGGGCAAAAGCTTTAGCCTTAATCTTCTTAGTCTCAGTTATAAATATGGGGGAATGTTTCCTGCTACAGACTCAAGTTGTGAGGATTAATGTCCGTACAGGCCGTTGTCTTTGCCATTACTTTGGCTTTGCAGGTAAGTACTGTTATCAACATGTCAGCAAAGGACTTTAGTGCCAGGCATGGTGAAATAAATTATTGATTGTATTAATGAAATTAACTGGTAGAATAGTGATAGGGAAAGCCATGCAAAAACAGATTTTTCCAGCTAGTTGGCAACACTTTCAGAGAACTTGCCTGATTCTAATTTTCATTAATCTGTTCAGTCCACCCATTTTAGCTATTTATACGCCCCCCAGACCACAGTATCTAAGATCAATACTCTGTTGACTGATAATTGTGTTCACCTGTCTGTTGACAGTGGGTCAGATATTTGCAGTTATGCCATTTTACACCAGCTGAGGTTCTGGCCAATACATTTGGTATGAGTGTAATCAATCAAAAATTCAAGATTCAGATATGATCTATTGAAACCACTCTGACTGATAATCCTTTGTATGTAACACTTCATCTTTTTGTTTCCAATATGTCTTCAACGCTTTACATTATAAATGGAAAAAAACCCAACCCAGAACAAAAACAAACATTTCTCTAATTTTACACACACTCTGCTGGAAGGTAGCATTTGATTGACGCCACAGTAAGAGCAGAGTCTGGCCTCTTTCTGTGAGTTTCATACCAAATTTTCTCAGTTTGTAGTAACTGCTAAAAGAAAGTAGACAATTATTCCAATTGCCTGTGCTAACCCTATATAGGCATCCTGAAATCTGATAATTGTGGTGTTTCTGCTTCATTATTGGTAATAAAGATGGAGCAATGCGAAAAAAGTGGACAACTGTATGGATTTTGTGTAATTGCCAAAGCTCTCACTTGCACATTCCCAGCTACTGACATGAGTGAGTTCCAGGTACACTGTACAAACATGTTTTTAATGCTGGAGGGTCTGATCAGAGCTACTTAGTTATTAATTAGGCAACAGTTATAGAATGTGCACCTGAACACAAAACATGGCAAATTTGTCTTGCTGAAAAACTGTCTTTCATAAATATTTACGGTGGCTCCAGGACATAGGCTTTTGCTCTGTTCTCTTGTTTCAGTGAGTAGCAGCATCTCAAGTAGTTAGCTGATTGGCACACTTCCACTCAGTAGCTGACACGGGTGCCTCCCGCTCCCCAAACCAAAGACCCAAGCAAACTGAACACTTGATGGGAGTATCGCACCAGGAGCCTGGATCCAGGTCTGAATCGAGTAGCGAGCTTTTCTTTTATCACTTTGACTAACCCTTCCAAAGTTTTGTATTGGACCGTGTTTGAATGTGGAAGGGTTCAAGTTATGGGATCTGAGTTTTGACTTTGGTTCAGCAAAGTGCATAAACACAATCTTCACGTTCAGTGCATGAGTCATCACAATTGAGTGGTCTCAGTGCAAATTCACCTGTGACTGAACTATAAGTGGTTTTCTGAATCAGGTCCGTTTGTGCCTATTCTGCCCGTGTATTGGCTCTGTGGCCCCAGGAAGGAAGTGAATGGAGAGATAAGGATGCAACTTTGGGTTCCGGGAGGCTACAGTTATGATATTATCTCATGACTATCCTGACTCTGCTGTTTAACTAGAATTTGACTCTGCTTTGTCTTACAGTAACCCTCCTGTACACTTGAGAGATTTCTTAGGTTGCACCTAAAGGTGAAGGCACTTACCAACATTTGCAGCAGGGTGGGGGGAGGGGCGGGGGAAATCCAAAACCCGTTCAATGAAACACTTGAAATAATCCTTCAAAATGACTCTGCAGAAATGTCCATTGCCATGGATGTCCCAGGCCAAAATCAGGCCTGGTAGAAACCCATACGATCTATGGGATTGCTCAGTGCTGAATATGCCTCTCTTTGTCTGCGGCTGGCCCTTGACCTTCTGAGCGCTAGCTCAGAATTTCAATGCTTGTGGCCCATACCAAACCCTGAATCCAAAATCAATGAGACTCTTGGCTAAGAACTGGATTCTGCTGTCCTTCATTTTTTCCTATTGATTTCAATGGGAGTAGGAATTTTTGTAAGGATGGCAGGATCTAGCAAACCACCTAAACATGTGCTTAACTTTGAGCACATCCGTCATCCCATTGTGGTTACACTCATGCTTCAAGTGAAGTATTTGCTTTGCCAACTAAAGGTCACAGTTAGTGAAGAGAATGAGGAAGATTGAGTGCCCAGAATATACATATATGAAGGTTTAGCCAAAGGTATTAATGTTTTTTTTATTTCTTGAAGATGCAAAGGGGGCTCCCCAGTGTATCTCCACTGGAGAAGCAGCAGGGATGAATCCGTTCCATAAAACCAATGCTACACAAAGAAAATTAAACCAATAAAAAGCACAAGAGAGATTACACACTCAATAAAAACAATAGGGAAAAGAGAAAAGGAAAAAAGCACCCCTGTCCTTAATAATATGCATCCAGGATCAACAGCTTATTCATTTCTTTAAACTCTTATGGCACAGTCTCTAAGGTTTTCTCGCCTTGTCCTTCCTTTCAGCAATGATAAGGAATGTACATTTTCCCTCTGTAATGGGATGAATATTCTTGAGTGGTTCTGAGAAGTGGTGCGGGACTGAGGGATTTTGATTCGGGAGACTTGCATTCCAGTCCACTGCTTTTCTGCACGCCATTGGGCAAATCATTCTCAGCAACACGTTCCTCCCACCATTTGTCTGCCTTGTGTATTTGGACTGTCAGCAGCGCGGGTTGAAAATCTGCCATCAAAACTATTTTTCAGTAGAAAATTTGGGTTTAATTATTTTTCTTGAAAATCTAAATGCCCCTCACTTCCCAAAAAACATTTTAGCTGAAAAGCAAAATGTTTTAATTTGGAAATGGTGTAATGCTACCAGCATGGGAATTTAGTCAGGTTGTCTCATGTGCTCATTTTCTACTACAGGATACATTCCCAGCATGTGCCATGGCAAGGGATCTCTACCTTCTCTCACCCCAATGCACTGACCCCCCCCCCCATGCATCATGGGAGATTTTGTCTAACCAGGGAACCCAGTTATCACGGAAGACAAGGTACCTAAACTATAATCCACCACAGCAGCTTTTTCAAATTGAAATATTTTGGGGTGTTAGATTTCTGTTGAACTCTCCCCCCACCCCCCGTCCACAAATTTTCTCTGGAAAATTTAGAAGTTTGTTGAAATTTTGCAGATTAAATAAAATCAAAACATTCTTTTGACCAGTTCTAAATGTCAAATCACTGGCATAGGGTCTGTTTTTTGTTTCGTATTTATACATCACCTAGCACAGTGCGGCTGCGTTTTCTGCAACCCCAGGGGCCGCCATCATAGAAATAATTAATAATAGGGGCTGGCTTGTGGAGAGTTGCAGTTTGGGAAAATTCTAATACAGATCATGGAAAGAAAAGAGATGCTTCCATCATTTTCTGAGCAATATTTAGTGTCACCACATGTATATTAAAACGCGCACATAACTCTTCAGTCTTTTTTAAAATGTAAGATATTCAAGCAAACAAAAATAATTGGATAACGTCACCATTTGGTAAGAAGATAGACCAGAAATCATGTTGTTGACCACACTCACAAAACAGTCTCATGATGATGAGAAATAAAAGAGATATCATGCCTTTGATAAATAGAAACAATTTTATATCTAATGGGATTTAAGTAATAAAAGCTTGAGGGCTGCAACAGCTGCAAAGAGATTAGAGAGGGTATGTTTTCTCAGTGTAATAAAACTTGTCAAATAAAGCTGAATAAAATCTCCCTATCTGTGACTGTGGCTTATTCCCCCCCCAGACTCTTTCCGCTCAACTGATTGCAGAAATTACCATCTCTATAGAATGGCTGCACACAGGACAGTTCAATTAGAGTAGAGTTAATGAAAGTTATTGTTGGGGGTTTGTTTTTTAGAGAAGGACAACTGTGTCATTTGGGAATAATTAGGCAGAATATGAAGGCCCCCACACAACCAGGCTGTCATCAGACACTTCTGGTGCTGTTAGAGGTGTGGGCCAGTACTTCAGATGGTGTAATCATAAGTCCTTGGATCCTGATCTTGTGTAAATCTCCATCAACTTTAAACTCTGAACCCTTCCACTCTTCCCTGTGGCTAATGTGCTCCATTATGCCTCATCTTCTCCCTTGACTATTGCACCATCATCGTTTTGACCTTCTCAATTCACCTCTTGTTCCCCTCCTTATCTAAAATGCATTTGCTAATATCCTTCTTACCTGCTCCTCCGGCTATGTCACTCCCCTCTTTGAATGCCTCCGCTGGCTCTCACTTCCAGTTCAGGTTTCCCATCCTGACCTGTTCAGATGCTTCTCTCTCTGCCTTCGGAACCAAGTCTGCAAGGCACAAAGATCTGGTTTCATCAGTCACCTGTGATATTTATGCTGATTTAGAGCACAGCTCTCTTGGACCAGCAGAGACCACTATGAACATCTGTGGCCAGTGTTACACATAGGTTAGCCTAGAAGATTGCAGAAATAATTCCTAGATCAGGTTGGAGAAGAGCAGGCCTTTTAATGTAGACTGTGAGATGGATGGGATACTGGAGTCATGTCCCTGGAAGGGAAAAGGGAAATGGAAAACTCAATCTTTACAGAGAACTCTTTCTAGATTTTTAGTTAGCTGCTGCCCTCTCATGGTAATGTCAAGCGATGCACCTGTGTGGGTCATTGGCTATTGGGACTTATCCCGCAACCAGAGATCCTAAAAGCATGAGGTTCAACTGCCTAAGACCCACCTTCGTTAGCCAAGACCAGGTTCCCCAACTTCTATATGGAACCTAGCTTCCACTACGGGGGGATAGAACACTACAGCGAATAGTAAGTAACCCTATCAATCTGCATCAGAAGGAACATTCCAGGAGGCTGGTGGAAAACCAGCAACAATAAAATGGTCTTGGTGCTGTGTATTGCATTGCATTGCGTTCACATTTAGAAGTATGAGATCAGCTTCACTAAAGTGATAATGGTTCTTTATTAACTCACAGAGCTGTGCCATTTTGGAATCATAATTCCCCCATATTCATACTAGTCACCCAAAGCACCTGTGTATTCACACTTGTTGTGTACCGTAACGATCTTTGTGCAGAAATATGCCTGGGGAGGTGTCATTTAAAAACAAATAACACAGTGAACATCACCGTTCTTATGTTGTATGAAAGGGGTATTACGAATTATGAACATACGCTGAAATTATGACAATGTGTTTCCCAGATAAGCCTGGGGAATGTGTAAACCACTTTCTCAAAGATAAAGGACAAACCAATGCCTCTAATCAGGTGTCATCAAAGTTCATTGGCAATTATCGATCAAGTGGTCATTCTTTGGCAACCAAAGGGAGCAGGAACTGATTGATCTGAGTCTTAGCTAACCACAACATGGAACCTCTTTCACTCTTGCATCTGACGAAGTGGGTTATAGCCCACGAAAGCTTATGCTGAAGAAAATCTGTTAGTCTATAAGGTGCCACAGGGCTCTCGTTGTTTTTTACTGTACACAGACTAACACAGCTACCCCTCTGGAAATTTCTTTCACCAAGAGATTCCATAGTCCCTTCCTCACAACTGGAAGGAACTTTGTGTAGGGGTAACCACTGGGAAAATGCATTTCAAAGAGTGACTGGGCTATAAAAGGGATGGGCAAAAATACCCAAGGTTCAGTCTCTCTCACACAAACATGCATGCACACACACACAGAGGAACCAGACCTTTGACTTTGTGGGAGCTCTTAACCTGAGAATTTGGTCAGCCATGTTACTGGAAACCTAGCTTATTACAATTCTTTCTAGTAGATGCAATTTATCTTCATTTCACTTGTAACCATTTCTGACTTTACCTAGCACTTGTACTCACTTAAAATGTATCATTTTGCAATTTACTAGCCCTGTTTTATTTTTTTAATTAACACTAATCCAGTGTTGTTTAAATTGAACTGTTTGGTAATAACAGATGAAGTAGCAAACTGTTGAATATTGATGAGACCTCTAATACCTGAACCACCCAGGAGAGGGCAGACCAGCACAGAACACACAGTTTGGGGAAAAATTGGGATTGAGAGTATTGGAGACACCCAAGTTGCTGGAAGCCCAAGTGTGGCTGGTGTGTTGCAGACAGACTGCTGGGCTCAGAGTTTCTGGACCAGGATTTAGCTGTAGACAGACCCCGAGGGTGTGACCTGCATGCTGGCAGACTGTGAGAGGCCCTGTTTAGGACCTCCACCAGCAAAGCACTGTGATGCACCCAGTGTTACAGTAATGGTAACACAACTTCTCACTGATCTGGATTGCACCCTAGAATGTGACAATATTGTAATTTGTTACAGCTGTCTGAGTAGCATCGGCCATGGCCATAATGCATACCTTATTGATGACACAAAACAAGTTTCCCTGGAGAGCTGACACAGTTAGGCTCACTAGCCGCACCAAAGCTTTTGAAGGAAAAAGAGAAGGACCTTTGCAATCGATGACGAGCAGAAGTCTGCCCAAAAAGGAAAGCCCCAGAGCATTTTCTGACTGAGACCACGTTCAGTCCTAGATCACTCTCCTGGTGATACCGATAGCCAAAGATGTGGGCCTGGCATGGAGAGCATCCTTGTTCAGGAGTTTTATGGTGAGTTTAAATGTCCCAGACAAGCAGACGGTTTGTGATGATCTCTCTCTCTCTCTCTCTCTCTCTCTCTCTATATATATATATATATATATATATATATACTGTTTTAAACAGCTTGGTAGGAGCAAGATAGGAATATGGGTCTGCCATTCTGTAACTCAATATGGTAACCATTAAGGATATAGACATATCTGAGTGAGTTAGATCTGGTTTCTCTTTCTTGGGACAACACAAGCTTCCTGTGTGACCTAGAACAAATCTCTCTGCCTCAGTTTCCTTCTATATAAAAAGAGGATTGAGATACCTTCCTAGTTCAAAGAACCGATTTGTTAATATTTGTCCAGAGCTCTAAGAGCCACAGGTGACAGGTGCTATGGATGCATTATTAATAAAATGTGAAGGGCTGACATTTTACTAAGCTCTCTATTATGACCTGGGTCAAAATTTTATCTAGGTTCTGAACACACCAGGATTCACCATGTCTTGCATCTTTTACTCTATAGGCCTGCTTCTTGGAAGGCATGAGTTTGCCTGAATTAAATTATATATGTGTCTAAAACAGAGATGCTCTGTTAAATATTGAGTAGGAAGAGCAGTCAACAAGGCATGTTAAATCAGCATTTCTGTTGCCCTCAGCATATATTTGAATGGAGCATATACCTTCCAGGAGCAAACCTGTAAATCTGGGCAGTAAAGTCAAGGGATCCATCCAGGCTGAGGGAATATATAAAGACAAACGCATCAAGTATAAATCAATACACATTGATTAGAGTAAATGAGATCATGATACATAAGTAAGAGGAATTTATTTATTTGTATTTAATTTTAAATGTTTTTATTTAGAAGCTCTGAGGAGCTGTACCTAATATTAAAAAAATCCATATACACTCTATCAGTGTTGACAAACCCTCAAACCTCAGTAACCCCCAAACTCAAAGCTGCATTTTCCCCCTTCTCACTGCTTATTAACCACTGTGCAGCAACCAATGCACCCAACTTACAAGCTGGAAGTCCAAGGGGAAAAGAAAGGGCAAACCAGCCTGCAATACTTGCCAGGTTTCACAAATCTGAAAATTGCAATCAAACATCCTTTAATAAAGCATCTTGCTGTCAGTTTTGAACCTCCTACGGACACCAGGGTAAATGTGCTGGATTCAACCACGGAGTCAAGGGCTTGGGTTGAAATAGGCCAACTGAGATGAACAATGGAAGTGGATAGGAGTGGGTTTCTGAAATTCAGGTTTTTATCAAAGGCCACAACCTGATGTTAATGGTCCTATTTGAAGAAGTGATTACCCACCTTCAAGGACAGAGAGGAGAAAATATAAATGTACAAAAACAAACTGTGGAATGGATGTTTGCTGAAGGAGCAGGTGGGGTGGGTGAGGGTGACCTGGGTGATTATCTTTAACAATGGCTCTTGAGGCCAAGAATGTCTCTAAAATATGTTAATTCACTGAGGCCCTGATTCAGCCAAGAGTTTAGTCATTAGAACAATATCCCACTTGTGAACATGAGCCTAAAGTTAAGCACAAACTTAAAACCAAGTGAGACAAGAGTTTGAAAGTAACTAAATCAATCCTGGCTGCTTGCCTATGTCATGTCTGTTACATACACACCCCCAAGCGCACACACAATCGGTAGAAGATGCCAAAGCATTCATCCACCATGTGCATGGTGGTGCAGTTAACTCTGTGCTAAATCGCCAAGCCATTTGATAAGTTCATTTCTCAGATGCCCATGTCCATCTCACTTGTTCTTCTCCCACTGTACCATCACTGGGTCGACTAACAGGCTAAACCACTTTTATGAGACTAGGGCTATTGTTCATCACATGTTCATAGACTCATAGGCTATGTCTACACTTACAAAGTTAAGTCGACTCTGTTAAGTCGACTTAACAAGTTGACTTAACTTTTCAAGTGTAGACAGAGCCTTGGCTCCCCGCTGAGAAGGAAGCCACGGCTCCTTTCTTGCCGGGACCCACATGGTCCCAGAGAGACAAGAGCTGGGCTCCCTTCTTGCCAGGACCTGCACAGGTCCGGGCAAGAAGGGAGTGCAGGCTTGAGATCCCTTCCTGCCAGGACTCGCGTGGGTCCAGGCAAGAAGGGAGCTGCCGGGGCTCCCCTTTGGAGGTTCCCCTGTCCATGGAGTGCTGGGGAAGTCAGCTGCTGGCGCTCCATGGACAGGGGAACCTCCGGGGATCCCCTGTCTGAGGAGCACCAGCGGCTGTCTTCTCCGGCACTCCACAGACAGGGGAACTTCTGGGGATCCATTCTAGTTTTTAATTTGGATGGTTGTGTTCCTCCTGCAGTATTTCAATCCCCCAACCAACCCTGTGGTTTCACTCAGCACTCTTTCTGACTTCCTATCCTAAGCCAGTTGGTACTACGTATTGCTAAGTGGCTGCCATGTTTCACTGCACAGCGGATAATGCACATCTCTGGGTTGGGTGAGGTGATCCTATTGATACTTTTTATAAGTTCTAGAGTATTTCCTCACTGCTTAGAAACCACAGAGATGTGTTGTCCGTGGACCTAGAGAATACCAGGAACATTTTTTGCTTATCATGACTGATCACGTCTAGATCCCAACTGAGCTCAGGACTCCATCATATAAAGTGCTGTATATCCACACAGTGAGAGACAGCTCTAGTAAGTGACATTCCTCCTTATTCCATGTGCTACTTGTATTTCTTACAGGACAAGAGAGAGTGTATTCTTGCTGATATAGTCTGCTAGCAGATTACCCACCCTCTAGAGCACGGGAGGAAACCAAGAAAGATTGTGCTTCTGAGTTCCAATTCACCTCCTCATCTTCTTTGGGTGCAATGTAGAGGAATAAGTCCTAACCAACCCCCTTTAAAATATATTTATATTAAGTGGCTAATATTTGTGTTACTTAAACAAAACAAAACCCACAGTAGCACACTGGAAATATTTTTGAAGGCAACTTTGTTGAGTTGCCTTTAATTGCACTAAAATCTTTTTATGTACAAGTTGGAGAGTAATATCTCCACTTTCTTTTGATGCCCAGTAGAAAAGCAGCAATACTTGGAGATGCAAGGTGAAATTATCTTTCTCCCAGTTAGCTGCAGCCACTTGAAATGTTAATTTCTGCCCTCTTCCAAGCACTTTTTGTCCTACATCCAGCAGCAGAATCTTAAACTATTTTTTAATAGGTTTGGCAGGATGGTACATCATTCCTGCTTTCCCCTTTTTTCCTTGCTCCACAAAACATCTCAGTAATATATCTGCCATGGGCTTTATGACTCCTCACCATCCTATCTATCCTTCATTTAAAAGTAACCTGCATGCTTAGGGTAAATTAGATTTTAATAAGAAATGAGGAAGGAGACTGCCATGAAATAGTATTGAGGGATCCTGGTCTCTGTTTGTGCAGGGCATAGTACTATTGGCTATGTCTACACTTGCAAGTTAGGTCGACTTAAGGAGGCTTAAGTCAACCTAACTTAGCCCCTGTCCACACCAGGCTTTCATTAGGTTGACTTAAGAAAATGCTTAAGTCGCCTTAATGAAAGCTTAGGTCGACTTAGAAAGACCTGCTGCTTAGGTCAACCTAACCCTCCTTAGGTCAACCTAACCCTCCTTGAGCTCAACCTAAGCACAGTGTGGTTGCTTAAGTCCACTTTATTAAGTCGACTATTAGGTTGACTTAACAAAGTAGACTAAGTCCACATCCATGGAAACCACTTTAAGTCGACTTAATAAGGTCGACTTTAAGTCAATTTAAAGTCGACCTTATTAAGTCAACTTAACAAAGTTGACCTAACTTTTTCTAGTGTAGACACAGCCATTGATCCTGTACTAGATACCACCATGCTCTAACATTTGACTTGTTGGTATTCAAGACTTTGTCATGCCACTGTTGATTTTAGTACACTTGGCCACAGATGCCCCATAGAAGCTTTACACCTACACTTGCATTCTCCAGACAAGGTAATCGCAGTTCTCAACTGCTATAAATCTGCATTGCACCACTGAAATCTATTTATATCATCTGAAGGATTTGGACCATTTCCTCCCTGCTCAACACATTTGGAAGCAACAGCTGCTAGAAAATGTATCCCTCTCTGCACTTACAGGATTACGATTTATTTGTGTTATGGTAGGACCTAGAGCCCATAACATCATTGACACAGTAAGAAGACATGACAAAAAGCCAGTCTGACCCCCAAAGAATATTAGAATCTAAGTATAAGGCAATAGCTAATAATAGGTGGAGGCAAGAAATGAGAAATGTAATGAAATAAGTCAGCACTGGTCAATGTGATAAGCAGTACTCTCAAACCATCAGCTGCCTACGTGTTGTCATGTTTATCTGTTTTTATGGGCATCACAGTAGAGGAGAATTTTAAGGAGGGACTTGAAGGAGAGCTACGTCACTAAATCTCAGGGCCACAACTGAACCTTCACCATAGCTCCCTGCATTCAAAGCACCATTTCAATAATACCTGTCAAATTTTCAAACAAACCAGTGCTCTGATTCTCAGAAGTATTTAGGCTCTTAGCTCCCATTGAAATCCATGTGAGCTGGGAGATTACATGCCTTTGATGAGCTAGGCGTGGATCCTGTTCTATACCCATTTACATCAGGTCCTCTGGCATCCTTTTACAGCAGTTGAGGATCTGGCCAAAACAGAAGACTCATGAAAGACTCTTGAACTGGGGCATTTTTCAATACTTTGTTTTTCATAGAAAGAGAAATAACTTTATTTATTTTTCCCTTCCATACTGTAAGTTTTCCATCTTCAAGCATCTGACAAAGTGGGATTTTTCTCTCACAAAAACTCATGCGATAAATACATTTGTTAGTCTTTAAAAGTGCCACAGGACTCCTTGTTGGTTTTGCTGAACTAGACTAACATGGCTCTGCCTCTGAAACATGTCTATTTATGTTACCTCCTAGGTCAGACTGATCTTGGTTGTCATCACATTATTTTACCACCACCATAATTGTTTCAGCTACAGCCAGTCCTATACACTGATTTAATATCGTCTTCTCCTTCTAACTACTTCCAGTTGGCTTATTTTTAAACTGGATTCTAAGAATGTGAGATGAGTTGAAGGGCACAACACTGGATGATCTAGAGGTAAGCGCCTCAGTTTATACAGATAACATCCGAAAATTGGCAGACATTTGAATTAATAGTATTCTCGAACTTGCAACAAATGCCAAGATGACGAAGTGATCACGTCCTGGAAAAGGGGACAAGAGTTGAAATGTGGCAGTAATGAAGTTGTAGAACAAGTAAATCCTATCTTAAGCTTACCCCGTGTCACTGATTTCATCAGAATGCCGTTAAACGGAGATGTGCTCTAGCTACAAGTGTGGCACAGAAATTGACGAGTGGATGGACCAATGAAAACACTGTGTTTGGTACCATAGGGACAATTTATAAACTAGTGTACTAACAATATTCCTCCATTGTCTGGAAGCAGTTGCAAAATTAAACAGATAACAAAAGACTGGAGGCAGTAAAGATGAAAATTCTTCAAGACGACAGGTTTTAACTAGAACAATATTAAGACAAGTGTCATTTCCTGAATAATTTACACATTCAGCTTGTGATGAGCATTAATTTTGGAACCTTATCTATGTTTACAAATGAGTGTTGCCCTGCCAGGATATGTTGTTTCTGCTGAATACATGATAAACACAGTTTAGATGGTCAATGTAAACCTGGTTAGCAAATGATCTCTCGCTGCATGTGTTATTTCATTGTTGTTGTTGACCTTTAGTTATTTTGTTCCCTGACCTGAAACGTCAGAAATCAAATCTCCATAGGGTATGTGGGACAGTGGGAAGGGGCTCATTTAAAATTTACTTTGGTTTTTAATGTATCAGCAGCACTAAGTCAAAATATTTTTGACACCAGTAATCTCAGTCTTTAACCTACATCACTGCTTTATGTAACCTTCATTAGCTGTGTGGACAGATCAGGGGAAAAAAAGATTCCTAGGCTACGTCTACACTTACTAAAATTAGTTCAAATTAGTTAGTTCGAGCTAACAATTTCGAACTAATTTTAGTTAGTACGAATTAACTTAATTCGAACTAGAAAAAATTAGTTCTAACTAAGCAAGTGCCATGAATGGCACTTGCTTAGTTCGAAATAGCGATTTCCATTTATTTCAATGGGCTGGTTAGTTCGAACTAAGAAATTAGTTCAAACTAACATGACCACATTGGTTAATTCAAACTAACTAGTTCGAATTAACCCTTACTTCTAATACCCTATTCAAAGTTATTAGTTCAAATTAAGGAAGCCCTTAATTCGAACTAATGAAAGCCTAATGTAGTCATAGCTTTAGTTAGTTCAAATTAAGCTTCCTTAATTCGAACTAACTTGCCAGTGTAGACATAGCCCTAGATTCTTCATCTTCAGGATATATTAGAAAATAGTTGTCAAAGAAAGCTGTAACTTTGGAAGTATTTTGATTTTAAAGGAATTCTTTTAAACAAATCTTGTTCAGCTGGGTTGTAAGATTTTTTAAAACAATATTGGCCTTTAGAGTATAACCCCTGTCAGTACTTTGAAATTGTTTTATTTAAAAAAACACGTGTACATGTTAAGAGCTGTGTAGCAGGAAATCGTGGCCTTGCTCAGGGCCGCAACACCCCTGCTGGACAGATCTGGACTTGTAGGGCTCAGAGAGGGGAAGTGAAAAGGGCTGGCGTAGAAGCTCAGTTTGGGAGAAGTCACCATGGGAGAAGGATGCTTCTTCCCCTACACTGTGGCTGGGGCTTTATCTGGGCTCTGCTGCTGGGCTCCTCATGCCCTAAACTGATGGGAGCCCCAAAGTCCTGCCAGGCCTTCCTGGCCCTAGCAACTGGGAAAGGCCCCTGAAGTGACTGACTGGGAAGGACTCCCCAAAGCTCACCATGACTCCAACAAGCTGTCTGTTGCCTGGGACCCACCAGAGCTTCTGGATCCTGGTACACCCAAGGAACCATAGGGGCTTTGTGACCTACAGGATCTGCCATCTGCTAACGGGCCGAAAAGATTCCCAGACCTACTCCCAGTTGACAGCAAGGGACTAGTCAGATTACCACTCGCTACATATGCTAAGGACCCCAGGGCACCCCTTGGTATCAGTATCAGGCTCAGGGAAGGAGGAAGAAACCCGGGGGCAGCTGACTACAGTCCAGCTGATCTGTCAGACTAGAGTCAGCAGATTGCCGCAAGAGACCCGTTCACCTAGTGGCAGACCCCTCTTCCACTGGTAGGGCACTGGGCTAGGACTCAGTGGAGTCAGGTGGTCCTGTGTCCCCTTCCTCCCCGTCCTAGCCTGTACCCTCCTGACCTGCCGCCACTAAGGGTATTGAGTTGTTGTTTCCCCTGCCTGGGCCTGTGATGGGTTAGAAGACTGAGCCATCAACTCCTTTGCCTGCCCTGCCCTGCCCTGCGGGGGTGTGGGTGGGTACCGACTCCTTCACCTGCCCTGCCAAGAACACAGGTTTTTCCCATTTAACTATTGTGGACTCTCCTGAGGAGGACTGTTTGGAAGTTGTGGCCCTTCCTCAGAGCCCCTCCTCACGGAGAGGGGAGCACTGATCTCCCGTCTCTCTGGCTGCAGAAGGAAGTTCATATAAAAACTACAACTTTTCAGTTAATGTCCCTCATTCACTGCGAGATGCCTGGCTTAAAACTTTTTTTAAAAATGTATATCATTCAAGTGGGAAAAAGCCGATCAAGACTCTTGCCTTCACATGTCAAAAATACAGCTAAACTCATTAGAGGCACCGCGCATTAAATCCGCCGCAGTCAATGGAGTTATGCTGGTTTAGGAGCTGTGTAAATCAGAGGAGACTTAGAAACCTTACTTTGGTATCAACTAGGATCCAGAACTTGTTTAGCGGTAGGTGTTGCCGCCACTGAAAAAATATTCACACAAGTTAGGTCCTATTTTCACTTTGTCATACAGATCAGGAACAGGAAGACTCTAAGCTGGTCCTCTGAGTGGAAGGAATTTATCAGAGCATGAAAGGACATTTTTATGATAGGTTTAACATTCAGCTGGCAGTTGAAATCTAAATTCCAGGAGAGATCAGGGTCATGGAGTCACGTGGACAAACCTTGTGTAATGCATAGGCTTGGGCCTTTGAAGGGGAAATTGATGTGAAGGTTTGAATACAACAGTTTCCAAGACTTCAGATCTGAGTGGACGGGAAGAATAGCCAGGCTTGATGAATTTCCATGAGGTGCCTTCGTGATGTATTGCATGGGACAAAAGACCTCTTTGCCTGCGTCTCATGTCAAACAAAGCATAAATACATCAATGCCACCAAGGGCCATTTCTGATATTTGTCACAGAGACATGCAAATTTACATTTAGAATAACAATGCTTTTCACTCCTGTGGCACCTCCTGTCCCAGAATCACAAAAGTGAATAAACAAACAAATTCTCCAAGTGAATCTCTAACCATAATGCAGGAAAATTTATACCGCTGCTGTTCATGCTATTTTAGATATGAGGAGCGATAAACTATATTAATTGATTATAAGTCCAGAAGGAACACTGTGATCATCTAGTCTGACTGTCTAAATCAGTAGTTTTCAAACTTTTTTGGAGGGGGGACCCAGTTGAAAAAAAAATCATTGATTCCCACGACCCAAAAATTACATTTTTCAGCAATGCCTTCCAGTCTTTTGGTGGTGTCAGCAGGGAGCACCGCGACCCTGTACCTGAGAATCTGTGACCCAGTACTGGGTCCCACCCCGTGGTTTGAAAACCACTGGTCTAAATAATATGGGGTATATGACTACAAGACTTAGATGTCTTTGTTCCCTGGCCCACACTGATGACAACATGTTGTTACAGGAATGCCTCACAGTTATATATCTTCAAATACTTAATAGGACATATACCAGTGGGTGGTGAGGACCAATACGTAATGTTGTTTTTTATGTTTGGAAGGCCAAAAGAGTTTGTCATTTTTTACACACTGAAAGTGGCTTCCTTTGTGTATCATTTTGCATCAGCTCTTCACATGCCAAGCGTTGTCTCTGGACTGTCCTGCCTCGATTTAATGCTTTAAAAATGCTTTCTTCTGCACAGCAGAATTTTCATGATGAAGCAGCACTTGTCAGCTGCTCAAGTGTCCTGAAGTGTGCGTGGTTTTGAATATTTCCATTCTCGACTTTCCAAAGAGGGCTTCACCTCTATCAAGGCATTTGAATAGTTACCCTAGCACAGGAAATCATGCTGTTGATTTCATGACTGAAGATGAAGTATGACATATAAAAAAAGAAGCAAGACAGCTTAGCTATTCAAACAGCAACAAAGAGGAGAGAGGGCCTCGATAGCGGTTATGGGATGGAACTTTCATTGAGCACTTGAAAATAAATCAGGTGTTGTTCTTGCTAGGAGAATACGGAAAAGACATGTGACTATTCCAGAAGATAAAGACTTTGAGGGAGGGGAACTAAACCTGTTTAATTTCTTACTTTAAATTTAAATGATGTCCTTTGAGTTAAACTGTTCTTTTACAATATCTTCCAACTGCTTCCATGAAATGAACTGTAACACTCAAATGTCGTGGAAGAATCTGCTTTAATACAGAATAAAACCTCTTCCAACCACACATGATAGTTGTCACCTACCACTTCTGGAATGCAGAAGGGGTATCATTAAACAACCACAACCCGTATTCACTGGGGAACTCATTCTGAAAGAAATCCTTCCTAAACCCCCTCCTCTGCAAGTGAAGAAGGCCTGGTTTGGATTTCTTCTGTGTTCAGAGAAGCAGGGCTTTGCATATTCCTGGTATAACAAGATTGCATCAAAGAAAATGCCAGACTGCCTCCTCAGATCCAATCCCAGCTAGAACATTCCCAGGGCCCTGAATTTTGATTAGATGCTCAGGTCAAAAAGGGGCAACAATTTTATATATCTTTATTATGATGATGAATAGCACTACCCATAGCCTGATGGGAGTCTCTGTCCCTTTTCTAGTGGTCGAGCCATTTATAAGAATGTACACAGAATAGATTAGTAAAATCATGTGTGAGCCTGATGCTTTCTTCATTTTATTGGAACTGGGGGTTGAAACAATGCATGTTTTACAGCAAGAGATCCCAAGGTTCATTCTCCCCAGTTAACCATCTTGGGAAGTCTGTGTAATTTAGCAGATAGAGTGCTGGACTGTGACACAGGAAAGCTTGTCTAGTCCTAGCATTGTCCTTCTGGGTGATGTCCTTTCTCCATGCCTCAGTTTTCCTAGTTATAAATGTGGGTATTGATGTTTCCTTCCTTTGTGAAACATTTTGAGACCTACAAGTGAAAAACACTATATTACGTAGGGTTACCGACATAATATTGCATACGATTTAAAGGTAAGATGTTATTTGTATTTTATTTGCATGTCAAAGGCACCTTGAGGCCTTAACCAACATCAGGTCCCAACTGTGCTAAGCCCAGTACATACACGTGGCAAGAGTCAGTCCTGCCCCAACAACATAAAATCTAAATAAGACAGAAAAACAGGGTTCAGAAAAGAGTCACAAGAATGATTAAAGGATTAGAAAACATACCTTACTCAGGGAGCTCAGTCTATGTAGTTTAACAAAGAGAAGGCTAATTGATGACTTGATCACAGTCTCTAGGGCTATGTCTACACTAGAAAAAGTTAGGTCAACTTTGTTAAGTCGACTTAATAAGGTCGACTTTAAGTCAACTTAAAGCCAACCATATTAAGTCGACTTAACTTTACGTCGACTTAGTCTACTTTGTTAAGCCGACCTAACCACCCTTAAGTTGACTTAATAGAGTCAATTTAAGGGTTACTCCACGTCCACAACATCCATAAGTCGATTTAAGGAGTAGACTTAAGGCTTAAGTCGATGAAATGGGTGGTTCTTATGAAGTCGACTTAAGCTTTCATTAAGTCGACTTAAGGAATTTCTTAAGTCAACTTAATGAAAGTCTGGTGTAGACAAGGAGTAATTTAGGTTGACTTAAGCCTCTTTAAGTCGACCTAAATTGCTAGTGTAGACATATCCTAGGTGCCTATATGGGAAACAAATACTTAAGAAAGGGTTCTTCAGTCTAGCAGAGAAAGGTGTAACAGTGCAATGGCTGGAAACTGAAGCTAGACAAATTCACACTGGAAATGAGGTATAAATTTTTAGTAAATTGCAAGTAATTAATTATTGGAACACTTTACCAAGGGTCATGGTGGAGTCTCCATCACTGACCATTTTTGAAATCAAGAGTGAATATTTTTTCTAAAAGAAACGAGGAGTCCTGTAGCATTTTAAACACTAACAAATATATTTCTCTCATATACTTTGTTTTGAGGATGTTTGTTTTGCTGAAATAAACTAATACAGCTAACCCACGAGAACTTTTCTAAAAGATGTGTTCTAGAGCTTATTTTGCTGGGATTCTGCGACCTGTGCTGTACAAGAGGTCAGATGCCATGATCCCTTCTGGTTTTCAACTCTATGCATTGAAGCAGTTGAAATGAACAAGTGACAGAAGGAGAGGCTCCAGAGGAGAGGGAGCACAGACTGAAAGGATAATGAGATGTTTTAGCGCAGATTAATCGTGAGCGCAATTCATAGCCACTCAGAAACAGCACTGGCATTTCTATTGCTCTCTGGCAGCTGTCCAAATCTTTTTACGATGTGACTTCAGAAATAAAGTCCTATTAATTTATGAGGGGTAGAAAAGTTCTCTTTTCATAGCCCGGCGAAAAGGGTGTGCAGTGTGCTTCAAGCAAAGCTTCTGGGATCCGTTAGTCATTAGAAGTCCGTTCCATGTGACTATTCCTGTGATAAACTGGTTCGCTCAGACGCTGGGCATCAGGCTTTTTCTCATTTGAAATGTTGTAAAGAAGCCCCTTGACTTCCTTTTAGGTCACACAACAATCTTCCTCCTTCCCAACCCTCTTTTCCAAATTAATTAGATTTCCAGGCCGCTGATTCAATTTTGTTAACAATGACCTGAGCCATACCAATAATCATTTTAAATAAATTATTACAATGGTCCCGTCTTTGACACACACAAAAAAGGCAGCTGAAAGCCAGTGCAAAATATCCCATTAAACTGAGATAAATCTGCTGGTCACATCATCCTAATGGGCTGGCAAGAAGAAAATACTTGCATATTTATGCCACAGTAATGGACCTTTTTTTAAACTGCCTTGCCTGTCATAAATCTGAAACTGAGTGGGTTCCTGGTGGGGATGAAATGGTAAAATGGCTCTTGTTTTTCTCCCTGCAGCATGCCCTGAACCAAGATGCTTTGAATTAAAAGTCGAACTTTCATTGTGTTGCAAGCCTTAGCCTGTAATAAATGTGCAAGAATGCTAAAGGAAATGGACTCAGATAATCATTTCTTTGCACTCTCTATCCTTAATGATGACACAATTTAGGCCCATTTGTCTGTCGCCCTCTGCCTTGTAGAAACAGGGCATAACATTCAACCAAGTAATAACACTTGTCTGTTTTTTCTTTTTAGATTTTAAAGCCCTTTACAAAAGAGGTCTGCATCATTCTCCTCATTTTACAGAAATGGTTGCCAAACCATATCTCCTGTTTTGATATCTGAATTGCACTTCATTTATTATTCACTGAGGCAAAGGGGGAAGGGGAAGGTCACTCACTAAAGGTCATCTGGCACAGGCTAGCTGGAAAGATGGGAAGTGAACCCTCCTCTCCTGAAACCCGTGCTAGGCTAAGTGGATTTTGCGGCAGGGGATTTTGAAACTGTAAGGGGCATGGGTCTAGGAAGGTCAATATGTATTTCACTCTACTATAAATGGAGTGCTAATGAGGTGCCAGTGAATAGCTCTGCGGACCAAAATCATCTCTTTATAAAAAGTTTGTGTGGAGGGATTGCCAAATATTCAAAATGGCGGGGGAGAGGGGTTCCCTAATTACTATAAATGGAGAATGTGAGTTTGTGTTTTCCCTGAAGTCACATAGAGTGCGTCTACACTTGTAAATTAAGTCAATGGTTGTATTCCTTATGTCAACCATATGCTTAATTTACTCTGCGTCTACACTACACTTTCCTTAAGTCGACATAAGCAAGCTGCTTAAGTCGACCTAAGGAAAATTAAGTCAACTTTATTAAACCTCGTTTAAGGTTGACTTTAGGCTTAAGTCTACTTTCTAAAGTCGACTTAAGCCAGTGTAGACATGAAGTAGCCCTAAGTTGACTCTAAGTCTTCTTAGGGCTCTCCAGGACTCCCCCACTGCCCTCCCTGCCAGGGGGGTGGCATAGGGAGAGCCTGGCATGCTCCCCCAAAGGGCAGGGCAGATCCCACCATACCCCTATGCCCTGCCAGGGTCCCTGTCCCCCTTTGCCCCATTGTAGCTGAGCCCCCTGGCACTTGGCAAGAAGTTCCCCCCCTGCCATCGTGGACCTGTCCAAGGTCCCCCTAGCCCCTACAAGTCAACCTAGGCATCCAGTGTGAGCTCTAGGTTGACTTTGTAAGGTCCCCCTTAAGTTGACTTAAAATATAGGTGTGGACATGCTAAGTCGACTTAACAAAGTTGACTTAAATTTACAAGTGTAGACATAGCTGTAGGGAGCCTGTGGACAAGCCAGGACTAGAATTCTGCTTCCCTGATTGGTCCTATGCCTCAGTAGTAGACCTATTATTGCAGTTTTACCTTTTGCTCCAATGAAACTGTTCTAAATTTGAAGAGAAGGAAAATATTAAAACAAACATACAAAAAATATCTCCAGCCCCACAATCCAAAACTACCTAAAAGAAATCTAGCCCACATTCTGTGGGGAAGGGGAAGACCAACATTTGAAACAGAAATGTTCAAAAAGAAAACAGAAATGTTCAGTTTTGAGACAAAAATGAAGCAAAACCTTTTTTGTGCTTGGAAACTTTGTTTTATCATTGATCATTTGTATCACTGTACCACCTAGGAGTTCAGGCATGGACATTGTGCCAGGAGCTTTACAAACACAGAGCCTAAAGAGAGCCCTTACAGCAAGGAGCTTAGGCTATGTCTACACTTGCACTTTTAAGTCGACTTTAACTAAGTCGACTTAACTGGGAATGATTATATAGTTTATGTCTAGGAATTCTATTTCGATTAGAAGTTAAAATTTGGTGTTATATCTATACTTTAACTTATGTTAAAACCATTGTGTCCTTAATGTTTAGGAATGTGCCAGGACAATGGTCCCAGGGAGTTACCTGATGAGCCATTAAGGACATAAGGAATACAACCACAAGCACACAATGGTATTAACGTTAAAGTATAGATATAACATCAAAATTCTAACTTCTAATCGAAATAGAATTCCTAGACATAAACTATATAATCATTCCCAGCAAATTACTACCTTTATATTGATACCAAACATGACATAGTTCCTATGGATTATAGCATTTATGAGATATCCATTGAAAATGATATCATAAATGCTTCCCTGAATCCAGTGTCACACCGTGCCCACATGCCCTGCCCTTTGGGGAGCATGCCAGGCTCCCCCTGTGCCCCCCCCAGCAGGGAGGGCATTGGTGTAGTCCTGGGGTAGCCCTAAGTCGATTTAGGACTACCCCAGGGCTACACTGGCTTAATTCGACTTTAAAAAGTCGAATTAAGCCTTAGGTTGAGTAGAAAGGTGGTTTGATAAAGTCGACTTAATTTTCATTAAATTGACTTTATTTTGCTTAAGTCGACTTAAGCAAGCTGCTTAAGTCAACTTAAGCAAAGTGTAGTGTAGACACAGGGCACATTAAGTCGACTTAAGCTAAGCTTAAGTCGACTTAATTTACCAGTGTAGACGCAGCCTTACAGTCTAAGTAGGGGGCAACAGATGGATATAGATAGACAATGAAACAATATTGGTCTATTATAGATTCATTCCAGGACCAGGAGGGACCATTGTGGTCATCCAGATTTTAATCTGATCTCCTGTGTAAAGCAGGCCATAAAACTTCCCCAAAATATTTCCTAGGATATATCTTTTAGGGAAAAACATCCTATCTTTGTTTTAAAATACTCAGTGATAGAGAAGGATCGGCCACCACCCTTGGTAACTTATTCCAATGGCTAATTAATCTCATTGATAAAAATGAACATGTTATTTCCAGTTTGAATGTATCTAGCTTCAACTTCCAGCCTTTCTCTGGTAGATTGATGAGCTCAGTAATACATTTTTTTTTCCCAAAGAGACACTTATAGATTGTAATCTTAGCCTTTTGTTAAATTACGTAGATTAAGCTGTTTGAATTGATCACTATCTATGTCTACACTTGTAAAGTTATGTTGACTGTTAAGTCAACTTAACGAGGTTGACTTTAAGTCAACTTAGAATTAACCTCGTTAAGTTGACTTAACACAGTGGCTACACTTTAAGTCGACTTAAGTCGACATTGTTAAGTCAATTTAACAGTAGACATAGCCATCCACACTGGCTTTAAGTTGACTTAAGAAGTCGACTTAAGGCTTAAGTCGACCTTCAGAGGTGGTGTTTTTAAGTTGACTTAAGGAAGCTCTTAAGTCGACTTAATAAAAGCCCAGTGTGGACGCAGTTTTGTGTAGGTCAACTTAAGCATCCCTAACTCTGCCTAAGTTGCCAGTGTAGATGCACCCATATAAGGCATGTTTTCTAATTCTTTAATCATACTTCTGACTCTTCTCTGCACCTTCTTCCTACAACTTATTTTAAGTTGTTAGGGCCTCTTCTCTGGACTCTCTGCAATTTCTTTACATCCTTTCTGAATTGTAGGCACCAGAACGGGATATGGTATTCCAACAAGAGTGGAACCACTGCCAAATTCAAAATAACCTCTGTACTCCTACTCAAGGTTTTTATTTATGCATCTCAGCACCGCAGTGGAAGCTCACAACTTCCACATCTTTTTCCAAGTCACTGCTTCACAGCACGATAAGTAATGATCCCAGTACACCTGCAGCCTACCTATTGTCAAGTGTTCTGTCTGCTTCATAGCAAAGGAAAGTTTCAAGGCGGTATTGGAAGGTGGATAATGAGATAGCTTTCTGGATGTTTAGGGGTATGTCTACACTACAATTAGACATCTCTGGCTACCCTGTGCCAGCTGAGTTAGGCACACAGGGCTCAGGCTAAGGGGCTGTTTAATTGTGGTATGGATGGCACAGGATCAGCTGCAGGTGTCTAATTGCAGTGTAGACATACCCTATGGGAGCGCCTCCTACGCATGGAAGAAAACACCAAGGCGCATGTTTGAAAATGTAACAAGTGGGAGATGGAGGTTGGCATAAATGAGATCAGCAATCAAATATATTAGATCAACATCTGTTCTCTCTGAAGAGTCTAGTTTACTGTAATAATGCAGCCTGACAGCTATGGGATCAGTTGTCATATTAAAAGTTTCTTTCTTTCTCTTTGCTTGGTAAAGCTTTTCTTTTTTCAGAATTTTGCCAGGTAATATTACCATAAAAGCCAGATTTGCTTGAAGTGGCTTACAATAACCTGAGATCCTGAATAAATCTTTAGAATAAATAGTGGAGAATGTATAAATCTGATAAGAATGTGAAGAATGATTGACATTCATACAGAATCAGCTGGCCTCAAATCCCAGAGCATTTGACAGAATGATTGCACAGATCAGAGATCGGCAACCCTGGCACAGGTGCCAAAGGTGGCATGCACACCTATTCAGAGCAGCATGCAGGGCTCCCGACCGTTCAGCACTGCTCCCCACTGCTGGCTCCACTCCCTCAGTGAGGCTTCAGGAGCCTCTGTAGGTGCGGCAGCTCTTTCCCTGCTGCCCCCTTGGCACTTGCTGGCCCCACCCCCTGGAACCTGCCAAAGATGGGGGTGAGGGGCTGGCACAGAGACCAGCATATGTTGCCAACCCCTGGCATAGATCCTCCGGTGGTGTGAAATGATGCACTTCCTCTCACGTGGACAAAGGTGTAACTGTTTACGCCAAATGAGGATCTGCCCCCATTTGCATGGGACTTGGGTTATCAGTGATATAAAGGGCTGATTGTTAACATACAGGGCATAGAAATGGCTCCCTGAAAGTAACTTCTGTACTTGGAGCTTAACAGGCCGGCCTAGAACTCGTAAAAGGGTTATATGCCATCCCTGCTCCCAGCCCCTGGACAAGAAAGTGACTTGAGGATGGGCAGAGGTGGCTTTTGGGGTAGGCGAAGCAGGCTCACGCCTAGGGCCCCAAGCTGTAAGGACCCCCCCTTGCCTGCCCCAAAAGCTGTGTCTGCCTCGGCTGGCAGCCAGCAGAGGCTCTGGCACCTGTGTCCAGGGTTGGTGAGGGGGAGATGGGGCTGGAAGTGAGCTGGGGGGGAGGGGCAGGGCCAGGAATAGCAGCAGGTAGCTGGGGCTGGTGACAGACAGCCCCCGTGGGCCTATGTGGGGCCCCACAGGTCTATAGGGGGCCCCACAATGTGCCTTTGCCTAAGGCCCCCAATAGCCAAAGGCCGCCTCTGAGGGTGGGGAAGGAGGACACGTAGTCAGAGTATCCTCTGCCACAGTTATTTTCTGCTTTCCATGGTGCATAAAAGGCGACAGCTCATCCTAGAGACCAAGCAGATCAAGGAACAATATCAACATAATGGGGTATCAAGTCAGTTTAAAGCCATTTTTGCCTCTGCACGAGAGGCAAATGAGGTAGGAACTGAGAAGTGGTGTGTGAATCACCTCATCCGGGGACCATGTAACAGGGCATCAGCATGCCTACCCTGCTTCTGCTACATTCACGAAGTCACCCAGAGAGCCTGGATTCAGTAACCACTGGTACAAGTTTATTACAAGTTGGGTTCCCACCACCTTTTCTTATACACAGTCCGTCCACTTAGCAGTTAGCCCCGGGGGGAAGAGCCACCACTCTACTTCCTCTCCACAGCTCCTTCCTCCCTGCTTCCTTCCTTTCAGCCATTTTTGCATCCCCAGGGTAATTGGACTGGTGGCTGCCTTTGATTCTCTATTTAGGTGTTAGTTTTCTCCAGCCAGCTCCAATTTACCTCCCTAAATGGAAGCTGGCGTAACAGGTGGTGGACTCAGCAGTCTGTACTCAGCACCATGTCACACAAGGGCTGGAAAGCAGAAGACTTTAAATGTCTCAAAGAAATACGAGGCAGCCATTCAGAACAGTAGGTGACGCGGACAATGCCCAGTTGAAATTGCACTGAAAAAAGTTATGTGTTCAGGATGTAATTATTCAACCTCCAGAGCTATGGAGCTGGAATCTCAGGTCCTTGTGCAAATTGCCATGGAGTTTTTCATAACTGAAAAAAGGCTCCGAGCTATCAAAACTATCTACAAGAAAACCCCCAACTCTGTGAAATTCACAAAACCCAGATGGGGGCTTGCTCAATGGGCCACTGGGACTGGATCCAACTCACATGAATATCAATAGGAGCCCTTCCATTTAGCTCAACAGGTCTAGATATAGGTCTAAGGCTCAGAAAATTTTAGTGTTTCATGCAAACTCCTCTCCAATTTGTGGTATTTTATGATTCCCAAACCAGATTTGCCCAGCTGGCTCATAATGTCCTCAGAATCCATTCAGCCATGGAACCCTCTGCAATGCATTGATCCTTTCATGGCCTGCAACCAGAGTGCTAATGTTTCCCAGGTGATTTTAGCAAGTAGTTTTCCCTTGGAGTAGAACAACTCTTGTCCTGTGATGACTTTTCTTACAAGGACGTTTTCTAGTGATTGTTGTCTGGACTTTTTAGGGGCACCATTCCCGTTTCAACTAAAAACGGAACCCTTTTCATTAGCAGCTTCCTTTGCTTCCTGCCAAACATTTCCTGTGTTCCTGTAGTAAATTGTGAGCCATGCTTAGACCTGCACCACCAGTGACTCCCTTATGTATAAGCTGGGACAAGCTGCATCTTTCAGATCTACATGGCAGATTCCTTCCTGGGAGAGCAGGCTAACCATTGCTATTGGAGAGAGGGCTCTGCCTGGTGGGAGCATGGGATATCAAACACAAAATCAGCTGTGTAGATCTGAGATCAGAAATCAAACCCTCTCTATTTGGATTCAGGCCAGTGCTAAGTTCACATAAAGCATTTGGTGTGTGCCAGGTTATCAGTAAAAAGATGTGTTGTAGTGTTGATTTCCCTTCTGAATCTTGTAAATTGGCAGAGATGCTGCAAAACTGGTTGTTCCTACAATAAGTGGAAGTCGGAGTCACATCTGTCTTGTGATCGCCTGTTTAGCCATGCAAAGTTTGTGGGTCTTCTAGGAGTACCTTGGAATGGGTTTTATACTGAGTATCATGTCAACAAATTGAAAACCCCATTTTGTCTCCAATGCTGTACTGGATGGAGTGGAAAGGTTTATGGCCCGGAGAAGATCCAATTATGTCTGATTGCTCTACATTGTGAGTGGCAAAGAGCTACAAAACTGCAATGGGAGCCCAAGAAAGGATTGTGCTTCAGGAACGCACAATTGATTCATTGATAGATTAAAAGACTTTGAGAGTTAAAGGCTGGAAGGCACCATTAGATCTTCAAGTCTGAACTTGCTTATACCCCAGGCCGTAAAATTTAATCCAATTACTCCTGTACTGAACCCAGTAATTTGTGTGTGACTAAAGCAGATCATCCGGGAAGGCATCTGGTCTTGATATGAAGACACCAAGAGCTGGAGAATCCACCAGTGCCCTTGGAAGTTTGTTCAAATGGTTTTTCCTCCCCTCACTGTCAAAAAAAGTTGTTCCTAATTTCCAGTTTCCCTCTGTGAGTTCTGGTTCTTGTCAGCAGGCCTTTCTCTTCTAGATTCAAGAACCTTTTAGTACCTGATATTTTCTCCCCGTGAAGTTAGTGACACACTGTAATCAAACCACCTCTCACTCTTCTTTTGGATAAATGAACTATATCGATCTCCTTAAGTCTCTTCTCACCATGAGGCATTTTGTCTAAACCTCAAACCATTTCTGTGTTGTTTTTTTTTCTGCACCCTCTGTCATTTTGCAACATCCTTTAAAAATTGTGGACACCGGAACTGGTTGCAGTGTTCCTGTATCGGTCTCACCAGAGCTGTATGAAGAGGTAGAATCACCAGTTTCTCCCTACTTATTATACCTTTTGTATATATTCCAAGATGGTATTAGTCTCTTTTGCCATAACATTGCATTGGGAGCTCACATTAATCTCTTTGTCTCTTAGAACCCACTAAAACCTTTTCAGCTTCACTGTTTTCCAGGAGAGTCTCTCACTCTTTCGGTGTGGCCTGCGTATCTCCTTACTAGATGTATGATTTTCCATTTGCCTGTGTTATACCATGAATGGGCCCAGGTTATCAAGTGATCCACATAACTCCATATGACAAACTTGTCCGCAGCGTTATTTACAGCTCCACCAGCACTTGTATCATCCACAAATTTTATCAGTGATGATTTTATATTAACTTCTAGAGCAGTGATGAAAATGTTGAATTTCTGGCCTTCAGGCCCCTTTCAAGAATCTTCATTAGGAATCACAGAAAGGGAGGACCCAAAGCCATTAGACATTTTCTGAAAGTCTTGGCCTAAGTTGCTCCCCAAAGGCTATGTCTACACTAGGAAAAGTCGACTTAAAATTGACCTTATTAAATCAACTTAACAAAGTGGACTAAGTCGACTTAGTCCACTTTGTTAAGTCAACCTAAGCACCCTTAAGTCGACTTAATAAAGTGGACTTAAACATCCACACTGGGTTTAGGTCAACCTAAAGAAGGGGTAGGTTGACCTAAGCAGGCTTAAGTTGACCTAATAGGTGGTTCTTATTAAGTCGACTTAAGCGTTCATTAAGTCGACTTAAGGAATTTCTTAAGTCGACTTAATGAAAGCCTAGTGTGGACGTGGCTTAAATTAAGTCGACTTAACCCCCCTTAAACTGACTTAAATTGCCAGTGTAGACATAGCCAAAGAGTTTAGACCCTGCACCTGCCAACACTTATGCCCAGGCTTACCTGTGATTTCAGCAGGATGCTTCACAGGTGTAAAGCTAAGCCCAGGTGTGGAAGAGTTTGAGGATCATGGCCTCAGAGGCAAGGTAGATGTAGAGTGGGGGAAAGGGATGCAAATCCAAGCAGAGTGATCAGGGTGAGGGTTGCAATTTTTGCATTTTGGGGTTTTCTTATTTAGTTTGATTTGTTTTTCCTTATAGTCATATGGCAGGATTATGTCCATTTGGCACTAGGAACAGCATCCTTTCACACCAACGTGTTGGGGCAAATGTTCTAAAAATCATGCAACACGCAGAGGTCTTTGAAGAATTACCCAATCCCTGATCTTGGTCCCTAAACGGGAGCCTAGCTTCCTTGAAAATTGAGTCTGTGCCATTAGAGTGATCAGATAGTAAGTGTAAAAAAATGGGACAGTGGTTAGGAGGATAATGGACACCTATATTAGATGAAGTCCCAAATATCAGGGCTGTCCTTCTAAAATTGGGACATCTGTCCACACTACATTCCATAGACACTCTAGGAATTTCTTTGGGGATGTTCTCTGGCCTCTGTCATACAGGAGATCAGACTA
Source organism: Pelusios castaneus (assembly GCA_007922175.1). Classification (NCBI taxonomy): domain Eukaryota; kingdom Metazoa; phylum Chordata; order Testudines; family Pelomedusidae; genus Pelusios; species Pelusios castaneus. The sequence goes on from ML685777.1 coordinate 4,518,662, forward strand.
GATCACTAGATTCTCATTTTGTAATCTTTTGATACTATTCTAGTGAAATGTTTCTTCTTCCCCTTCACCAAGCCAAGAATTAAGGTAATTGCTTTTGCCATAGCTATGATATGAACACTTTCCTAATCAACTCATGGGTACATGAAAAACATACCAAGTACGCTGCTCAAACTTCCAGATGGCTGCTACTGCTCTGCTAGACAACATATTCATCATCTGGATATCCAAAAGTTTCCTGTGCAATATTGGCTTCTGATGGTGTTGTTGAAAATGAAGTGATGCTAACTTACATGATAAATCGAAGGATTTTTTTTCCCCAAGTGTTTGCAATTCACTCATAAAATTTAGCATGTAAGATCTCAGCTTTACAGTGAATTTTAAGACTGATTTTCAAGACATTTGTTTATGGTTGGGATGATTTAGTGGGAGTGGCCCTGCTTTTTTAGCAGGCTGTTGGACTAGATGACCTCATGAGGTCCCTTCCAACCCTAAGAGTCTATGATTCCATTTTAAAGCTATATCAATATTGAAATGAATAAACAGTTCAGTCTAGATTCACCGCACTCACACTTTAGGCACCTAAACCCAAAATTTAGGCATCACTGTCATTCACAAAACCCCACGTAGCTCTCTCCTAACCCTCGTGATCTAGTACTCAGAAGTGGAAGCAGCCTTTTCCCAAAAGCACTTTTAATGAGGATTGCATTCCTACAGAAAACTTTTCCCCAACATGCCTTCTGGAGCTGGCCCTTTAAATTTGGCAGAGAGAAATGGCTGCCCTCCTGAAATGACCATTTTGCAGCTTGCTCTTTCAGTTGGTGAGCATTCTTCTCTTCTCTTGTGTTTTCCCTACATATCCCCTCCCATTCAACACACACAGTCTTACCTGAGGTAACTGTATACATTATTTGTGTTTGCAATGTAGCTGAGTGAATGGTTAAGAGCTTGGAACCCAAGTAAACTTGCCTGAGAAATGTATCTGGAGCCTCACTTTTTCCTTGGCAAATTCTATTGCCTACACCAAAACAGAGCAAGCCTTGAAAATGTAAAGTACAATGGGACTTCTTAATTCACAGTCTTCAATGGGTACCACAAAAATTGCAGCAAAAACATGTATCAGTGATAAATGCATTCTGAACAGGTAAATATACTGTGGAATTGTGTGATGGCTTGTTAGAAGGTCAGTGGGGTTTGCTGATATATATATATTATTTTAAAAGTGACCCTCTGATATTTTTATTCATCAATTCATAGATAATTTCCTTTGTCTGTGGGGCCATATGTTCTTACTGTTTCCCCAGACTTCCCCCCATCCAGCTTTTCATTTGTCAGCGGTTGTTAACTGGTTTTAAATTAAACACCTGAAAGCTTACTCATGAAGGCAGCCCATTCAATTCAATGGAACTCTGCCTGGGAGTAGATTGAAAAACTGAAGCCTCAGTTTATCAGCTTCTTCATGTTTTCTTTGATGCTGCATACAACCAAGCATGGTAGAGCCTTGATCCTATTCCCTCTCATGCCCCCCCCCCAATATTAAGAAACTTAATGCAATCCCCCCCACACTCACATTAATGGCATTGTGAAACTGCGCAACTAACATAAATTTTCAGAATTCAGGGAGTGCAAAAGTTAAAGTTCCTATACTGATGTAAACTCACCAATGTTGTATCTATGTAGAACTTTCTAGTCTTGATTTCTTGTTTAATGGAGAGCTGAAATAGTACAGTTTATGAGCCCAGCTCTACAGCTTTAATCAGTACAATTAGTCCTTACCAGTCTGGAAAAAGGTTGCAAAAGCAGCTGCTATGAAATTCACAACTGTGAGTGTCACTTAGAATCATAGAATAATAGGGTTGGAAGGGACCTCACGAGGTCATCTAGTCCAACCCCCTGCTAAAAAGCAGGACCACTCCCCCTAAATTATCCCAGCCAGGGTTTTGTCTAACCGAGCCTTAAAAATCTCCAAAGATGGAGATTCTACCACCTCCCTAGATAGCCCATTCCAATGCTTCACCACCCTCCTAGTGAGAAAATTTTTCCTAATATCCAACCTTGACCTCCCCAGCTGTAATTTGAAACCATTGCTCCTTGTTCTGTCCTCTGTTACCCTCGAGAACAGCCTAGCTCCCTCCTCTTTGGAGCAACCCTTCAAGTAGTTGAAGGTTGCTATCAAATCTCCCCTCAGTCTTCTCTTCTGTAGACTAAATAAGCCTAGTTCCTTCAGTCTCTCCTCATAAGTCATGTGTCCCAGCCCCCTAATCATTTTTCTTGCCCTCCGCTGGACTCTTTCTAATTTGTCCACATCCTTTCTGTAGTGGGGAGCCCAAAACTGGACACAGTATTCCAGATGCGGCCTGACCAGTGTCGAATAGAGGGGAATTATCACATCCCTCGATCTGCTGGCAATACTCCTACTGATGCAGCCTAATATGCCATTGGCCTTTTTGGCAACAAGAGCACATTGTTGGCTCATATTCATCTTCCCGTCCACCATAACCCCAAGGTCCTTTTCTACAGTGCTGCTACTTAGCCGATCGGTCCCCAGCCTGTAGCAGTGCATGGGATTTTTCCGTCCTAAGTACAGTACTTTGCACTTGTCTTTGTTGAACCTCATGAGGTTTCTTTCCGCCCAGTGTTCCAATTTGTCCAAGTCTCCCTGGATCCTGTCCCTGCCCTCCAGAGTATCTACCATTCCCCCCAACTTGGTGTAATCCACAAACTTACCAAGCACGCAGTCTATTCCATCATCAAGATCATTAATAAAGATGCAATCAGTTCTCCCAACTCCCTCAGCACCCTCGGATGCAGTTCATCCGGCCCCATGGACTTGTGCACATCCAATGTCATTAAGTGTTCCCTAACCTGACTTTCCATCACCGAGGGCCACTCTTCTCTCCATTCCGCGTTACCCCGTGTAGTAGCCTGGGAGCTGGCCCACCCTGTGAAGACTGAAGTAAAAAAAGCATTGAGTACTTCAGCTTTTTCCGCATCATCCTCCACGAGGATGCCTGCCCCATTCAGTAAGGGACCTACACCACCTCTGATCCTTTTCTTGTTGCTGATATACTTATAGAACCCCTTTCTGTTATCCTTCACATCTCTTGCTAGCTGCAACTCCAATTGTCCTTTGGCCTTTCTGATTTTATCCCTGCAGTCCTGAGCAATATCTTTATATGCCTCCCTTGTCATCTGTCCAAGCTTCCACTTCTTGTAAGCTTCCCTTTTATGTTTCAGCTCCCCGCAGAGTTCCCTGCTAAGCCACGCTGGTCGCCATCCACATTTGCTGTTCTTTCTGCACATCGGAATGTTATCTTCCTGTGCCTTTAACAGGGTTTCTTTAAAATACAGCCAGCTGTCTTGGACACCTTTCTCCTTCAGATCAGCCTCCCATGGGACCCTGCCCATCAGCTCCCTAAGGGAGCCAAAATCTGCTTTTCTGAAGTCCAGGGTGTGTGTTCTGCTTCTTTCCTTCCTTCCATTGATCAGGATCCTGAACTCTACCATCTCATGGTCGCTGCTGCCCAGGTTGCCATTTACTTCTACTTCCCGGATCAATTCTTCTCTGTTTGTGAGCAATAGGTCTAGAGGTGCAAGGCCCCTAGTTGGTTCCTCCAGCATTTGTACTAGGAAGTTGTCCTCAATATTCTCCAAAAAGTTCCTGGATTGCCTGTGCACTGCTGTATTATCTTCCCAGCAGACATCAGGATAATTGAAGTCCCCCATAAGAACCAGGGCCTGCAATGATCTGGAAACTTCTGTTAGTTGTCCATAGAACGCTTCATCCACCTCCTCTTTCTGGTCTGGCGGTCTGTAGCAGACACCCACCACAACATCCCCCTTGTTGCATTCTCCCCTAAACTTAACCCACAGACTTTCAACCATCTTGTTTCCACTTTCATAGTGGAGCTCCGAGCAGTCATACAGCTCTTTTACATATAACGCTACTCCTCCCCCCCTTTTTCCTTGCCTGTCCTTCCTGAACAATTTATATCCATCCACTTCAAGGAACAAAACTCATTTTGCACTCAAAGTTAACTAAACTCTATGCAAATATGGTGCTCCCTGTCTGTTTGCTGAAAACTATTTACATCGGAAGTAAAGAATAATGAAAATAGGTGTTAAACAAAGAATTATTTATACTGTAGAAATCTTCCCATAGCAATTTATGCTCCTTGAGAGGATAATATTCTTGCGTCACTGATTTTGGGTCTCTGCCACAACATGTTCTATGTGTGCGCTTGGCAGGTTGAGAGGTATGTATGGAAACACTGAAAGCAGGATTTGTAATGTGACTGATTTTGCAGTTCTGCGGGGACACAAGCGTTTACATTTTTTGATTTATTTTGCAAATTTAATATTGCCTGAATGCTGGGGTTTGTTTTTGCATGTAAAATACAAAATGGTGTGCTTAAAATGTCATTCTCATTGTAACAAACTCCAAAGACTGCAAAGGAGAAGCAGAAATTATGTCTTTAATTTACACAATTTTCCCACATTTTTGGTTATGAACACCAGTGATGAAGTATCAGCCTTAACTTTGAATTGCAAGGCATTTGTTGCCTTGTCATAGAATCCAACCTTAACATTATTTAAATATACTTTGTGTGTGAAAATTAAATCTTGCCCTGAGGATTCAATTCAGCAACTGTAACTACAGTAGCTGTCAGTTTATTCTTGTCATTTCTTTTGTGCTTAGTCTGTGGTTGAACAGCAGTCAACATTAAAAAAAATGGGGAAAGGAAATCCAATGAATATTTGGAAGAAATATTACAAAGGCGAAGTTACCAATATGTCTTTTCTTTAACCTTTCAAGTTAATTCACCCTTGATATTTTAACAGAGCAAAAATGCATTGGTTTTCTGTAACTAATTCACAACTGTACTTGCATCCCCCCCCCCCCCCCGCCCGCCCCTGTTTTCTGAAGGTGAACAGCAAGAGAAACATCTAGGGGGGAATCTCAACTTAATATAATTGAAAAGTGAAGTGGCTTTAAATAATGTATATGCATATTTTTTTAAAGGGACTGAAAAGCAAACTTCTTGTAAACTTTCTGGGTCTAATTCTTCACTGTTTTGTAATTTGTTCAGTTATTTGCACTTCTGAAAGATAATTGTAAAATGCTACCAAATGGAGCTTCACCACTGTCCACGGTGATACCTGCCCCAGGTATAAATGGAGTCACCATCTCCAAGTCTTCCAGAATGATTTCCCAGCTTCCTCAAAAAACGTAATTTTTGTAAAAAAGCCAATTTTAGGTTCCTTTTGATTTTGCCTACTGGTTTTTTAAGCTTTTTAAGAGTTCTTGGGGTAAAATCTTCAGACAGAAACTGCTCCCTTATGGAACAAAGACTAGATCCACTGACTCTCAATGAGACATATGCTTCTTAATCTCACTGAAAATAAGTGGCTCTTGAATGCCATATTTTTAAAACAAGCTGTAACTTTTTACTTTCCTTAAAAACTTCAGAACAATCTAATACATGTATTCAATTTTTCTTCCTTCTCAGGAGGGATGGAAATTCCTTTGTGTTTTTAAATAAAGCCATGGATTCTCACAAAATCACATGAGTCCAGAAGCTAGGGCATTAAGGAAAATACCAAATATCACAAGAATTGTCATTGTTGATTCAAGGTGTAAGGACAATCAGGGTGCCCATTCCCAGAGAGTGATTTTTTTTTCTCAATGCCTTTTTCTTCCTTGCTTATCAAGGCAGAAAATTTGGGACCGTTTATTCTTTTCAAGCTGGGTTTTGATTTGTCAATGGGAATGTACTGTGTGCTTTCTGTCCTTGGTAGCACCTGGGAAGGTTTGATAGGTCACATCTTTCTTTCCCTCTTCTTCATGCATCTGTTTCTCCCTGTGTTTTCCTCTTTCATGTGGACTACAAATGAATCTCACCCATTTGCACTAATGACTTGTTGCACATTAGGGGTGGATCTTCTACCAAGCACCCCAGTAGCTAAACTAGGTGATGATGAGATACATCAGTTGGGGGAAAAGGGAATATAATTACCCTTCTCATATCCAAGTCTGGTTCCATAGCTGTCTGGCTATGTCGCCACTGTGCAAAAGACTGCTATCTTAAGGAATAAGGACGAGATCCTCTTCTTAGTTTCTTGTTGTAAGTCCATTAGGAATATGAGTAACTAGACACAGAGTAACCGAGCCATTCAGCAATCTCTACAGCAGCTTCAGGTCTGCAGTTGTGGTCCCTGCAGCAGCTGGTCATGGCCAGGGGATCCTGTACATTTATGCTTCTTCTGGTTCAATCCCCAGCTCTTCTCTGATCTTATTTACTGGGTCAATTTTTTATACAAGATCTCTTAACTCCAGTGCTTTTGCTGGACTGGGAGATCAGGCCTTATTAAGAGTCCAGCTGGGGGCTGTGGCTGTTTGGAGAGGTCCAAAATGGTGGCAATTGCTATAAATCACAGAGCAGCGATGTCCAGCAACCAATGAAGTGACACTGGGACAACAGGCTCTATGTACTTCCGTAATCAGAAATACAGTTCGTAATGTTGAGCTACATAACATTAAATCTCTGCTCAGTGAGTGAAGGGAGCAATTCTTGCCATTCTTCAGCCTGTAGTGAAACTCACCCAACATTTGAGGAAACTGATTTATGTTTAAACTAGTAGGCGCCAAGACAACACAATGACATAGGCACAAAGCCAGTGCATGAAAGCAAGTGCTGATCCCAAACAGATGTTCATTCCAGAAGAGGCAGAGAAACAGACTGAAAAACTCCATGATTATCATCCTATATTGTTGTCACTTTCCAATGTGTTATGTTGTTATGTACGTGAGTTATGCATAGTGCAGCTGTCTAAAAACATCAAGGGACCATATGCAGATAACTGCTGAACAGCAATTTCCAGTGAAGTCAGTGGGAGATGCAGCCGTCAGCAAAATCCAGGCAATGATTAGTTTCTTTACTATACCACAAGCCATTTCCCTCAACTGGGAGTCGCTTAGGAGCACTAAGCATGAGGAGAAGAGCAAACTGAACATCAGGGCCTAGCTCCTAGCATATGCACATCAATCTGTACTCCTATTGTCTGCAAGAAAGCAGACAAGTTGGTGCAGGTTCTTCCTCCTGTAAGTTAATGCAAACTCACCTCAACTGTTTCTTGAGAACCAAGAAGAAAAACTTACTGAGGTATCTTCAATGTCTAGATAGCCAGAAGAGGCAGCTTAGATGCAGGTAGTTGGGTAAACTTTTCCATCACTGCTCTGTGTGGAGAAATACAGCCTCACTTGTTTATAGATCATGTCAGCTTCAGTCCTCATTCATTTGCTCTTTGGTTACCAAGTCAGTTGGCTTATAGTATATTCCCTTTCTTCTGAAGTGCGGAGAAGGGATTTTCAAAAGAGCTGAAGGAAGTTAAAACCCCACATCCTTTTGCAAGTCTTTCAGAGGGACTTGGGCTCCCACTTCTCTTAAATGGCCCTGACTCCTGCCCATGTCTTTTTGTTGTCAAATGGCAAAGGATGGGGTGGACAGCCAACCCATTACACCAGATACCTGAGAGATACCTCGCTGCTCCCCACCATCTGGAGATGCTTAAGCAATCCACCTAGAGCAGAAGGGGGGGCTGGAACAGAAGGCAGAGACTCTCATAACGTATTGTGGAACAAAAGATGTGTGGCTGAATCTTCTTCTAATCTCTGGTTCTTGGACTTCTGCAAGAGCTTTATTTTCACTGTGAATGCTTTGCTCACCTCTCATGCTGATTGCTCACCTATCATAGCTGAATGCCATGGACTTTCCGGACAGAATTATCTTCCTGTCAGTGTCCAGTGTCATCTATCTTTCATGTCATATCCATCCTTCTTACCTGAGACAGAAAGTACAGATATTTTTTAATACTGAAACATTAGCTTTAACCATTAAGATTTTCCTTTGTGTTCTGTTAGTCTTTAAAAGTGCCGCAGGACTCTGTTGTCTTTCTACAATAGACTAACACGGCTACCCCTTTGGAACTTGTCCTCCTGTATACTTATGGCTCCTTGTGTATCTCTACACTGGCAATTTAGGTTGACTTAAGTAGCCTTAAGTCGACCTAAATTACTCCCCATCCACACTGGACTTTCCTTAAGTCGACTTAATGAAAGCTTAGGTTGACTTACAAAGTCCCCATTCGGGGCAACCACTTTGTTAAGTTGACTTAATAAGGTCAAATTTAAGTCATCTTAAAGTCGACCTTATTAAATTGACTTAACAAAGTTGACCTAAATTTTTCTAGTGCAGACATAGGCCTTGATTCTCTTTCTTTTCCTTCATTCCTTTCATGTTCACCCTCTTTGAGTTATAAAGACCTGTGTGTACTTTGATGCCTGAACACAGAATTTAATTTAGACTTGACATCATCAACAGGGAGTGAATCCCTAACTTAAATCAGTACTACTTTGTTAGAAAGTGTGTTGGGAAAAGACTGTTTTTTCTGAACCATCACGTGAATGTTTTCTTCAGTGCCTTTAATGAATGGAATAACTGTTTTCTTTTTGCCTGCCCTAGCATGGCTGAGTCTTGCTTCTGCCTTATACACAGCAAACACCAAGAACTGTAATGAAATCTAGGCTTTACCATGAATTTTCATTCCTTGAGGTAAGAAATCATTAGTGAGTAGCACCTTTTTAACAATATGTGGAACAGAGTTTTGGGCATCCTAGGTGGGCTATGATTTTGGTGCGCTCTTCCCCACATGTTATAAGAGATAACATATTAATATATATATCTTTTTAAATAGAGAAAAAAATCACTTCCATTTAATTTAGCACCCCTTAATGCCTAGTGCCATAGGCGGCTGCCTAGTTCACCTGTATAGTTGGGCCGGCCCTGATGTGGAAGAGTGAATGTTTGCTAGGTACCCTTTCTCTACTAGTGGCTGAGCACAGTTCCCCACAAATGTTATGTGTAGTCTGTAGGCATTTGCACTAAGGCTCCATTTGAAATCAACAGGACAGCTCATGCTGCTAAGCACTAAAGGACTGAATCGATGCCTGTGAGAGTGTTTCCTTTGACTTCAACAGCATACCCTAGACTGCATCTCTGGGGCTAAAAGCAAGCGCACCCACACAAAACCAAAGTATGAGCTTGTCTGGCAATTGTGCCACTCTGAATATTAGCAGCTTACCCAGGCCCCTATACTTCAGAGTTTGCCTCGATGCCCTCCAGCTTGGTCGTTCAATGGGGACAGGTTGTTGGTCTTGAGAGTCAAATGAAATGGTGCTTCTGGTCCCTAGAGGTTGCAAGCTCCAGTCATCAGTTTGTCAGGTTTGGACAGATCCATGTTTAGGTACACCTCAAAAAAGCTAGTTGGGGCAGCGGACCTATCTGGTTGACTACATAGGTCATCTGAGAACCCACCACCACTTCATTGGCTCCCTGATGAATACCAAGCCCCATTTCAATATTGTAATCCTCATTTTTCATGTCTTAAATAGATTAGCCTAAGTTTACCTATGGAATCTCTTCAACGTGAGTACTGGTGACTTCCCAGAATAACTGTGTTTGACTGGAACCAGTGAATGGGGAACCTCATGGGTGAAACAAGTATGTACTCCTCCAGCAAACATAGATTTACCAATATTAAATTCCATGAATAACTTATGGTCTGTACCTTATCATGAGTAAATTATCTTAGCTACCAGCAGTCCTAGTGAGGATTTAGAACCTCTTATTCCAAGACTAGAACTGGGTAAAATATTTTCAAGCATTTTTTAAACTAAAAATAGCAGACCCTTTTGTTGTTTTTTTTTTTAAAGTTGAAATTTTGGGGTTATTTGATGTGAAGAGTGACAGCCCAAAACTTTTGTTTGTTGGCTATTTTCTAATGAAGTTCTGTGGCTCAGTGGGCAGAGCACTGGATGGAGATTCATGACTTTGTTCCTGTCCCCGGCCTGCTTAGTGATCTTGGACAAGTAATTTCCATTCTCCATACCTCAATTTCTGGTTCAATGGAGATGAAGGTAGTGATCTCTTTAGTAGAGCTCTTCGAGATCTACAGATGAAAAGTGATAGATAACAGCTAGAAATTAATCTTTTTAATAATTCACTTTTAATTCCTTTTCCCAGTTATGGAGAAAAGGGAGAGGCGTGGTGGGCACAAGATGGGAGGAGCATTACATATGTCTACTCGATTAGGATCATTTTCCGGACCATGACTAAGTTGCTCTATAGCGTTCTCTTGCATGAAGAAAATAACTGTAAATTATTCTGGCAGCTGCTTTCTGAATCCTTTCCAGCAGTGATTTCAAACTTCTTTTTCCTCAGGACATAGATGAAAACAAGCATTGATGTCTGTGGCCCAACAATTGCATCTTTCAATGATGCATTTCAATCTTTTGGCCGCGGCAGCAGGGAGCTACGCAACCAAGTACCTGAGGGTCCGCATTGCCGCTGAGGCCCACACACCTGCCCCAAAACTGGCCCTGTTCATGGGCATCCTGCCCCACCTCCCCCCTCTTTTATTAATTTTTTTTTTTTTCAAATTTTTTGAAAAATGTTTTTGGCTTGAGGGCCACAAATACATTTTTTTAAGACCCTGAAGGGCCGCTAATTGATTTAATTAATTGTTATTTAAATTTAATTAATTGATTAAATTAACTTAATTAACATTTAATTTGACTTTAATTAATTATATTTTAATGTAAATTTAATTACATAGACTGGTAGCCCCTAAGGGTTCTTAAAATTATATTTGTGGCCCTAGAGCCAAAAAGTCTGGGAACCACTGGTCTACACTGCAATTTTTATCCCCACAGCCTGTGCCCTCCAAGCCCAAATCAGCTGACCCAGGCTCCAAGACTCAGTAGTGTGGATTTTTCATCACAGTGTTGACATACACATAGATAGTTAAAATTAGGTCCCTAAGGTTAGAAACTTAAATTCATATTTAGGCCCCGAATGAAATGCCTTGTTTGTACACCCAGAACTCTGCCCCTCCCCCCACTTTTTAAAACAAGGCTTGTGAGCACTCTGCACATCTGACCATTAGATCATTTTAATGAGTCTAAATGTGGATTTGCTTAACATTGAAAATGCTGGCCTTTCCTTTCTGAATATATTTCCTTGTGTAAAACAGGAACTAATTCTGGGTATGAAATACTTTTGAGCTCTCTGAATAAGAAATGCTATACTATAACTCTTTCCATCAACCCAAGTAAGACTCTCTTTTTGGAGTATAACACCTTTCAAATACCATTACCCCACCCTCACCCCATAGTGCAACGTATTCAGGCTTTAAATACTTAGTTCTTCTAACCTTTCCTTCTGAGTCAATCCTGATTTAATTGCCTCCATGTCTTGCATTTGGAAAAAAAATAGGTTGTATATAACACTGCCAATCTTCTTAAGTCTACAAAATCTCCCCTCAAAGTAGTGGTAAACATATGCATTAAAAATGAATGAAGTAACGATGTGCACAAAAGCTAAATCAAAGCGTACAATTAATTGGATTTCATTTTCTACTGTGATGGATTCCTTTAGCTCCCTGAGCATTGACCAAAGATACATTTGCTTTTATCATGCAGGGTAATTGGATTACTAGGTAGTATGAGTCTTTAATCTTTGCCGATAGAGTGAGATAAATGTGTGCTAAATACACTGGGCAAGAAAAGTAGCTTTAGAGACGAAGCAACCAAAATTGATATAAAGAAAATAGAGTTTAAAAGGATATTTGCGCTGTGCTTACTGGAGGAAAGTCACCTGTCATAAGTTTTCTGACTCTGATAGCCACACAGATACTGCAATAATGGACATATTTATTTGTTATTTGTACATTTATGTTAACAGAGTATCCATTGAGAGCCTAAATGTTCAGAAGTGTCTAGTGACTTGTGGTATAATTTTTATGCGGCAAACTTGAATATCCTTAAAAAGCCTTATTTTTCAGAAGATGGTGGGATGGGGCATTTTCCCCTACACTTGTAATTAAGGGGTTAAAAGCAGCCCTTGGGAGGCAGCCAATAGGGACAACGTCTTAGAGGAACAGTCAATCAAAGGTCAGCAGGCCCATATGAAAGGAGCTGCAGGCCAGAGTAGAGCGGATGTGACCTGAAGCCTAGGGAGGGAAGACTGTCTCTTCCACAGGCCAAGACCTGTAGCAGAGTTATTGGTGACATAACAGGTACCAAGGAAACCATAGAAGCTCCTGGTGGGCTGTTGAAAGCAGAGAGTGGTAGATCCTCAGAGTGGGAGAAGAAGGTGCTAGGGCTGAGGAGAAATGGCTCAGGGAGACAGCAGCAGGAAAGAGAAATTAGGTACAAAACCAAAGGCTGCAATTTATTGGATCCCTGAGCTGGAACACAAAGTAATGAGCAAGCTTGTGTCCTTTTCCCTTTTCACCACTGGGAAGTGACCGGATTGGTGACTGCAGGTGGCACAGAGGAAATGGTGGGATGAGAAACTGCAGTGGAAACTGGGAAAGTGGCCAGACTACTGAGGAGCTAAAACTACCCCAGGGTGGAGAAACACAGATTGTGAGTTAGCCGAAGGGCTGAGTCAGGAGAGGGTGCTGTGATTTTGGACAGGGCTGTAGGCCACCTGCAGTGGTGCAGACTGCGGATGTAGGTGGCAGTCTGGATCTATTCCCCAGACAACCAGCAGGCAGTGCCAGAATGACAGTGAGTAGTGTGAACCCGTCCCAGAAAGGTAGTCAACATTTTTTAAAACTCACACCCACTTAAGGCATTTCAGATTGGGCATGTAAAAATTAAGGCATCTAACATGGCCAGTCAGCTCAATTTTTAAAATAGTGTAAATGAGCTCAGACACAAATAACCTGTCTAGTCAACACCATCCAACTTTTAATATTGCCACCCTAAAATAACATTCCCGAATAACCCATTTAGCCACAACTTGTAAACCGATCCTAAAGCAGCACCCTAGATTGAAAATCCCAGGGAAAAAGATGGCCTTGTAGCATGCCATAGGAAGATTAACAAATCTAAGGGATGGAGGTAAGGAGCTATTTCAAGGGGTGAGAATTCTTTATGCCCAGTGAGTAGTCTCTTCCCATTGGAATAATGGAAGGGAAGATCTTGTAGTTGTTCTATTTTTGAATACTTGAGAATTCCAGGAAGTAGGTTACCTCAGAGAGTGAATGGAGTGCCTTTAGCTTCTCACAACTTCAGTGCTCTTGCATGTGTAACCTTCGGGGGGGGGGGCTAAAATTAATTCAATTGCCCTTCTCCAGTGCCTCACAGAAATCAATCCCAATCCCTATGGAGAAAGCAGCTGGAGACCCAGGATCCACTCTCTATGGGACTCATAGCAAAGATTGCTCAGAGTTACCACCCCACATTAAAATACTACTAAAAACAAACATAACAATGAACTTTATTAACTACTAACTAAATGAACCTTATCCTAAGAAAACAAAATACAATTAACCAAGAACAATCCCTACAGAAAACCCCCTGCATGAAAGATACTCAAGAGTCCAAAGTCCAGGTGGAGTTCACCCAACTCTCAGCTACAGTCTTTGTTCAAGTGTAGAGGCTTGAGTGGCAAGAAATAGCTGTCCTCTTCTTCTTTCTTTGCAGGAATCTTCTGTAGCATTCCATGCAGGCTTTTCCTTTTTCTTTGCAACCAGCCCTCAGTCCCATATGCATGTCTGCAAAATCTGTTGCAGATGACTCCATTAGAGGGAGAAAACATCTTGTTCACGCCTGGCTCAGCTTCTCTCTTGAAAACTGAGCACACGGGCTCTTCTCAAAGCAGCTCTAGCCTGTTGTCTGCATAGACTGCTAATCTCATGTGATCTGACTGACCACACCACATCACACCAGCAGGGCACCCTGTGGAGCATGCTCAAAATGCTACCACTCCCTGCTTCTAGAGGTTTCTAGCTGTAGGTAGCTAATCTGCTCAGCAACAGTAACCCACCCTCAGTAGGTCTCTTAAAGAGAGAGCCTTTTTTAGGCATATGGGTTACACATGGTGACCATAACAGGTGGTCTTTCAGGTACCCGAGACATGGAGGATTTTCAAAGGCACACAGTGCAGGTAGACATCCAACTCCCACTGAAAGGTCTAAATCAATGCCTTGAATGCCCATAGGAAGCTAACAGGCAAACCGTGTAGAGTTGGGAGTAACGTTATAATGTGCTCTTTGTCTGAAACACCACTTAATGCTGAATGTTGTGTGATGTTTATACACGTCTGATTCTGAATAGAGTCGAGATGTAGCCCACAAGCTATCTATTGAGGATCTGGACTCATTATCAGTTTAGTAAAGATGGTCCCAAATTCTTATGTTGCTCTGTTACAGACAGAGAGAGGAGAGCTACAGAGCTCAGATTCATATTAGGCTCCCGAGCCAATTTTTTCCAGTGTTCTGAATTATTTTGTTTCTAAAATGCTGGATCTGGATGAATTCTAGAATGTAGCACTTTATAAATCAGGGTCATCTCCCCTGGGCATAGTGCTGTGATCAAAGACTGATACACTTTGCACGTTCTTAAAACAGAAAACCTTTGTAAAGTTAAAGCTCCATAAACTCTTATAATAAAAATCTCACTTCAATAGTATCCCAGTTGGCATTTCCACCCCAGCCAATATTCAGGCTAAAATAATGTAAGTGGGAACAGGTTTTCCCTTTCAGAGAACAAAGAATCTGAAATCTTTCCTTCTAAAATTAGTGAAATGTGTAAATTATTATTTACTTTGATTAATAGCTTCTGTTGGGATCCAAACTGATAGTTTATTTTGAACACTGTTATATTCACTCCTTCTGCTAAATAACACAGTCTCTATCTTTAAATTGCCAGCAGAGAAACATCGAGGTTTGAGGTTTTCTTGGTTTGTTTTTTTAAGGTAGCTGACATAATCCTCTGCGCTCCAGCCCACGTGTGCTTAAATTTCTCAGACAGCTGCAAATAGCCTTTTGTATAGGGAGCTGGAGATACTATCAAATATTTTAAACCTTCCACCTGATCTAAAGCCTATTGAGGTCTATGGAAGACTCTCTATTGACCCCAAGGAGCTTTGTATCAGACAATTAGGCTACGTCTACAATTGGAGGTAGGTAGGAATGTGGTTCCCAACTTGTGTAGGCACACTCACATTCATTCTCATCGAGCTAGCATGCAAATAACAGTGTCACTTCAGTAGCACGGACAACGGTGAGCAGCACCATGAGCCAACTGCTCTGAGTACAGATCTGCCAGAACTCTATGGGTGTGTACTTGATCGCTGCCATGGCTGCACCGTTCTTAGCACATTAGCCAGCTGAGTGCAAGTGTGAATGTGTCTGTGAGCTGGGAATCACACCCCATGCTCATAGCGTAGTAGATGTAGCCTAAGGTTACTATGAGAGTGGTCTCCTCAGTTCAAATGTCTACATTACAATGTCGTAGTCCCACCCCGTGTCAGCTGAACTGGGCTCTGAGACTCGACACCATGGGTTTTTTTACTGAAGTGTAGATAGACCCTCAGATATGTATGCATTAGAAATAGAAGGATCCTTAATCAAAGGCGAAGGCAAACACACTCCATTCTCTGCTAACTGCTTAGGTCAGAAATCAACAATCCAATATAATTTTTTTTGGAACATTTGATAAGGGACTCAAATCCTGCTTCCATTGACCTGAAGGCGGGTGTTTAGTGGAGTCTGCAGATACTAAACAGGAAATAAGTTAGATGGATGGCTTAAAAGGTCTCTGAGTCAGGCAATCTGGCTTCCACTGTTAAGCTCAGATGTTGAAAAATCACAGTCAGCACCCCTAAATCATAAGATTTTTATTAAATATATTAATTTAAGGGTTTTATTTGTGTTTGAGCCTTCAGGCCAGACCAGACTTCTGCGTTCAAGATTTTCATCACAGTCATGACTGCTAGAAATATACTTCTAAAAAGAAAATTAAAGCTAACATTTTCACATATTGAGTTGTTGCCGAGGGCTGAATCTTGATTTCAAAGATCAAAACACTCCAGGGAAAACCCACTTAGACAGATGACTTTCTGTTCCTTTACTTGCTTGATGTAGATTCAGGGAACTGGACCGCACCCTCAGAGTTTTGCGAAACAAATCCAAGGAAGGACATCCTCTGCAGATGTTGAGCGTCACATTCCAGTGACTGTTGGAAGAACACATGGGCTCCTACAAGCATTCAAGAGCCGTGGTGCTGCCACGGCCATGATGCTGTATAAATGTTGGTAGAGAACCATAATGTTGGCTGAAATAGCACTAATTTTGGCCTGCATCCTACAGATAGATGCCTGAGTTTGCATCAGAAATCAAGCCCGGCTGACTGCTGTCCATAGGGAACAGTGTCCAGGCATTGCTTTCTCTTTTGGACTCTCCATCTTGGACTGGGTCTACGAGCACTGGCTGCAAAAGGAATCTCTGTAATGCTGTTTCTTTGCTGCACAGCAATCTGACAAAGTGGGATTTTCTCCCACAAAAGCTCACATGATAAATAAATTTGTTAGTCTTTAAAAGTGCCACAGGACTCCTTGTTTGTTTTGCTGAACTAGACTAACACGGCTACCCCTCTGGTGGAGAGGAGCTGGCTCCATCTAATGATATGGAACTTTACAGGGATGAGAGGCTCCATGGGCCAGATATTCTGCTGATGCAAACACAAGTTGTGGATCTACGCTGATTTACACTGCCGGAGCATCTTTATCAGTCTCTATTGGTAAATAATAATTTTACAAGAGAGTAGAGAGGTGCCAAGAGATAAAGTGTAGGCTATATGTAATAATAAACAAGCACACTCTCGCCTTTCTCCGCTCGTGCTCTTTATATCCTTTCCCACCCTCGGCCTATTCCTCAAAAAAAAAAAAAAAAAAATCTCTTTTCACGTAGATTTATGGATTGCTCTCATAGTCTGTTTCTACTGCACAGAGAAAGTTACTGAAAGACACCACCTGGTGGAAACTGATGAAAACTGCAGATTCCTGGAAAATTACCTGGTGTATTGAAGGCTTATGCTTAAGATAATTTTAATGATCAAGACTAATTATGCCAAAGGCTGCTGAATAGGAACAAAACTGCTTACTGCTTTGGAGACTTTTGTCAAAGCAGCTCTGTGGGCTGACTCATAAGGTGCTTATGTCAAACCTAACAGCTGCAAATAACCTCTAACTCCCCTCCCCAGCAACGGAAGCATCCCTGTTAGGTCCAGCAGGGTTGTTTTTTGCATTAGCACTTGTAGCAATAGGAGGGATGACTCTCCAGGCCTGTTTTCTGGTTAGTTATTTAGTTCCTCTTCTAATGGGCACTGCAGGTTTTCGTTACTGCTAATTAGTGGTTGTTCAGCAAAACGAGTTTTCACTGTAAAAACAAACTCCCCAGGATACATTTTAAAAAGAAAAGTGTGTCCGGGCAAACATTCATAACAAACAACTACCTGTTAAATAGGGAAAGTATCACTAATTTAGAGCAATGATTTTCAACCGGCGTGCCATGGCACACTGGTGTACCATGAGAAGTGTCCAAGCTATAATGAAAATCAATGTAAAACAAACATTCTTTCATTTTAAACAATATTCTATCCAACCAAAATTAGAACTCATATAAAACTCGTGAAAATGAATCAACAAATTAAAAGCGGGGTGTCGGTCTTTCGATTCGAAAATGTGAACATTCTAAACGCAGGTAGCCAAAGGGCAAAATTGAGATGACGTGTATTTTTTTCCGGTGGATTTGAAACCTTAGCGCATTTGATCCTTCTTTCGCTTGTTGTATGCACTGTGTTGCAAACCACTCTGGTAAGTCTGTAACCATAGTAAATGTGATGTCTATGAGCAATCCATTTAGCTGAAAAAAGGGGGTGTGCGGTAGAGTTGTTTGTCTCATTGAACTGTGCCGTGTTATGGAAAAGGTTGGGAACCACTGAGTTAGAGGAATCCTATTGTGAATAGCTGTACATATAGGCAAAGAGGGATTGTCTTACTATTTAGATGGACCCAAATCAACTTGAAAAAACTTGCTACAGAAGTCTGAGTTTATTTTTCTAAGGCATGGGAGGGACCCATTTATGGGGGAGGAAAAAGAGGCTATATCTAGTCTTAGGAGATTTCCACTACCCAGAAGCTGAAGTTCTGATTGCATGATCTGATTTCATTGTTGGCCCCAGAAATCACAAGTCTGATTTGATTTTGGAACTCTGTAACCACTACAATACCAGAGCTGCGGGTGTATCCTCAGGAAAGGTAGCATCTTCTATGCATATGGCGCTGTAGAAGACCCCAAGAAACCTGCGTTCCATTCCCAGCTCTAGCACAAGTGTGTGGGTGACCTTAGCAAGTCACTTATGCCCATGACTTAGCTGTAAAATAGGGTCATACTACTTGTTTTCTATTAAAAAGCACACTGAAATCTGTGGATACCTTAGATAAGTGCTAAATGTTATTAGTGTGTGTGGTTGAGACTATAAATTCTTGCCAGTTTGTGGAAGGTTTTTTGGAGGTGGGTGGGGGGTAGAATATTAACTAAGTGGGGCGGGGGAGAGGGAGTCACCATTTTCTACTTAGGATTGCTTCCTTTTTGCAACTATATGATGACACTTGTTTTTATTCTTGCCATGTGTGGACTGGATTAAGGTAGTGGCACAGTAAATCCGTGCTCACTCCCTCAGCTTCTGTAGATACATGATGAGATCAGAATCTCAGCTTTTTTTTTTTAAGGTTTCTAGTCTTGTTAGGAAAAAAAAATGTCCAAGGTAGAACAGCTTCAGCTGGAGAGACGGAGAGCTCTACATCAGAGTACTTTATAATCTAATGATCAGGGCACGTCTGTAGAATGTGGGAGCCATAGAATCAAGTTAATTCCGAGCAGGGGTATGAAGATGGGAAATTAAAGACTTGCAGTCCAAATCAGCAGTATGGAGACGTGAATCTGGCTTTCCCAGATGATTGCCCTAACTGAGGGAGTATTAGGCAATTATCTCTAGTGCCACTGATTTTGCATTTTCAAATTTCCTTTGCTCATAATAGAAATAATTTAAAAATGGTTAAAAATGCTGAACATTAAAGCAATTTGCTTTGATGGTCATGAAGTTCAGAGAACTGAAAAAAACAATGAAGGGTTAAGGTATAATAAAACATAAAATTGTTTGTCTGTGTATGTTTGCGTAGTTTTTGTATTATTGTGTTTTTCTTCAGCCAGCAAATTGGAAACTCAATTACTGGCGCAGATCTAGTGGGAACACGCACAACTTGATCTCCCACCAAGCCAGGACTGTGTCTGTTCGGATACACCAGTGGCATTCGTTTGAATGTTCTTGGCTGTCATTGGTCAGAGCATGATGCTTGGTGAAAAGCAGGAGTCAGACTCCAGGGCTATGTCTACACTGGCAAGTTAGTTCGAATTAAGGAGGCTTAATTCGGACTAACTAAACCCATGGCTACACTAGGCTTTAGTTAGTTTGAATTAAGGGCTTCCTTAATTCGAACTAATAAGTTCGAATAGGGTATTCGAACTAAGGGGTTAATTGGAACTAACTAGTTCGAATTAACCAATGTGGCCATGTTAATTCGAACTAATTTCTTAGTTCGAATTAACCGGCCATTGAAATGAAGGGGGATCGCTAATTCGAACTAAGCAAGTGCTTGCTTAGTTCGAACTAACGTTCCAGTGTGGCCATGCTAGTTCGAATTAAGATAATTCGAACTAACTAAAATTAGTTCCAATTAGTAGTTCGAACTAACTAGTTCGAACTAATTTTAGCAAGTGTAGACATAGCCCAGATGTCTTCAGTCACTCTGCCTGGCTCATTAAATCGGAGGGGGCCCAATGGGCATTTTTTGATATCACAATGTTTTTTTGTGAATGGGGGTGGGCCTTTGACTATGGTGTGCCCATTTTTGTCTTTATGGGATTAGAAATAAGTGTTGAAGACTCCAGTGCTGCTGCTGGGGCAGAGCCTAAATAATGTAAAGAACCAGGAAGGAGCATCTGCAGGTATAATGAAATCGGAAGTTTTCCGGAATCCTAAGACTGTCTTAAAAAGCATGATTTTAAAAGAAATACATTAAAGAGGGGTTCTTCTGGCTTTGGAGCCCCTAGGCTTCACATTTCAAGGTTTTCTGTATCAAAAATAACCCCAAATTAAAAGAAATGCTATTTTATCAGAGCTAAAATTGGAGTATAATCAAATGACTCCAGCTTGAAGAAACCCACCGGACATTGCGAAACTCTAAAGAGAAATGGACTCAGTGAGATTATTTAGCCTGGAAAGAAAATCTAGCAAGTAATGGAGTGACTGAAATATTTGATGCAGATTGAGGTTGTTATGTAAAATGTCCTTGGTGATGTCATTGAAGTCAATGGGCAGATTCAGGCACAGGTTTGAAGTAAGAGATTGCAGATGTCACAAGAGCTGACAGAGCTGTGAATAGGCTGAGTGGATTCCCATCGAAGCTGGCAGTGTCAAGTCACTTTAATGATTGGATGATTATAGAGAAACTGGTAAATTAAAGGTAGATTGGTCAGTTTCATGCTTGGAAGCCATTAGCTAATTCAGCGAGAGGCCTGGGAAAAAAAAATTCCACAGCTGATGCTTATACCAAGGCCGGGTGCCTTCTCTGCACCCCCTTAGGGCCTAAGATGATGGGTCAGGCTGCCTGCCTCAGTTTCCCTTCTTAGGCTGTTCACTTCAATCTTTTTCTTGGTCAAAAATACCCCTCCTAGGGGACTGGGTTTATAAATATACAATAAATAAATAAAACTCAAAATCCCATAACAAAGTCCTTTCATAAGTTCTCACAATTTAAGGGGTCTCTTCCTTCTCCCAGGACTTGCTGTCTGGGACTTTTACAGACCCTACCCTAGCTGCATGGGGTCTCTTTTAGGCCTTCTTGGCTGGAGCATTTTCCTCATTCTCTGCAAACCCTGTTACATCTTTCTCCCTTTTCATTGCACCTTTCTTCTCTGTTTGTTTTTTTGTTTTTAATGGAATCGCCCGATCCCTTAGTCCCAATCTCCTCAGCCCGTGGGGCCAGCCACTCTGGTACAGTGCTCTTTTCCTCTCTCATTCAGCGTCATAGCACACCACAACCTGCGGAATCATGATCATTAGCGGGACATAGCCCAAAAAGTCAGTAAGCAAACAATTCCTTTTTGGTAGCACATGCTGGCCTCTGTGTATAGACTAACAGTAAAAAGCATCTCGTCATTGTGCAGGTGGGACTCTGGGATGTTAGTGTAAGGGCACCTGTTATTGACACAGCTTGTAGATTGCTGTTTTCTCAGCAGGGAGAGTATTGGAAGCTAGTGTTAATGTCAGGTTTATATTAACATTAACAACAGGAAATCAATGGAAAGGTTATACTGTTTACACAGGGTAAACAGATTTCTCTTGCTCACACTCATAGCTGAGAAGAGAAATGTGGCATGTTGGGGTAAAAACTTTTCCCAGCTCTAAAGATCTTAGAGTGAAATTCTCCCTTTGCTTGATATAGGGGGAGTTATCTAGATTTAAATTAATAAATCAGGCCCTTTGAACAATTATTTTCCTCTGTCTATTGACTTAATCTACAGATTGGCCTGTTGCAGAATCTGTCTCCTTAGCTCTGGCAAACAGTGATATGCTTCATATCTAGTATACGAAGAGAAAGATTTCATGGAGAAGGTGAAATAAAGGTCTTAAAAGTCAAGGTGGTTTCAAGATGTTCAGGGAGGCAAAGGAGCATGTAAAGACTCCTAAAAAGATTCCTTCCTTTACATTGCAGTTAGATCTGAAAAGCTATGTACAAATCCAGCCAGAAATGGCACTTGATTTCAGTGGGTGGGCATCAGGTGGGCAGGGCCGTCCCGTGGGGAGAGCAGGGCCCAGGGCCAATTGGCCAAAGCGGGGCCCCCATGCTGGAGTGGAGCATGGCGGGCTGACTGACCCGCTCCGCCTCCCAGGGAGCTGGCCCTAGGCTGGGAGGCCAAGGCTGCCTGTTGGGGTGGTTGGCGATGGGAGCCGGCTCCAGCCCCGGGCTGGGAGGCCGCCTGCCAGGGGGAGCCTGGCCTTGGCCTGGGGCTGGAGGCTGACTGAGGAAGGGGAGTCCCGGCCTGAACCCCGACGGCCGCTGGCGGCCCCGGACCCAGGCCGGGAGGCCGCCTGCGGGGAGGAGCCGGCCATTTGGAGCAGATCGGCCCAAAGTCCGGGCCCCACATGCTCTGCCCCTGGGCCTGCCTGCTCCACCCTGGGTTGGGGAGAGCCGGCCCAGGGGCTGGGCATAGCTCTCCCGGCCTGCCCAGCCCCACTGCCTTCGGCTCGCTGCTGAAGGCAGTGGGGCGGCCGTGGGAGGAGGGGCTGCTGTGAGCGTGGGCCCCGCACTGCCCCGCTGGGAGTGGGACGGTGTGGGGCCCACATACCCGTAAGGCCCGGGGCGATCATCCCATTCGCCTCCCCCAGGGACGGCCCTGTCGGTGGGCCATAGCCTACCCACTTTGAAAGAGGCCCACTCAATCAGATTTTAAGCAATGCATCCCACATTTTTATAAGCCTTTGTTTCACTTGGGACAGAAGCCTTGTGCCAACTCATGCCAACCACAGACCCTGCCAAAAATCAGTTCCAGCTATGCCTCTGTTTGATTTCAACTGTAGCAATGTCAAATGCCTTTTGAAATCCATACTTCGCTCTCATCAGCTGGTGAGTACAAACAGTTGCAAGTTCCAACACTGAATAAAGCCAAGGAATTTGCATCTCACTCAAATACCCTTCAATGCTGCGTTCCAAAGGGGGACCCGCGTTAGTCTATTGCAGAAAAACAGCAGAGTCCTGTGGCACTTTTAAAGACTAACAGATTTATTTCTCGAAAGCTCATGCGATAAATCAATCTGTTAGTCTTTAAAAGTGCCACAGGACTCTTGATTTTCCTTCTATGCTAATTATCTATCTTTATTATCTTTAATCTCCTTAGTGTTCTTAGTGTACAGGAACCTTTCCACGGGAACCATTCATGTACTCAGTCTCAATGGATGCGTCTACACTTTCAAATTAAGTTGACTTAAGGAGGCGTAAATCAACTTAAACTACTCCACCTCCACACTGGGCTTTCCTTAATTCAACGTAAGCATTTCCTTAAGTCGATTTAAGGGAAAGTTAAGTCGACTTAATAACACCTCGATTTCGGTCAACTTAATGCTTAAATTGACCTTATTAGGTCAATTTAAGCCAGTGTGGATGGGGATTAGCGCTTAAATCCACCTTGTTAAGTCGACTTAATAAAGTCGAAAAGGGGCTATGTCTATGCTAGAAAAGTTAAGTTGACTTTTGTTAAATCGACTTAACTTTCTAAGTGAAGACATAGCCTTAGTGCTTAATGAAAAGTGGAAAATGTGTGACTAATGAAGCTCTGTGCAACTCATTTTAATTCTGGGGCCAATTTTCCTGACTTCGTCCAAAGCAAACAATTTGATTTAAACAGACTTCAATTATGGCCTCAATTATGCATATCATAGATATATAGGGCTGGAAAGACTGTCAAGAGGGCATTTTACTTCAACCTGCCTGGGCTGAGCGAGGAGCACCCATAGGAAGAGCTGGCATCAGTGAGATTCAAATGCTACTCCTGGAAGAAACTCGAGTCTAAAGCCACCAGTTTATCCCACTTTGTTACACCACTAATTATAAGGACACTCTAATTTTTTTATTGAAGTCCATGGTCATTGAGGATGCTCAACATGTGGTTGGATGCCCAGGTCGTATGAAAGCCAGACAGACTGTGTTTCTGTGAAGTCCAATGGATCATTAACTCTTCCATAGTGTCCCTTAGCATCTAACTTCATGACGAGTTGAAGGCTGTATGCACCAAGCATGACCAGATCTTAGATTCATATTAATGTCAATATCTTCATATCCCAGAGCTGGAACAAATGATCCTTCTTGCTGAAGCTTAGCCACAAATATCTTCCCATGCATGCAACTCATTTTCCACTTCCCAGTGCTGAGTAAGTGCCGTCGGCTTGGGACTATAGGGATTGACATACTGCATCCAGTCCAGTATTCTGACTCCAAAACTGACCAGGACCATTCTTATCTAAGAAAATGTGTAGAAAGATATGGAATAATATACTATTATGGGGCGACTACCCCGGAGTCACCCTGCAGGTTTAATGTAGGCCTGATGGGGCAATTAACCAATTAGGGTGCTAATTAAGGAGGCTCAGCTGGGCAGGAATAGGAGAGGCTTAGGAGAAGGCACCAGTCTGGTGATGAGGGACATTGACACCTACCCACAAGAAAAATTTCTTCCTAACCTCCAAAATCTGTAGGTTGACGTATGCTCTGAACCCTGAAGGTTTATCCACCTTCCATAATTCTTTAGTTTTGTCTTTGTTTGTCATCCTTACTATTATATGTGGAAACTGAGGGTACATAGTACCCATGAGGAGGGGTTCCTGGGCATCTTTAAGCAATTTTCAGGTAGGCTATTGCAAGAAAAGAAGGGGAAATATGAGGGATTGCTCTTTGGCACAACTTCATTTGAGAAAAATAGCATCTGTAACAGCCCATTTATTTCTGGATCATACAATATTCAGCTTCTGCACAACAAGATGGAAGACTGGCTTCCTAACTGCCTCTCCCTGAAATCATTAGTATTAATAGTCTGAATAATAAGCCAAAAAAGGACCATGGGAGAAAAAAAAAAGACTGTGAAGTATGTCGCTTTCTCGGAGTGCTTATTGGGTTGGCAATGTCTCTGCTTTGTCTAATTCAGATGCATTTGTTTTTCCTTCCATCATTTGCTTTAGTGCATTAAGTTAAAGTGGTTCTATGGGGACTCAGTTGATTAATGACTAATTTCCATCATGTGCGCATTCCACAGCAACCTGCGGTCGTAGCATTTTTGTTGAAATAAATTATATTAAAACACTGGCTAAGTTTGGGGAGCAAAATGTTATATTTTTGTTTAGAAACAAAAAGGAAGAATTAAACAAACAAACAGCACATGACTACTGTTTGTATCCCAGTAGTGTCTATAGGCCCTACTAAAATTGGGGCTCTGTGATCAGGGCTCTACAAATAAAAGACAGTCTTTACCATAGACTAGGAAGATTAGAGACTAGAAAGATGAAAGATGGGATAGGAAACTGAGGCGAAGGGGGAAGTGACTTGACTTGTCCAAGCTCACACGGTAGGTCAGTGGCAGAGTCAGGATATGTCTGTACTGATTCTGCTGCATTTTGCTCCCTGGATTGACACAGCGGAAACCCTCTCAATTGATCCTGGAAGTGGTCTCCATTCGCCACAGTAACTCCACCCCCAGGAAAAGAATAATGCTGTGTTGACCAAAAAGCATTTCCCATCAGCACAGCACAGGGGAGACTCCGCAGTAAGGCAGCGTAAGCAAGTCAATGGCAGATACGCATTCTACAATATGTAGCTTGCGTATCTCCCATCGCCCCAGTGTGGCAGTGTAGACCAGGTCTCAGACAAATGCTCTAGCAGTAGACCATGCTGCTTCTTAAAATGATCTGGCGTTCACCAGCTGAGAATCTGATCCACTGATTTAAGTTACACTTGATTTTCACTGGTATGAGCTCCCAAAGCATGCCCTAAAGGATATCATTGACTCATGACCACTTTTTTACCGTGACCCAGTCTTCCAAGAGAAGAAAGCTTCAGGACCATTTCTTCCCATCTATCCATAAAGCAAGGGAGGGTTTCTGTGATACTTCTTGTTCCTATTTGTGAGCACCCTATGATGGCTAAATGCCCAGACTGAGAATCCATGGCTTAGGAAATAAAATATACATATTTTTACAAAATTTATTCCAACACCTCAGTCTTTCCAGCCAATAGAAATTGCTTTCCAAATTGGAATAAGAATGTGAGTTCAAGGGAAATTGTAGAAGTGAGTGCATGATAATATCAGAGCTATAAAACGGGCATGAATTAGAGGGAAATCAGACCTTTTCCCTGTAGAATCCCCAATACATTTATGGCATTGTTACAGTCAGACCAATAGTAGGTCATTCATCTAAACATTATGGATGTTTAGGTTAATGTATCTTCTGACGGATTTGCCATTTAAACAGTTAAACAACAGACACTCCTCCACCGCCCACAAATTCTTTGGAATATCTGTAGACATGATAGAAGGCACATATTTCATTGTATTACGATATATGAGGCCTAAGAGCGTGGAGGACAGTGCTGAAAAATAGATCTCTAAGTGCTATTCCTTTATACATCCACCAAGAAACTTCCTGATGTGTCAACAGACATTACAATCCTATTGTAGGTATTTTTCTGGTCAGGATGTACTGGCATTACAGGTGCATTGCTAAATCAATGGGAACTAAAACTGCAGACACTACTGTAATGTCATTTGGGTGAAGAAAGATATCTAGATAAATCAGTTCATCTGACATTTACTTTATTAATGAGGAGTTAGGAGTTGCACTGAAGGTTCTCTTCCTGCACCAAGGGCTGATTTATCAGGATACTTCTTTACTGAAATAGCTCTTTTGAAGTATATGGAGTTCGATTTCTCAGAAACTGAGGAAATAAAGTCATGCAGATAGTTGGCATGAAGTATGTAGAATTTCTCTCCCCTATCTCTTTCATATGTTTACTGTTTATCTACTGAGATGTATGTGGACTGTAAATGTGAGTTTTTTATGTTGCTATGCCAAATTCAAGAAAGCACAAGAAAAAGATCTCCTTTCATTATCCACAATTAGAAGACTTGTTGTGAAGAAAAACTTGGGAAAAAGGAGAGAGATGGCAGAGATGAAACCAAGCAATGTACCAACCAGACACCCAGTCAGGATTGGATGTTGGTTGTGAAGCCAGTAAACCAAATAACAGCTCTGGCCAAGGCCATGGTGTTCACTTAACAACTGACACACCCCTAGCTGGAGATCAAAGCAACTCACCTTTATGTTAGCTTTTTCAAAATAGTTATTAGGCTTGTAAGAAAGTATTTAGTGTCCAAACTCTGTAGAATGTTTATAAATTTGCTTCACGCATTAATGTTACTTGCAATATCTGTGCTCCATGCTATAAGGAAATATGTAAGTATTGCTTTCTAACTTTGAAAATGTTTGCTCTGAACTTGTGAGGCCAGCCATGGGAATCCTCCTGTCTCTCCCTCCCCATCCATTCAAGAGGCATCTCAAGATTAAATGGGCCATTAAGGAACATCACCATACCGAGGATTGGTGAATGGCCCTGTCACACTCTGGAAATGTTACATGGAAGGGAGATTGTCTCATGAACAAGTTCACTGGTCCCTGAAAGGCCAAATGTAAAAGATAAAATAGAGTCACAAGGATAATTGTTCATCTGTTTGATGTTTGAACTCTCACAGGGCCAGAGACACTAATCTAAAGCAAATTCTAAAGGGGTAGTCATGTTAGTCTAGTTCAGCAAAACAAACAAGGAGTCCCGTGGTACCTTTAAAGACTAACATGTTAGAAATACATTTATTAGTCTTTAAAAGTGCCACAGGACTCCTTGTTTGTTTTAATCTAAAGCAGAAATCCCCAGGGTCAGCTTGGGTCGACCCTGAAAGACATTTTGAAATAATAGATGATTACATCTACCATCTTTAGGAATCATATGGTAACTCATTTGTGTGTCTGTTTGCTTTAACCTGTAAATAAGTCATGTCTCTTTCCTAGTTAATAAACCTTTAGATAGTGCATTACATGATGGGCTACATGCCAGTCTTTGGTGTAAGACATAGAGGGCCAGTGGGTTTGGGGTAAATAAGTGTTCTCTTGGGGGCATTTTGTCACTTTTGGTGTAAGTAACCCTTTATCACTTATCACCACGGTTTGCCTTGGTGGGAAGATAAACTAAAGAACCAAGGGGGCTGTCTGTGACTCCATGGTAAGATTAGGACAGTGCTCCAGGAGTTCATATTTGTTACTGGGTTGGGGAAATCTAGTCGTATAGCAGACCACCACTTGGGGTGTCTGGCCTGGTTTTGGCAATCTATCTTGTGGGAGGAACTCTTGGGGAGCCAGTGCAGACAGCATGATGTCAATGACAAATGGACCCAAGTGGGGCAAACCTCAAACATTGTGTTGTCTACCATGGGCTGGTGAGTAGATGACCAAAGAGACGGAGCTATTTTTGCACTTTGGCCAGACCTGTGTATCTTGACATACCACTCAAGTCTCAGTGGATTGGTCTAGAGGTTGCAGAATATGGACATACAAGTTCTGATCATGCACGTGCTGAGAACCTCTTGAGAAGGATTGGATGCAAAAGGTGTTGAGGGCACTCTGATTTAGCATCCTCCATGAGCAGTGAATTCATTCAGGTTAAAGAGAGTGGTGTAGGTTGGAAGGGTTGTGAAGAGCCCTTAATACTTGGCTGTAAGCAAAAAAATCACCAACACCATCTAAACTCAGGAAATGTAGATGTTATGGACATCACAGATGGATGAGGACAACATGAGAAGACACAGAGACTGCTCTGGCATGAACATTATCTGTTACAGGAAGCAAGTGAACTGAGAAGCTTACATTGAAAGTCCTTGTTCAGTGCAAACCTGGGGTTTTGGGCAATGAAGACTGATGCCCCAATGTATGATACTACAGACACATAAAAGATCTTTTTAATTTTATTATGGATCACATAGATTAACCCTATCTAAGGCTATGTCTACACTTGGTAATTTAGGTCGACTTTAGCTAAGTCAACTTAACAAAGTCGACTTTAAATTGACTTTAAGTCGATTTAGCATGTCCACACTATAAAATTAAGTTGACTTAGGGGGAACTTACAAAGTCGACCTAGAGTGTCCACACTGGATGCCTAGGTCGACTTCTAGGGGCTAGGTGGACCTGGGAGAGGTCCATGGTGGTGGAGGGGCACCCCTTGCCAATTGCCAGGGGCTCAGCCTTTGCCCCATTGTACCTGGGTACAATGGGGCAAAGGGGGACAGGGAACCTGGCAGGGCATAGGGGCAGGGTGGGCAGGGCTCTGCCCTGCCCTGCCCTGTGGGTGGGCATGCCAGGCTCCCCCTGTGCCCCCCCTGGCAGGGAGGGCAGTGGGAGAGTCCTGGAGAGCCCTAAGGCGACTGTATGTCGACTTAGGGCTACTCCAGGTTAACACTGGCTTAAGTCGACTTTAGAAAATCGACTTAAGCCTAAAGTCGACTTTAAAGGAGGTTTAATAAAGTCGACTTAATTTTCCTTAAGTCGACTTAAGCAAGCTGCTTAAATCAACTTAAGGAAAACATAGTGTAGATGCAGAGTAAATTAAATCAACTTAAGCAAGCTTAAGTCGACTTAATTTACAAGTATAGACACACCCTAAGTTTCTAAGCCATTCATGATTTAAATCAATATATCTATCAACTGGAAATTAAGCACCACAAACTATAACTTAGATTTTCTTAAAGTTTTAAACTTTCAAATCAAGACAAGTTTGAACCAAGTTTAAACTCTATTGTGTGAGCTAGGATGTACAATCGGTCAGAATGATCAAGCCAATTTACTTGTGATTTTTGTTATTTGCTGGATCCCTTTTTAAGTTTGTTTTAAGGGAGGAAAAAAAAACTGTCACTGATGAAACAAAGGAGTGACATGCAGAAAATTAGGAAATTTCCTTTGTTTCTTTATTCTCTGCTTAATTAGAATGTGGGTGGACCAGCTACATGTTCTTAGCAATATGCTAAATATTTGTGCTTTGAAGCTGTTTGCTAGTCATCAACCAATCCATCCAATAAAACATGACTTTGTTTTCCTTTCCTTGCCCCAACATTTTTCTGAGAAGATTTCCTTTGTGTGGAATAAATACTGATGTGAAGGAACAACAACCGGAAATGGCTACCTTTATGGAGTTGATATCTGTGTTATGAAGGATACGGGTTGGCTGTTTTAGCACACTTATTAATAACACAGCAGTATGTTGTAGAGGACAAAGGGTCACTTGATTTAATACAGTTGCTGGAAGGTTTTACTCAGAGGTGACAGATGGGTAGGGGGGTCAGGGTCATGTGCCCCTTTTATTTACTACTTGGCTTGTACTGAGCATGCTCAGTACCGCTGCTGAAGCTGGCTCTCTTCACTCTCCTCCCGCTTCCCCTTCCAATTATTTGCAGACAAAGGTCGTTTCTGGTTATAATGCTGAGGCTTATGACTCATGTTATGTGAATGCTGATTTGTTTTCTCATCCACCTGTAAATTTTTGGGGATAGAAAATGGGACAATTCCCTTCACCCCCCAAAACCTCCTATTTGAAAAAAAAATGAATGAAGAGCTGCAAACGGCCATGCTGGCATGGGGAGGCCCCAGTGAGCGCATGACATGCAGCCTCAAACACTTTGGGCTAGATGGGGCACATAGTAAGTGATACAGGAGAATCCTAAGGAAGGAATGCAGGTTAGGGAAAGACACAATTCGATACCTGCTTCCCCTTTCCTCCAGGGGGCAGTAATTTGTTGCTGATCTGTACCTGCCATTAATTGCTACTCCTGATGTACCGCCTCATTTCCTGGCAAATTGGTGCAGGAGGGGACATCTCATTTTCTCCTCCTCCTCCCGTCTGCTCCAAAAGGGGGAATATCAGGTGCGTAGTTCTCACTTATCCCTCAGACCAAATTCCCTGCTCGGTATCACTCAGCACACATGCAACCTGGGCAATTATCTAGGCCTTTTGTGATAATTTGCATTTGAGTACCTTCTCTAAAGCTCACTGGATTCTGTGGCAAAGGCCTCATTCATTTTAGTGGTGCAGGATCGGGGCCAAATTGTATTTCTGCCGAGTGGATGAGAATTCCCATGGTATTCTCTAGTAAATTTTGCAAGCCATCTGAGAAACATACAGATATTCCTCTGAAGAGCCCGCACCTTGCCTTTCTTTGTGAGGTTATATTAAGTGATCTGATGTCTCTTTTTTTCTTTACCTCCTATGATGCTTATATTCTGCTCAGTTAATGGCCTGGAAGAACAGCCGGGCGCTGTGCAGAGTAAAACAATTTCGTTAGGCAACATCAGAAAATGGTTCACAGTAACAAATAATGTAATGCTGCACAAAGCAAATCACTAGAGAAAACAAGTTATCAAAGAGAAGGCAAAGCAAACAAAATTAATGTGTGTAATACAGATAAATCTCATGTCATAACCTTAAAACCCTCCAGCTGGGACTCTACCATTCAAAATAGGCTTTGGAAGTGAATTCCAAAGGTCAATTGCATAAAAAATTAAACAAAACAGAGTTCCATCACCCAGGGATTGACAACTGTGTGTCTGTGTGAATGGTGGGGGGAGCCACTACTAATCCCTAGGTAGATGACCCAAATGTAGGAAAAAATATTCTAGCATTTCAACCAGGCACGTGGGAGCAAATGTTCTTAAACACTTTGAATATGAAATGAACTCTTTTATAATCATTGTTCCTTCACAGGAAACCAATTTAACAAACATAATATAGGGGAAAAAAATAAATGACAGAGCAGGAATACATCAGAGAGTGACTTAATTCCACTTTTGAGGCCACCAGAGGGGTTGCTCCTGAGGTGAAAGGACAAATATTAACAGGCACTTGGTAGGATGATTAGTGGAACTGGGGAGTGAGGGTCAGGTTTCAGAGAGGACCTGGATTAGTGAGGGATCAAAGGACTATGTAACCGTTGCCTCTTGGCAGTTGTAATGAAGCTTTGTTTCTCATTACTCTGCCTGGTAATCACACCATTAATTGCTAATGAATGCAGTCCTGCTTATTATAACTTGTAAAGGGTCTATGGGAACTCAGTCTGTTGTCAAGTGCACCTTTTGACGTAGACAATGTCACAGGAAAGGACAGGGTCTCAACTCCCTGACTGACAAAATACTAAAATGGCAACTGGGGTTTTGAAGTTTTCTCACTAGGTCCCACCCTCCTGCTGTTGGATGCTAACACACCTCCACTGAACTCAATGGGAGTTAAACATGAACATCATGAGGAGAAATTGGGCCTCATCCGATTATTATTTCTTTTTCTTATGAGAATCAATTCAAAGTGACAGAATTGGCATTATGGTTCTTCTGTGGCTTCTGCATTTCATTTATTGAAAAATGGACGCTGCTGGTCTCAACATATCCATTGTAAAGCAGAGTGTGCCAGGGTGGGAGAGGGTCTTTGCACCCATTGCTCAGCCTCTGTGGAAAAAGTAGTGACGATCCTATCTACTTTATCTAAAGAGACTTTACTAAAGAAACCCTGTTCTAAAGCAGAGCATCTGACATTGTAATGTAACTGAGCAGGAAATATAGAACCCGATTTGTATATGTTGTAAGTCACCGTAGACACATTGAAATCAGTGTGCAGATTTACACCAGATGAAGTTGATTTACTGACGCAACCATATAAAGTAGGGCCACAAGCATAAGAAAAGTTTGTCTAGCTATGATGGATCTTATTCAGCTCTGGAGAAAATGAGCACAATAGTCTTAGAAATCACTGGCAGTTACACATGCTTCCACCAGTGCTCAGTTTGGCTCAACAGCTTAAATTTGAGAAGGACAGGAGAGTGATTTATCTGGAGGGCGTTTGATTTTTGCAAACTCAGAAATGCCATTCCATAGTTGCACCAATGTAGAGTATTCAGAGATTATTACAGAACACTCCATATTTATCATACCTACTAACCGCGTAAATATTGACAATGATCGCAACCCCCATCTTACGTATTGTCTTCTTATTTTTTAGCACAGTAGCTTGCTGCAGTGCCATTAATGAACCGTCATTAATGTCAGAAGTCCACAGTGAAGGATGTGAATATTGCAGGTAAGCTCTGTCATGTTGGGTCAGATCACTGGTCAGTATACACAGGGTTCTTCTTAGTGAATGCAGGAATTGTGAGGAGGAGGGAGGAACACCCTCATCAAACACCTGGCTACTTATGCAATATTGCACATAAAGATGAGAAAGCAAAGTCTTTTTTGAACTCGGGGGGAAGGGCAGTGTTATCAGCTTATACTCTGTAGGACAGAGATCTCAAACTCTGACGTGAGTGAACAGAAAAGTGTTGGGAACATAATACATTCAGTTAACATAACTTTCCAACACTTATATGTGTTTATAGATTACATTAATGCAATACGCACATAATACTCCTAAACGTGGTGCATAATATGCCTTACAAATATGTATCGGCTAACAATATAAAAATAACGCTCACTGTTGGGGATACTGTCAGCTTAGATTACACTAGGTAAGCCAATGATGATGTGGTTAATTGTGAAGTTACTGTGCTACATCTCTGGAGTGCTTTGAGATGACGTATCTGCTCCTGTTCTCTGTGCTGTCTTTGGCTTGGTCTACACTGCCAGTGGATTTTGGTGGTAGTTGCTGGGAGGTATGCAAGCTACGTATAGTCACTTGCGGATCTCCCTTTGACTTCCTAACTTACTGTAGCATCCCCATTGTGCTGCGCCGGTGGGAAATGCCCTTCAGGCGACATAGCACTACTCTTCTTTCTGTGGTGGATTGATGGTATTGACTTCCACGTGTGATGATGCAGGTCTCCATGGCCACTCAATTGATCCTGCACTGCTGATAGTGTAGATCCACCCTCTGTTTCAGAACTGCTATTTGCTGTCTGAATTGATCTGCACATTGTCAGGCCTTTGCTTTAAATGCTAACTTTCAGTGCTGGCTTGCTTTCCAGGGTTAGCCTCATGGAAGTAGAGAAGACAATAGGAGTCAGGCATGATTTAAAGCATTGCGGCCTGGGAAGCCACTTACAATTATTCAATACATGGTAGACATGATACAGCATGTTCACAACAGACACCAGGTATTTTAGATGTCTCTCTGTTTTCTTCTTTAAATAATCCACCTTCAGGCAAAGATGGAACAAGTGAAAGAATGAGTGGGGATGTGGGAATATGTGAAGTTGGGGGTAACAGCAGAGGCGGTTCTTGGAGTAGGCAAAGTAGGTGCATGCCTAGAGCCCTGTCGCCTGTTTCGCCTACCCCAAAAGCTGTGTTAGCCTTGAGGAGGAACTGGGGCTGGCAGTGAGGGGGCGGGGCTGCGAAAAGAAGGCCAGGGATGGTGGGGGGGAGGGGAGGGGAGGTTGGTGGGGGGGAGCCAGGGCCATGAGTGGGGTACAGGGGCCTATAAGGGGCTTCCATGGGCCTATAGGGGGCCCCACAATGGGCCTTTGCCTAGGCCCCCCAATAGTCAAAGGCCACCTCTGTGTAGCAGACAGTGTATGAAGTCTTCCAGAGGGGTAGCCATGTTAGTCTGTGTAAAGCAAAAACGAGAATCCTGTGGCACCTTACAAACTAACTAATTTCTTCCGGCATAAGCTTTCGTGAGTTACAACCCACTTTGTCAGATGCATGAAGTGGAAACTACAGTTGATATATAATAACACACCAGGATAAAGGAGGCTTCAAGTAGTTTTGACTAATCCCTGCCGACATCCCACAGAACATACGTTACGGGTTCTGGATGAGCTTCTCGTGAGGACTCAAATGTGTTCAAACCCCAAACCTAAACTCTGTTTGGGGATGCAGTGTAGTCTAACGGACAGGACATTGGGCTAGGAGTTTTTGGTTCTAGCCACAGTTCTCTATCATGACTTTGAGTAAGTCACTCCCCGCCCCGCCCCTTGGGGCTTCAACTGTCTCTAACCACTTATACAGAACCTACTACTATCTGTTGTACTTATCTGGCCCCCTTTCCCATTCCACATGATTGCCTCAAAATCCCCAATGTATTTATCCTCATAAGATCTCTGTGAGGCAGAGAAGGACTCTTAGTTCCATTTTACAGATATGCAGTTCCAAAGGGAGAGCCGTATTAGTCTATTGCAGAGAAACAGAGTCCTGTAGCACTTTTAAAGACTAACAGATTTATTTATTGCATGAGCTTTCGTAGGAGAAAATCCCACTTTGTCAGACACTTTGGAGATGGGAAATTTACAGAATGGGAGGACGTTAAATGCAGGGAAGTGTATGACATAGGATCAGGTCAGGCTGTAACAGCAAATCACACAGATGGGTAACTAAGGTAAAGACAGACTAAGTGATTCAAACAAGAAGCCTGTAGTAGGGAAGAAACTTGAACCCAGTTCTGTAAAATCCTACTGTAGTGCCCTAACCACTAGACCATCCTCCCCAAGATTTTAATTTAGTTTGGGGCTTCTGATTGCTACTGTACTACAAATGAGTTTGGAATTGGGCAAAACATGTTTGGCCAGCTGTAGCACAAACCAATGTAAACCAGAAATGAAACTTAAAAAAAAAAATATTTCTGTGACAGAGTGAAAACCCAAGCTCTGGTTTTCCGCACAGTCCGTGTTTTGTACACAGATGTTATTCTAAAATAAGAAAACAATCTCACCCTCTTCTAACAAGCCAGTCTGAGGTGCCCTTGATCTGCATTTGCTCACTTTAATCTGTGCACCGTTCTGCTCAGTTTGGTTCAGCAATTTTAATTTAATTGTAATGTCATCTGAGTTCGAAGTCAATATTCTCTTCAAGTGATGTGCATGCAGAACTGAGTAGACAATGTGCTTGTTCCATATCTGTTATTTACCTGGATCTGTAGCTGCAGGACTGCCTCATAGACAAACCTCTGTAAAAAGGTTCATTTTGTTTCCACCCTCACAGCTGCGATATCCACAGAAAGCCAAATTTAGCTAGTGAGAACTTGGTGAGTCTTTTCATGGGTTCTTGAAACTCCCCTTCCATATAGTCCACTTATGTTCCATAGAGAAAAGGTGCACTCAGTTACACCTCTGTATGAACATCTTCACTCCATTGATGCAATTGACAGAGTGGAAGGATTGCATAGTGATTAGGGCACTCATCTGGCATTAAGACCTGGATTCAGGTCCCTGCTTTGCCATAGGCTTCATATGTGAATTTGGTCAAGCCCTTAGTCTCTCTGGCTATGTACACACTGGCTTAAGGAAGCTTAATTTGAACTAACTAAAGCCATGGCTACCCTAGGCTTTAATTAGTTCGAATTAAGGGCTTCCTTAATTTGAACTAATAACTTCGAATAGGGTATTAGAATTAAGGATTAATTCGAACTAGTTAGTTCAAATTAACCAATGTGGCCATGTTAGTTTGAACTAATTTCTTAGTTCGAACTAACCGGCCCATTGAAATCAATGGAGATCGCTAATTCGAACTAAGCAAGTTCCATGAGTGGCACTTGCTTAGTTCAAACTAATTTTAGTAAGTGTAGACATAGCCTCTGTGTCTTGGTTAACCGTCCCTAAAATTAGGAGAATAGCAGAGCTCTACTTCACAATGGCATTGGACGGAGAAATGGAATGAGGATTGTGTGGGCTCAGATACGGAGACCATTTAGATAGCATCCTGTTCGACCTATTTGAGGATGATGGCTTCCCTCTTGGCCAACATAAATGATTGACTCACCAAGCTTGACAGAATGAACCTCTTCAGTTTGAACTAAAGAGGTTGGAGGATGAGGGGTGTATAGATGACTCCCCCTCCCCCCAGCCTCTGGATCAGACACATGTAACATACCAGGACTGATCAGTGGGTTGAACCTACATAGGCATGTTACTTGTATGGACCCTATTCTGTCAGATTGGAGCACTACACTCTTGGGAGTTAGAGTACTGCTATTATACCCACATTATAGATGGGGAACTGAGGCACCAAAATTAAACAACATGCACAAGGTGAATCTGAGGAGACTGCAGGGAGTAGGTTTCCTGAATCCCAGGCCAGCATCCCCACCCTTGGACCATCCTCACCATCACTGAATCTCAGGATGTGAGCCGGGCTTCAAGCTTGATAAATGCACAGCGAACAAATAGTCTAAACTTCATGAAACCTGGCTTCAGTCTCTTGGTATGTCCTCATTCCCCCATGGCTTCATTTTCATGATGTGGATCAGAAAAAAACAACAATCGCTTAAATGAGCCATATATTGCATGCGACTTTCCATCTAATGTGTACACTAGTTTTTATTATTTATTTTGATTTTCTGTTTCTGCAAATGGCCAGGTCATAGAACCGTAGGGCTAGAAGGAATAACAATTGTTACCTCTTCTAACCCCGTGCCAAGATGCAGGAATGTTGTATTTAAACTGCCCACGCCAGATGGCTATCTTTTGGAAAACCTTCAGTGAAGGAGTTTTCACAACTTTCCTAGGCTGATGCTTGCTTTCTTACTGTATTTCTCATTTCTTAAACCTGGTCGTCTGTATTCACCTGGTGATGCCTTTCTTCTGGTTTACCAGTTCTCCAAACCAGTGGTTCCCAACCTGCAGCCCTGGGGCCAAAAGTGGCCCATGGTTCCCTGCCAGGTGGCTGCAGAAGGGAGCAGCTTCCTAAGGACCCGGGCGGAACACGTTTCCATGGGGCCAAAAGACTGATGTGGCTCCTTGTTGCAGTCAAGAGGATGAGAGATTAGCACTCCCCTTCCCTTGTCTGTAGCAGGGAGCGTGGCAAAGCACTCCATCTTGCTACATAGGGGCTGGGGGGCCCTGAAGGAGTGGAGCACTGATCTTCTGTCACCCTGGCTGCAGAAGGGAGTGACTGCCTAGGGACCCATGTCGAGTACACAGGGCTATAGGATGTGTGGTGTTTTCCTGCTGCTTCCAGGGAGACAGGAGATAGATAGTCTCCTCAGTGACCCACTTCTATTTGGCTGCAGTGTGGAAGGTACATGCTAGAGGTGACTGCTGGCCCTTCCGGGTTATAAAAATGATATCAGTGGCCCTTGAGACCAAAAAAGTTGGGAACTACTGCTCCAAACCCTACAGTTTCCTAGACGATGGAAAGATTTTTTTGGTCACTGGTGGAATGCTGAGATAAGTCGCAAACAGTTACTTTTGTGGAATCTCTTAGTGTTCGCTTTCAGCAGATATAAGCACTACTTAAATTCTGATGGCACTTTAGGGCCCCCATGTGCTAGATACTGTACATACAGATAGTGAGAGATGTCTCTGCCCCAAAGAGCTCAAAGTCTAAACCATGAAGACAAAGGGTAAGAGTGGAAACAAAATCCAAAGAGATTAAATGACAAGATGTATTTCAGCAGCAATACTAAGACTAGAAGTTACGTCTCGGGACTCCTAGCCCAACATGCAAGCCTTTTAGACTATCCCACCTCTCCTTTAGCTAAAGCAGTAAATACCTTGTCATTCTGATTTTGGGTTTTTTTAAAAAAACCTATCAGTGAACAAGACGGTACTTAAAAACCCGCAAGCCTTAACACACATCTTCTGCTTTTGAAGAGCAAAGTATGTTGATGCAGCAGAGAAAGTACAGTTTTCACCATTACCACACTTCCCCATTTGCTGTTAAATATATTAATGTTATTCTCACAGTATTTATTTATAAACAAAATTTATTCCGTTAAGGGTGACATTTATGCTGATTACGCTGCAGCCTTTTCACTGCCTGCTCCTTTTATTACAGCTGTATTTCTTTTGCTGCCTGCTTTTCACCCTTCTTAGAAGTAAAATATTTTACTGGGCTGACCATCTGATAGAACATTTTCTGCTCAGTTCAGTATAAATTTGCTCAAGTAATTCTAGAGGAGCGAATGCATATAACGTTTCTAGGCAGCATGTCACCCCTAAGGGGTGATGTAGGTTTATGGAGGAGAGGAAAGAGAAGGCACTTACTTCACAGCCTGATAGTGATTAAGCAGATTAAATTTATCGCTCAAACTGGACACTTGCACATAGAGTGTCTATTAAAACCAGTGGTACTATAGATTTCAGGCAGCTGATACTTATGTATTCGTTTTTCTCTAGGAGCATAAATATGTTAAATTTGAGTTAAGATTTAGGACTACTGTGATTTAAAGGGTATAATCATTAGAGGGATAATGCAATTATCCCCCAAATGTAGTCATTCCAGAGATGGTCACATTGAAAAGAAATCTAAGTATGTTAAAGTATGGAAATACCCCGTAACAGCCCTCAAACCACCTTAACACTGCCCTCTAGTGATTGCTCTCTGAAGTACACTTACCCTACTTTCAAGCATCCGATGAAGTAGGTTTTTCTTCCACAAAAACTGACGTGATAAATATTTTTTTTAGTCTTTAAAAGTGCCACAAGACTCCTTGTTTGATTTTCTGAACTCAACCAGTGGTTTCCAAACTGCAGGTCAGGACCCAGTACTGGGTCGTGGAGCCCCCTGCTCCCACCACTGAAAGACTGGACTCCATTGCTGAAAGATGTAATTGTTGGGTCATGGGCGTAAATGATTTTTTTTTTCAACGGAGTCCTGAGGGGGAAAACCACTGAACTAGACTGACACGGCTACCCCCGTGGAACTTACCCCACTCAGTGGACCTATGGGAGTGGAAAGAGGCTGACAGTTCCGCCTCCTTCCTGCCCCACCCCTGCACCGTCGTACCGATTGTCACCACAAACAACAAAACTCATAGAGGGTTTGTTGGGCCCTGTGGGGTCCCACTGAACTCGGGGGACTGCTGAAAATTTGCAGGCTGAGGTCTTAATGTATCATGGTACAGAGGCCTCTACCCGGGAGTACATGTAGGAAATCAAGAAAAGGAGTCTAAAATGAACCTAGGTATTGTTGGCTGAATCAGGTGCATCTAGTCCAGCTGTCAGGGTCCTGCTGCTCAGCCCACATGCTCATTGCTGTCAGCTGACTCAGCGAATTAACCTGGCCCTGATTGGCTGACAACTTCACCAATCACATTCTTCAACCCTGAAGTGTGCTGTGGCTGCACTTACGTTTCCGACCCTGCTTCCGTTCTCTGCTCCCACTTCCAGTTCCTGTTCTGTGCTTTTGCCCTGCCACAGCTGGTGGTCCTGGCTGCTGATTCCTGCCTCTTAGCTCTGGCTCACTCCCTGGACTTCTAACTTGGCTCTTGATTTGGGCCATGGTCACTAGTCTTGGTCACTTCTCAGCCAGCCTCCTGCCCTGGCCATTAGGAAGGACCACCATGACCCAGTTCTTAACACCATTATCCTGTCTGCAACAGTGAACAGCACTCGGTATTTCAGAGGTGTGTAAGAACCCCACTGTAGAGTTGTAAGATAATTTGCTCTTCCCCCTCCCTCACAATGAATTAGATCTCCTCCTGATCTCTAACTCTTAGAGATAAACTTAGGTCATGATGCAGGATGTTTAATATTACTTCCGCAAAATCTGAAATAATTAATTGTAATTCTGGATGTTTTTGTTATCCATTTTAACATCCAAACCTTTCTGAATCTTGTACAACAACTTCATGTGGCAAGGAGTTCCACAGCTTAACACTGTGTAGAACAAATATTATCTCTTACTGGTTTTCCTACCTTTTAGTTTAATTGAAAGTGCTCTTGTTCTTGTGTCTTGAGACAAGAACAGGACTTCTCTGTCTACCTTTTCTAACCATTACTTATTTGGCATAGTTTTATTGCATCCCCTGTTATTCATTGCCTTTCTAACATAAAATATCCACTTCTTCTCTTTCCCTTCATAGGCATGTTTTTCCAAGCCCTTGATCATTCTTATTGGCCTCTCTTAATCCCCTCCAGTTCCCCAAGATCCTTCTTGATATAAGATGATCAGTATTTCACACAGTATTCCAGATGATGCTGAACCATTGATTATATAAAGGCATCTATAATATCCTTTGCTATCATTATCCCATTCCTTATGCAACAAGGAGGAGGAAAATGTATATGAGGAAGAATTCCTGACACTAGTGGAGTTAGGCTGAACAATAGGTTTCCAAAGGAAACTGTAGAAATCCCATCAATTGTGAAAATCATAGATGATACCCTCAGACGGGCTGGGGCCTACTCATGAGTAATTCCCCACCCCATAATAAAGCCCTAGCTGACTTCATGCCGTTTTTATTCACTTATTCTGTAGCTTGACTAACTTTTATTCTCGTGAGCACATCAGAACCCAGACAGCACTTGGTTGTGCTCCATGCATCCTTTACAAACTTCTCACCTACCCAGCACTTTCAAGGGCTTCTCGGAAGGTTCCCGGTTAGTGCCATGTGGGGTGGCGAGTTTTATGCTGTTGCCTCTTGCCCCCAGAGAAAGTGACTGAGACCTCTAACTCGGTTCACATCAGTCAGTGGAAAGCTTTAAATTGGTATTAACTTCTGGTAACTGCTCCTGGTTGAAATGGCGAGAGAGACTATTATTATTCTGTGTGTCAGAATAGCACTTGCAGGATCCCACCCAAATAAGGATTCTGCTATGTCCTGTACTATATATACGTACATTGGGCGGCTTTTCTTGACTCCCAAAAGCATCCAATCTAAAGAGACAACAGGATAGAGGGGAAAGGCACAGAGGTGAAGGAATTAGCTCACGATCAAACAGCAGAGAGCAGTACAGAACCAAGATCACCTGAGTCATAGCACAGGATCCTATTCACCTGAGTACAGTGCCTGCTGATAGTCTGGGACCTGCCTTCGAGTTGCCAACCCTCTTGGGCCTTGACTTTGAGTGATTCTGGAGGCAAGAGAAGGCAAAGTTGTCCTCTTGTTTACACTAGTGTAAACGGGGTGTAACTCCTTGTTTGTTCTGGATTTCGACATGTTCTACTGAGCACAGAAAGAGAGAAACAAAAGACAGGTTGGATTTTGTCTTTATTTTAAAAAATCGCCGAATCCCACATGATCTGTGTGTCTTTCTCGCCACCCCGGCCTTCTTTACATGAACAAAACATTCTGAAAGGCAGGAGATAAATATCTCGTCAGCTTTACAGTTTTGAATTAAATAAATCTATTAATGTTATCCTCATGGTACTTATTTATAAACACGATTTATTCTTTTCGAGAGCCACCCATACATCTGCTGATGCTATCAGAGTGCTCTCACTGATGGCATATTTTACTACCACCATATTTCTTTTGCTACTTTCCATTTTTGTCCCCTGTTTAGAAATAAGATATTTCATTGACGAGTCCATCTGATAAAATATTCCCCACTAGACATATATTTACTCAGAGTGTTTGAAATGTAAATTTGCATAATATTTAAAGCATCAAGTGGTGTCAGCAGCTGTAAATTAGGAGCAAGTTTACCTGCAGATCTGTATTTTATAAGGTGAAAAGAGCTGGCATAGTGTGTTGTTATTAGTAATAACACATGCTCTTAAAATTCCCAATTCAGGCTGAAATTTAAGCATATGCTTGAGTTCCGCTGACTCTAACAGGACTTGAGTACATACTTAAAGATAAATGCGTAACATTGAGTGTGTTACTATATTGAGGCCAAAATGATCTCACATTGAAAGACATCTTCTTGAGGAGAGCTCTAGTTAAATTAAGGCCAGTAAAAGTTTAGTTAAGGGTTGAGGAGAGATGCAATTGTTTAATTTGTTTCTTTTAGGATATGTCTTCATTGCAGAGTTCAGCTGGTCTCTTGCTGATTTCGAGGTTCACAGCTCAAACAAATTCCCAATGGGAAAGTGAAACTCTCCTGAAACCATCACGTGCTAAACCCCAAACCGAAACTTTGCTCAGGTTTCAATAAAAGATCAGCTCAACAAAACTAGTGATGACCCATCCCTGGCTTTTGACTTTGTAACAGAATATAAAGTCAAGACTATTCCATTTCACCCCCACCTAGTTACGGGCTATAAAGCTATCTTCATTCTCTAACAGCCAGACCCTAATGCTTGGGACCCGGTTAGGATTTTACCAGTGTGATTCAATGTAAAGGAGCCATTGAGTGAGAATACAGTACATCCGGCTTAATAGCAAGCTGCATATCATTCACTTCTGGGTCAGAGTGACTATTTTGTTGGGAACCAATCCCATTCCATTGACCTCAATGTTAATGGGATGTGCTGCCTTCCTTTGTTATATTCCTGGAAACCTGCCCATGGCCAGTTCTCAGCCCACCTGAGTGCTTCTGGGCCGTCTTCCCCACCAAACTGCCAGTATACGGGCACCACAGAGGAGGTCAGGGGCTATGGGCTGGGTGGGCAGACTAGGCAAAGCAGTAAGGGGGAGGGGGCTGTAGTCTGGATCCGAGTGGCATGGCCATTCTTCCTACACTCTCCATTGTTGGGGGCCCAGCCTATCCCAGCACTTCCTCTCCTGAGTACAGTGGGGCACTGGTTTATGAGAATATGGCTAGACCCCGGCAAATCCGCGGTTATCCTCATTATATCCGTGGATATCTGCAAACGCAGATACAACACGGATATCCGCAGACCATTTCTTGCAGATGCAGATCGGATACGGATCTACATGTTTGTATCCGCGCAGGGCTCTAATAATGGCAGCTTTTGCCTTTTAGCCAAGGGATTGCTAATAAACAGAATCCACTGTAATTTGTTATGACAACAGAGTCCTGTGGCACTTTTAAAGACTAACAGATTTATTTATCGCATGAGCTTTCGTGGAAGAAAATCCCACTTCGTCAGACGCTTTGAAGATAGGAAAGTTACAGAGTGGGAGGAAATTAAATGCAGGGGAGTGTATGACATAGCATCAGGTCAGGCTGTAACAGCAAATCAAAATAGGTGTTAGGATTCAAACACTGGGGAACAGCACATAGAGGAGTGGGAGGTCAAATCACTTGTTGTAATGCGAGAAAAATCCATAGTCCCTGTTTAACCCCACGACAACTGAGTCAAAGTTGGCAGCGTGGTCTGTTGCAGAGCTGTGTTCCTGCTTTAGTGTTTCTGTTGTGTGAACTGTAGTTGCTGGTAACTTTGCCAACCTTGCCCTCATATCTACACTGATGACACCATCACAGGGCCTAATCAAGCCACCTACTCCATCAAGGGCTCGTTCACCTGCTCATCCACCAATGTGATTTATGCCATCATGTGCTGGAAATGCCCCTCTGCCTTATTTATTGGACAAACAGGACAGTCTCTGTGCCAAAGAATCAATGGACACAAATCTGACATCAGAAATTGCAACACTACAAAACCAATAGGGGAACGCTTCAATCTCCCTGCTCACTCCCTTGACGACTTGTTAATAGCTGTGTTGAAACAGATGAATAACAAATCACAGCTTCAAAGAGAGACTGAAGAACTTGAACTTATATGCAAATTTGACTCAGTTGTCTTGGGGTTAAACAGGGACTGTGGATTTTTCT
Source organism: Pelusios castaneus (assembly GCA_007922175.1). NCBI lineage: Eukaryota > Metazoa > Chordata > Testudines > Pelomedusidae > Pelusios > Pelusios castaneus. Next base: position 4,562,600 of record ML685777.1, read on the forward strand.
CGCATTACAACAAGTGATTTGACCCCCCCCCCCCATGTGCTGTTCCCCAGTGTTTTGAATCCTAACACCTATTTTGATTTGCTGTTACAGCCTGACCTGATCCTATGTCATACACTTCCCTGCATTTAATTTCCTCCCACTCTGTAACTTTCCTATCTTCAAAGCGTCTGACGAAGTGGGATTTTCTCCCACGAAAGCTCATGTGATAAATAAATCTGTTAGTCTTTAAAAGTGCCACAGGACTCTGTTGTCTTTCTACAATAGACTAACACGGCTACCCCTTTGGAATGTAATTCGTTACGTCCACTTTAAGGTTCCTCCTTCAAACTGTCTTGGTCGTTTGCTCAGCTGGTGAAACTAATAATAATCACATTGACTTCTGTGGACCTAGACCAGTTCATGACAGCTGAGTGTCTCTTTGCCTGGGCAGTGGAAAGAGGCCTTACTGTATATGTGAATTCAGATCTGGGTTTTATTGTGAGCCTTTCTGTGCACTGGAGCAGCACACCAAAAAATAGAGAGGCCAGGACGGACAGAGGCCCATATCCTCCAAAGTAGTTAGGCATCAAATGTCCATTGATTTAAAAAGGAGTTAGGCATCTAAGTACCTTGGAGTATCTGGGCCACACTGACTTACCCATCTGTCTCTGAGCAAATTCCACCTCTCCCCGAAGCAATCTACTCCAACTAACCAAGAAACTGGAAACACATAATTGCTAAGTGTTGAATGTTTTCTTCACGTTGCTTGCTTTCATGTTCTTCCTTGGGGGCATTTTTGTGCCAGGGAGGTATGTGCACGGCTGACATAGTACAAAATCCCAGGGGGCCTTCAGTGTTTTGACCATCCACTAACCGAAAGCCTATCAAAAGAACAATAATCATCTAATTTTAGTTCTTACATGACTTATTAGACATGAAAAAAAAAAAAAAAAAAAAAAACCCATGCTGGAAAGTGTGACTAAAAATCCAAATGGACACACCAGTAAATACCAGAAGCACACATTGTTGTGGCCGAGTGCAACCCCAGACTTTTCTTTAGGTAGAAATTTTATTCTGCATTGATCTATTTCAAAGCCATGTAAGTCCGAATACATGCAGCAGCATACAGTAGAGAGACCTTCTGTCTATACAGCTGTTTACTTACCTCTTGCAATACAAGCATCAAACTTAAAAAAAAAAAATCCTTTTTTAAAATAGTCTGTTAGTTTGATAGGATTTCTCTACATTTAAAATGGGGAATACTGCTAAACATTGTAACTGCTCAAAAATAGAAGAGGTTATCTAATTGTGCTGACTATACAGGCATAATGTTTCCTAACCCTTTCAACTTAAATGCCACTTTTCTTTGTGGGTTACCTGACACCTTTTAGTAGTACATCATGGTTATCATTTTATAGCTCAGGAAACTAACTTACAATGATAGGCTTAAGATCATGCAGCAAGTCAGTGGGAAAACCCGAAATGGAGGTCGTATATCCTGGCTCCTGGTTTGTTTGTTTGCTTTGTTTTGTGTTCATAAATACAAATATTAATTTTTATGGTTCTTTTATATTTCATGATTTCTTGGTCCAACATTACAGAATCTTTTCTGTGTTAACCAAAAGTGCTGGCTAAACTCTAATATGAAAGAGGGTTTTGTTTGGGGCAAATTAATGTCTTTGCCTTGTAGGCTTATATTTTATTATCCCCTCTTGTTTTAACCCTGAACTTTAGCTGACCCTTGTGTATTGTCAATAAGCTGAATTTTAGCTGGATCTTCAAATGTTAATTAATAACGGATTGTGTCATTTTTACTCTAAGCCTATGCTCCTTAGGGAAACGAATCCAGATGCTCAGAAAGGAATTAGTTCTAGCTGACTTGGGTTGGATGTTTTCTGTGGTTAATAAGATAAACTGAAAGTGTCTTTTGATAGATGATTAGGAATTCTGGCATGACTTGGTTATGGATATCTGTTGTAATTGATTAAAATAATGGATGGTTGAACACGTTTTTAGCGTATCAATTACGTAAACCAGGTACTATGAAAAGATATTCATGGACAATAGTTCCTCTTCTTTGTCTCTTTTCTGTAAATGCATATAGTATATAAATGGATGTCTATTAGTATAATGGACAACGTAGCATAATTGATAAAGGATTCTCATAAATGTTCTAATTGATAAAATCAGTAATTGACAAAATGGACAAAGACACATGTTGTAGTGGATAGGTTCTATAATCGATGCAACAATCTCTAAGCATTAAGAGCTAACTGTGGCCACAAATTGTCCTGATACTGATAAAATAGTTACAAAATATCATTGATTCAAAATAAGATCAAGCATGCAAGAGGTTTTTTCTTTGTCCCAAATGGTATATAAAGGTGCGGTTGAAAGAGTTAGTCATAAGTGATTAATGGAATTAAAGTTGCCATCACTTCAGCAGATGGTAAGAGATTTGGTCTGTTTGTTTCCTCTTTGTGGAGTTCTGTACTAAGTATTGCTTGATTCTCTTATTTAAATACAACTTTAACTGAGTTAGTTATTTGACAATCTGTTTAATTAATAATCCAAACAGGCAGAACTGTTCTAACTACCTAAACTACAGATTTATTTCACAAAGCGAACTATATTTTCACATGTGGGCACAACTGGTACAAGAGTAAAAAGCCCCCCCCCACCCCACAAGACTCCCGTCTGGGCCTGCAAATGTTGCACAGATCTGACCCTTGTTTGCAAAGATGAAGGGATGGGGAAGAAAACGCTCTACTGGTGCAAAAAGAATAGATGTGTGATTTGTGTTAGTGCTGCCATCTGGCACACTGTGTGCACGGACAGGCTACTACCTTCTATGTCTACTGGCTTGCTATAATTTAGGGTGGATCGGAACCAGTGTGGTCTTGCTGGCTTTCTGATGCACCCTGTCTTCCTGTGATTGCAGCAAAGCTCCATCATGAGAGAGAACCTAGCCCTACGTTTCATCATTGCTCATGGGGCATCTTAGCTTCACTGTGAATAGACTGCAGCAGACGTGGTGCTTGGCGCAGAGCAATTTCTCTCCCTCTGCCCGTTACTGTGGCTTCTGCAGAGTTTAGCTTTTTGAAACTTAAACTGATCCAGACCTGCTCAAGATTTCCAGGGAGTTACAAAAGGCTTTCAGGACTTGTGATAACATCTATAGAACGAGAACTGGCAAAGACCTTCAGTATGACAGGTGAATTCATACTCAAAAGGAGAACAGAGAGAAAGGACTTCCTGTTCCTCCCTTTTATTTTCTATCCCTTTGTCTCCCTTTTCCTCCTCTTTCTCTCCGACTCCTCCCTTCTCCCCTTTGCTTTCATCTTACTCCCTTTGATTTTCTTTTTCTGGCTCTCAGACTGCTCAGGCATTTGAATGCACAGGTCAGGTGCGGTTATCAAATCTCATCACAGAATCTGCTCTCAGCCAGTGTGTATGTGCTGATGTTGGGTTTTACATGTGTAGTAAGGGGTGAAACGTTTTGCTGTGACCCTTTTATGCTGTGCAAACAGGCCATTGTGAAGTAAAGGTGGGGGGCGGGTGGGGGAGAAGGAGGGAGCTGGATCAGATGGGCACAAAAGTGACTTAAATCCACCATGGCCTTCCTCCTCAGCCTTCCTCCTTAGCTGGTGAGTCCTGTGCTGTGTTCCTAAGCCTACTTCAATGAGAGCATAGCTTTTTTTATTATAAGAGGATGCCAGTGATGGTATGCTCACAGTAAAGATTCACAGTGTTTGCTGTAGTATACAGATGTAATGTGTGAGCACTGCTTAAATAGCTACACAGTTAAAGGAATGTATATAGATATACCCCATTGATTTACAGGATTTTCTTTACTGGAGTCTCCTAACACACCATAGGCCCTTTCCTCCAAATGGTCAAGCCAGCCATGGGGTTCTATGACTTACAACAACTGAGTGGTGTGATATTTAGGAACAATTTTGATGCTACTACTTGCATTTCTTGTCTTCTGTTTCTCATGCGGATCAAGCTCTGATGGACAGCGACCTCATTATGGCCTATTTTACATGCAATAGGAACTTTGTTTCCAAAGAGTTCACCTCTTCTGCTATCTGTGTCCCTGTTTAAATGTGTAATCCTCTGGCTCCGATAAATTAATCTTTTCCATGCACAAGCACCAACTGTGATATTACAAGCAGAGGATTATGTTTCCATGCAGACGCGAGGCAGCAGACGAGCATCCATTATCAAGAGTTCATTAAAATCCCTATTCTGTTGCACACATACTTAACAATAAAGAATAATGGCTTGGGGGTAAGGGAGTGAAAATACAGGATGTAAGTGCAGGATTACAGCTAAAGAATATGCAATGCTTTTTGAAAGAGCTTGCAAAGTTTGTCTCGTATGCCCATCAAGTGAATGCATATATTTATTAGTAGAGCTGGTTGGGAATTTCCCACTGAATTTTGCCCCCTGCAAGGGAAAATGAAGTACTGCAAAATTATATATACATTTGGCTAGGGAACAAATGAAATATTTGATAAGTCAGTTGAGTGGCCAGAATTGTTTTTCAATGGTTACGGGGAGGCAACAAGAATTAAAAGAATCCTGGGTTCTGTTCTCAGATCTGGCTCTTGGTGACCCTGAGCAAATCATCTCTGTCCCTTTTTCTCAGTTTTCCCCATCTGTAAAATGGAGTTAAATCTCACCTTTCTTAAGGTGGTTTGAGACATACAGATGAAAAACATTGTAAGGGAGCTAGGAATTTATTTATTTATTTATTTATTTATTTATTGTTAGCCGGTGTGAATTTTCCAATAGTTAATAGAACCAACACGTGTTAACTTGCCTTCTGACCCATCAGCTTCTGGCCCTGGGACTATGAATTGATGTCACATAACTACAATTAGTTGGAGGGCCAATGCTCCTGCTGCCATCAGGACCAGACTTGTAATATGTGGAGTACTTCCTGTGATGGGTTGAGCGCCTTCAATTTCTACTGCATCCTCATCTACCTAAGTATTTATAGTGGGTCTGTACCAGAGTACTCAGTTCACTTCATTGACTGCAGAGTGAGCTCAGCATCTCGTGGTAAGCACTTAGCACCTCAAGGCTCAGGCCCCCAGTTTGCAGTACTAGTGTGTGAGAAGTATCCCACACCCTTGTGCTTTCTCATGAAGATATTGAATCGATTTGAGTGATGCTGTTCCCATAACTTCTTTCCCTTCCTACCCCAGGGCTTTTCTGAACGTGAGAGGATTATTGGATTTGCAATAATGTGGCTGTTGCTCCCATTACAGCTTCTTTAGTCCTTGTTCATTTCACAAAAGCCCCTTTGTCTTTTAAGCCTGACAGCAGGACACTGGAGTAGTTCACAGTAGGATGCTGGAGGGGAACTCAATGGCCTTTTAAGACTGGTTTTCAACTTAGAAATCCCGTACACTGGTTTCTTAGAAGTATCCGTGGAATAGTTATCTGTTTAGTTCTGAGCTACTCCTAGTTCAAAGTGCAGCAGAAAATGGGTAGTTCAAGGATTTTAATTGTCTGTCATCTCTCACACCTTTCCAGATCATTAGTTCAAGCCTTACTTAGGCTATCGGAGCGTGAGTGTCATCACAGTTCAGTGGCCATCTAGTGACTTATGTGTAAGGAAACAGTAACCTCATTCCACTTCTTAACATAAAGATGGTCACATACCAATGTTATCATTTCCTCTTCTCATCTCAATTTACTGATTTCCCATTTGTTCCAAACAGCACCATCCCAGTGTCATGTTGGCAGTCTCGGCAAAGAAACTAAGAGCTTGCCTACACTGAACATTCTGCGTCAATCACCATGGATCGACACAGCGGGATCGATTGAGAAGCCAGTGTAGACCCACTCAATCGATCCCAGAAGTGCTTTCCCATCAACTCAGTAACTCCACCCTTCCAAGTGGAGGAACTCTGCATCAAAGGGAGAGCACTTCAAGTCAACACAGCCAAGTAAAGACAGCACCGTAAGTGAGAGTAACTAAGTTGACAGGAGATACTCATGGTGTGGCACGCAGATTGCGTATCCCTCATTGACTTAGCCCCAAAGAGAAGACCAGGCTTAGGGATTGACTAGGCAGTGACTAGCATCTTGTGCCTAGAAATAATTATTCTAGAGCCAGATGAGTGGGTCAGTTTGGAAAGCTTGCACTGCCAGGGCCCTCTGCATAACCAGGATTATGATCTTCCTCTTTTTTTTCAGGGCTGGCAGCTTTCACTAGAAGCATTTATTAAACACCGCAGTGATAGTTTCAGCTCGTTTTTCACCAACCAAGAGTTTAGGCAGTTGTAGTCTGAGAAAGTTCAATACTGCACACTCACCCTTTCAACATATATATCAGACCGTTCACAGTCATCATGATTCAGTTGTCAACAGTACCTGGGGGTCCCTTTTGTCAAGGAGACAACCTTTGCCATGCAGTTCCAGGGACTAGAAGAGATAAGCAGAAAGGTTCCGGGTAGGTGGCTTAGACATAGACACAGCTATGGTGGTGATAGGAAGTGGAAACCCTTTGAGAAATACATTGGGACACTAATCTCTCTCTCAGCTGGGGGTCTTTGACCCCTGTAACTGAAAGATGGTAGAAGGTCTTAGAGTTATGTCAGATTCCCCACTGCTTTTGAACATACATGAGAGATGAAAAATTAATTTTACAAACTTCAGTTGGCCAAAAGACCTTTGTTCTCATGAAGCACCTCACATTTGCAAGCTGCAAATTCATTATCTTGAGGTTAGGTTAGGTGTAGTTTCTCCCACGTCATACTGGAAAGGCCCACCCTGTAGTACCCAACAACACAGAAGCTGGTGTGAACACATCACACTTATGTTCTGTAATCTGCTCTGGGATAATTTCAGGTCCAATTCAAATTCATGGATCTCTCTTATAATGAATCAGAACAGGCTGTTTAGCAGCTGTCTCTGAGTCCATGGTTGAGTAAGACAGTTTCTTGCCCCCAAAACACACAGTAGTTAGCCAGGCCCATGATTAGATTCTGGGGCACAGGGACCAGAATTCACCAGCAGAGTCCTGGCTATGGAACACATTGCTGAAGGTGATGAGACTGAATTTGAATGTGAGTGTCTAAATGCAAAAGTTCCACATTAATAAGGATTTCCATAGAGCTACTATCGCTTCTCTCGGGCGTGGTGTTGGAGAAAGAGGAACCTGGCTAGAATGCAGAAAGACTAACTGAGTTGAAAACCAATGAGATAATCAATGCTCCTCTTCTAATAGGTCCCATTTTTAATGGCTCACTTAAGCAGGTGCTAAATCTTAAGTGTTTTCCGGATTTGGTTGTTTACAACCAATTTACCTACAACTCTGTTCTTCCTTTTTCCTGAGAGATCCACTTTGTAGACTTCTCACTTCTCAGTGATGCATGGAACAAGTAGCTCTGTCAAATGAAGATGGACAGGGAGAGAAAGCAGGGCAAACGCTAACATGCTGTGCTTTTTACAACAAGCTAGGTACACCAACATAGTGGCCTGGCTTCCCCTCTAATACACTGCTATTACTATGGTGCAGTTCCATTGACTTTTAAGGAATTTTCTTTTTACCCTGCTGAAAGATGAGATGCGTCAGATCACCGTCAGTCTGTTCTAATGGGGACAGAGGATCCCAATGCAAGATGCTGAAGAGGGCCTCCAACCAGAACAACAGGCCAAGGGAAAAATCTTTTAACTCTTAACTCTTTTAATCAACTATTTAATCAACTGATTTAATTCTATGGGGCAAGGGCTGTTTCTTGTTCCATGTGCAAGTGAGCCCTCATCTAGGTTGGGATGAGTAGGTACAGATTCCAGTGTGTGTGTGTGTGTGTGTGTGTGTGTGTGTGTGTTAAAGAAAAGAAAACTTGATTATACTGGATGCCTGTAGGAATTATAGGAAAACTTACAAAGCTATTTCCATTCTCATTCCATTTACACATACTCAAACTTTCTGAAATGTTCAAAGTTTCGGATGATATTTGCCATGATTTTTTTTTTATTTTTATTTTTTTGGTAAATCTCTGTAAAATACCCCTTACTTTATTTCAAAATCAAATATTAATCTAAAAAATCAATTAAAAATATCCTTTGTATTCTTTTAAATCAAAAGAGTCCTAGTAATAATGTATAGAAATGCTTATAGCCCATTTAAAAGCTCCTGACTTTTTAGAAAGAAAGCAGATTTTGTTTATTATCAAAACACAAACCAACTAATTAATTATGAATTCCAGTTTGATTTATAAAGTGGCACTACATATTAAATAACACCAGATGGTATCCTTGGGGGAATTAACTCGCTAATAGAATCTGGGTCGAAAAGCGAATTGAAAGGTGCAATGTAAGGGAACCAAATTAAACACGCCATAAAAACTCCGCCAGAATAAAAACACTTTCCAAAGAGTTCTGTTTGCAGCAGCGTTGAGCATCACTGCCATTTATGACTCCATCAGGATTCCAGAGGCAATAGAACATTGATTACATTTTCAATAACCTCCAGTGCCTTATAAGCCTCCTTCAATATGTTTACTTTGGTTATGAAGATGAAAAATACATTTTTACAACCTATCAGTTAAAAATGCTTTTGCAGTAAGACAGAGAAACCAATCTGCAAATGCACACTGATTTCCCTTCCCTAACTCCAACAGTCATAATGCTTAACTGAGACATGAAAAAATAGGAGCCCAGAGTCCATTCAGGACTGGGATCTTTGCAAGGCGCTCAGGATTTGGTTTACATGTACATACATGACTGCATGACAAGACATGTATAAACTCAAGTCCTGGTCTAAAACTCACTGGGAAAGACACCTGTTCAGTAGACTCCTATTTTAGTAGACTTTGTAGCAGGCCCACATAGTTTAAGGCATTCTATGGTTATTATACTAAAGTTAATTACTATAACTTAAATTGCAATAGAATGTGCCAGATACTTTAAATTACATGTAGGTAGCCTAATTACCAACCCAAACTCTTAATCATGGTACAGTTCTCAAATAATATGAGACTGGCTTAAAATTATATCTAAATGTATATTAGATTTTTTTCATTCTTTTTTTTTTTTGCCCTCTTATTTTTGCTCCTTTTAGGATACAGTTGTGTGTAATTTTTTCAAGGTTTTCCCTATGACTTTGAGGATTAGAAACACACTTTTTAAATGAAAGCTATGAGTCTCGTGAAATCATTTGAGTCCATGAGCTGAAACTTAAAAAAAAGAAATACCAGACAACACAAGGGTCATCATATAAGCAGAAGGATTGGCAATTCTGGGGTAGGCAGAGTCCCTGCATGGAAGAGCAAACAGCGAAGAGTGAGATTTCCCAAGCTAGTGATGGAATTTAGGAGCACAAGTCTCACTGATTTATGCTTTTCCAAAGACACTTAGGCTTCTCGGACAACCCCACCTCAAAAATGTCATAAAAACAGATAAAATGTGGATGGAAGTGTTACGACAGTATGTCTTTAGTTTGCAAATTTCTTTAGGCCATACAGTAGATTTTAAGATTCATTCTTAGTGGATCTTGAATAGAAATAAACTGAGAAAAAAATAGAAAGAAGGTACTAATTAACCAAGCCTTAATCAGAACAGATCATAGGGTACATGTACACTGGAGGCTCAGTTAAGTCGACTTAACGAAGGTCAACTTTAAATCGACTTAAAGTCGACCTTGTTAAGTCGACTTAGAGACTGTGCAGTCCTGCGTCTACACTGGCAGGTGCTAGGTTGACGGAAGAGTGGCCAGGAACTCTGCGAGGGGACCTGGAGGCCAATTAGGTCAACTTAAGGGCTATTCCACATCTACACTGGCTTAAGTTGATTTCATAAGGTCGACTTAAGCCTTAGGTCGATCTTAAGAGGTGATGTTATTAAGTCGACTTAAGGAAGCACTTAAGTTGACTTAATAAGCACCCAGTGTGGATGCAGCGGTCTGTAGGTCGACTTAACCATCCTTAAGTCCATGTAAGGCTCCAGGCTTCCTTGGGAGTAACCTGATTCAGTACAGCCCAATTCACATCAATGGTGATTTTCATATCCTATCTACTCCAGTCCTAGGCTCTCATTTAGGTTGGCCAATGTATTTTGAATCTGATGTACATCTCCTTCTACTCTGACCCTACACCATGTTATTTCAGAGGAGTGAAAAACAAACAAACCCCAATGTCTGGCATTTTGGAAGCATTTTTGGAGTCAACCAAATATCAGACTTTTGAATTACAGATTGATCGTGAATATAATTTGTCACTTTCTAAATCTGCAACCCACATATCTACCACTGTGCCGTTTGGGGGCAAAATCCTCCTCTCCAAACCATAGCATAGATTTTAGTTGGAACTGCGCTCCTTCCACATACAGCAGAATATATTTCCTCAGAACCTTGGTATTTCCTGAGTTTGAGACTCTGTGTTCCTCTCTAGCAGTATCTAATGGTTAGGAACTGTCCTTTTTCATCAGACTCTCTGCTTTGTACTGGTTTGTTCTTCATGAGATGCTCTTCTGCACTGGCGGGTAGCTATAGAGACCATAATGAACAGCTAAGGAATTCAAGCCAAGAGGCTTTGCTTGTGAGTGTCTCACTTTAGTTTGACACTTAGGAACTTCCAGCCTGTCATCTTAGATACAGTCCAGGATGTAGCTGTTGGTACCCTTTCTATGACCCCCCATGCCGATGATAATGTTATGATAGCCTGAACTGTGTGCGCCTCACTGAAAATTATGTAAACTCCCTATCTCAATTTCTTTGATGTCTCTTGAGTCTTAACAGAGAATAAAGTTCCAGAATAGTTTTCGGGGGGAGGGGGGATGTTATCACCCTGACAGTGTGCATTACTTCAACCTTGCACAGTGCCTATGAGCAATTAACAGTTTTCTTGTACTCTAATCTCAGATGTTTCTGGGCTACATTCCAAATATTACATGGCTGAGAACACAGAAATAGCAAACTCATAGCTATTTTTTGAACTCGGTGCCATAGATTTTACTCTAAAGTGCCGCTGACTTCAATGTACCAGTCAACTTAACAGCTTCTAGTCTTCAGGTTCTTTTGTGATATATTGTTTTTCTGCTGCGTGGTGCCTGATGATTTACAGTCCGTACCTCGGTAATATGTGACGTTTGTAAGACAATCAGATCAACAAGGTTGTATGAACAGATAATATAGTAACATCTAGTCAGTTTATCCCAGTAATTTCTTTCATGATATATGTTTGCTATGATGGGGGGAGGAGCTACATTGCAGGATGATTTTTAAAAAGTCTCAAAGACTCATATTATTTGCAGAGATGGTTGACTCTTGGAAGTTTCAAAAGGTCAATCTTTCCTTTTGTCCCGAGTCATCATGCAAAGTAAAAATTTAGAAATTTCCTGCAGAATGAAAAATCTGCTGTGTGTGTGGGGGGGAGTGTTTTCTAAATATCAAAATATCATATTGAAGGGTTTTGTTTCAATAAAGTCAACACACTTGGGTTCTGTTTTGACATTAAATTAATATAATGTAAAAGTAGAGATTATAAACTCAAAAATGTTTCTTTTTTTGGTGAAATATCTTTTTTTGGTGAAATTGATACATTCCCACAAAATGTTTTTATTTGGTTGAATCAACATTTTAGAATGGAAAAGTGTTCCATTGGGAAATTTCCTTCTAGCTCTGAATAATTGTGTGCATGCTTTTTACATCCAGTCGTTTTCATTTTGTGTTACTGTTTTATATTACTTATATATACTGATTCTGTTTGCTACGGGCACTAACCTGAGCTGTTCAAATCCCCTGGAATTCAAAACTCCTAAACACAGTGGCAAAATACTTTTATAGAAAAGGAGATTTGGGCCTGTCTTTGTCAGGGTACATCTATACTGCAATTAAAAACCTGCAGCTGGCCCATGCCAGCTGATCCAGACTTCCAGAGCTCCTGCTAAGGGATTGTTTAATTGTGCTGTAGATATAGGCTTGGGCTGGGTCCCAGGTTCTGGGAGCCTGCAAGGTGGGAGAGACCCAGAGCTCTGGTTCCCGCCTAAGCCTGAATGGCTACATGACAGTTAAGCAGCCCCTTGGTCTGGGTCCCATGAGCACAAGTTAGCTAGACCGGGCTGGCTGCAGTTGTTCAACTGCAGTGTAGACATACCCGAAGTCATTCTAAAGAGATCTGTAGGGGCTACAGAAAATACTGTTGGTTATTCATTACTTAGCATCCCTTCCACTGAGACATCATTACTGAACTAATGTCCTCACAAGATGTTTAATTCTGAGCTGCTATAGATGCAACAGGAAGTCTAGACTAATGGTTAAGCCAGGATACTGATAGAAAAGACAGCTCAGGTTTCTTCTCTCACATTGCACTCACTACATAGTATGGGTCCTCCTTCTAAATCCAAATTTGGCTTCTTCACCACAGTTATTGGGGTACACTTATTCTATTGGCTGGTAATTTTGTGTGTATTAATGATATATTTGTATCCTTTCCAGATAGTTCCAGGCTGTTCGCTCATCTCACCTTTGTTATTTCTGGCCCTCTCTGTGGGTTTTATGGTGTACTTGTGGAGTTTATTGGGCATAAACTGTACAGCCCCCCTCCCCACTTTGATGCCTCTTGACTTTATCTGGGTTGACAAGGTTATAACAACTTATGCAGCTTCTCATTCCTTCTCTGGACCAAAGGTCCTGAACGTATGTATGCTCACTGCTTCAGCTTTTCATGAAGGATGTGGCCTGCAGGCAACTCTTGCATTGCAGCTACTCTATTATCTCTATAAAGCTTCAATCTACAGGGAAAAATATATATATGTGCAAGTAAGCAGTGCAGTTCTATAGGCTATAGTGTGATGATTTAGTTCTGTTGGTCCTGCTTTGAGGAATGGTTGGACTAGATGACCTGCTGAGGTCCCGTCCAACCGTAATTGTCTATGATTCTAAAATCCTAATGCTAATGGAAATGATTGGAGGCATGGAAAAACTTTCGTATACAATGAGATTCAAAACACTGGGAATCAAAAAATAACAGGGGCATGAAAGATGTATAAAAATGTTTGAAAGTAGATTAGACACTTCCATTTACAGTTTCCCAAGGTATAAAAATAATGAGATAGTCAAGGAAGCTGTAAGGCAGAATATTAGAAACAATATGTAGAAATCATTTTTAAACAATGCATAATTAATCTATGGAACCCATTTCTGCAAGACGTCATCTAGGAGAAGAGTTCAGTGTTATTTGGAAAATATCTATATATTTATATATCAATGTGTGTGTATATATATGTAGGTATAGATATATCAGTACTGAAAACAAACCATAGTATTAACCCTTAGTTAATATTTTTATTTTTTTTAAACGTGATCTAAATCCTCATCTTTCAGGTCTGACCTGGAATTGCATAAGATTAGGAAGAACTTTAGCTATGGTCAGGATTTTTAAATAATTGTACACTTTGGGGATTCGTGTAAACTTTGGATATTTCCTTAAAGCCTCTGATGCTGGTCTTTGTTAGAGAAAGGATTAAGGACTAAATGGACGAATAGCAGGGTTGCCAAACTTGCATTTTTAGTGTTTAGTGACATGAGAATCGGAAGTTGAGGTTTTTGGGTTTTTTTGGTTTGGTTTTGTTTTTACTGACACCATCAACTTTTTACTGATATCACTAAAAATACCACAAACAATACGATGGGAAGGATAGAGTGGGAAATGGGATGAGGGAAAGGAGGAGGTATAAAGGCAGAAATGCCAGGCCAAAGGATGGTAGGGAAATCTCTGGTGAGAAGTGGCAGGGATTCCCACCACAGGCAGAATAGAGGGCTATAGGTGCAATATCAGATGCATCCACCCTAGGGAGTGCAGATGTGCCCTGAACATCTTTCTGGTCAGCACCCTAATGTTGCTCAGTCAGGCTCTCTGAATACAGAAGCAGCCTCCTCTGGAGGCTCCATGGTTCATTGTGTGGAGGTGAGCTCTGTGGGGCAGACAGGGGCAGGAATCTGGCTGCATTAATGAGGACCCCTGCCACTCCTCCTTAACTCCACCATTGAGAACAGTGAACATGATTGCTGAGAATTAGTGACTTAATTGCAAGGCAGAGTGTGCATAACCCCTTACCCCCTCCATCAGCCCCACGGCCCCATCTGCCCTGGATTCTGCCTCCTGGATCTGACCCATGCACAGTTCGGGAAGCCGAGTGTACGTGAAAGTCTTCCAGCACGAGAACCCAAGAGGCAGCATCCAACTGCTCAGCAAATCCTACTGAGAGATTTTTATGGACATTTTATTTTAATTACGGACTCACGGACACTAGTAAAATTGCATACTATTTTACTGACTGTAAATTTACAGACAGTTGACAATCCTGATGAATAGAGAGATAACCACCATAGCTGTTCCTATGAACTGTGAGTCATATAGCTTCTCACAATTTTTTTAAATGAAACTTTTTGGCTGGGAAATGCCAATGTGGTTGTGAAACTTCTTTTTTTTTGGTGGGGGGTGGAGGGAGGGGATTTTTTTTTAACTGTTCTTGATATTTTCTAAATGTAAAGTTTCATTTTTCAGGGCAAAATAGCTTTTTATTTCAAAGTGTAAGTAAATTTATATTAAAATTATATTTAAAAAGGTCAAAATTGGGGAAAGAACATTTCAAAATTATCAGAGCAAGGTTTCAATTCACCTTGTCCAAAAAAAATATTTTTTTTTTTGTTCGCAAATTTTAATTTGCTCTGATTCAGGATCAGAATATCTTATGAAATTTGTTAAAACTCTCATGGGATATGTAGCAATTTCCCCCTCAAATCTAATAGATAAAATATAATGCCTTACTTCCAGTAGATGAGAGGGTTCTATAGCCCAGATTAAAAATTGTCTTGAATTTTCCCAATTTCCTCAGCACTTCACCCACATAAACTTCAGACAATTATGCAGGTAAAACAAACTTCAGCTACCATGATGAAGTGCCTGAATATCATGTTCACTTATGTAACTCTGGCAACGGTACTGTTGTTGTATAAAGATTAATCCAGATTGGAGTTTTAAAAAAAGAAATCTGACAGACTGTGAAAGATTGCTTAAATAAATGTGCAATTAATTATACCTATGTTTGCATCACACACAATACCAGGCTTAATTTTCAGTCCCTCCTCTGCTTTCTTCCTCTATTCATAACACATTTAAATTCATTATGGAAAATAATAATAATACAAAAAAAGATAGTTTTTTTTTAATGATCAAACACCTTTTCCAATTAGTCTTGACATCTCACTATAATCACAATGAATGTTGTTAATTCAGCATTCCATATCCTATTAAGGGTTTCTGCATACAAAATTTTGATAAGATTTGCATGTAAATGAGGCTGCACACTTTCCTATACACTGTCAAAAGGTGTGTGTATGGCTGTGTGCATACATACCCACCTTGATAAGATGAACCTCCAAGGATGTTAAACTGTCTTTTGAATCTATTTTAAAGAATTATTTTCAACAGTATCACTACATGTTTTTTGTTGTTAACTTTTTCCCTAACAAAACAGGCTGTAAACAAATCTGCATTACAATAACCCAGACAAAAAAACCATGAAGGTAGAAAAAAGATGCTAGACAGAGAACAATAGTCTTATATCATTCAGTCAAATGGTCCACCATTCCGATTCTTGATGGCCATAACACTGACAAGAAAATGCCTTCACTGTTCTGTCTTCAGATATGTCCAGACTTTGATATAACACTTTGACTCATGTCTCCAAATTATAACAAGTCTATTGAGAACAGATTGTTTAAGAGCTCTGCATTTCCAAAAAGGCAAAAGGCAGAAAGGATCATTATAATAATCTCATGTGCATCCTGCATAACATCCCGTATTGCCCAGTTTTTCAGTATCAAGTCCATCCCTTCTGTTTCTGCTATAGCATCATTTAGAAAGAGATCCAGTCTTGATTAAAAGGCTTCAGATAATGGAGAATGGTTAATTATCCTCACTGTTGAAAATATTGACCTTATTACTAATCTGAATTTGTCTAACTTCAGCGTCAAACCGCTGAATCCTGTTTTACCTTTGTATGTTGGAATACAGTGTCATCCACTAGAAATCTCTTACCCAGCTAGGAATTTGTAATAAAGGCACGTCTTAATCATCTCTAAAAAAATTAAATTAAGTTTCTTAGGTTTAGAATCTGAACCCATTACTAATGAGGGTCTACAACTTGCAAGGTGAGGAATGCCTACTGCAAATCATGGTGCACCTCAATTCCACTGACCAGTGGAGTTGTGGAGTGGTCAGCACACCACAAGAATAGTCCTTTCTTCCCAACCTGGGCACATTCCCTGTCTTGGAAAAGACCCTTATGGAAGAAATATTTGGTTATTATTCTCTCATCAGAAGCACATTTAGAACAGAGCAGTCAAATAGCCCTTGTCTCGCTAATTAAAATTCAGTGGTTAGGTGGCTTAATCACTCCCTCCTTGGAAAATTCTTACTTTACTTTTCACATTTATTCTGGTAATAACGTGCTGAAGAGCTCATCAGCCTGTGAAGGAAGGTAGCAATTTTTCTCATGTTCATAATGATTAAATTGATAAATAGGCAGGGCACTGTATAGTTATCTGTATTAGCATGGCAGTTGCTGTCACTATTAAAAACCTTAGTGGCAGATTGAGTCGAGGAACTGAAGTGGATAAAGGAACAACAACAGAACAACAAAAAAGCATCAGAGGGCTCCTTAAGTGTCTGCTCTTTTTTTTCCATTCGCTCTTAGTTGTCACCTTAAATCACTTCACATTGATCATTCCGACTTTATGGTAACAGAGATAATTGAGTGCATTTGATTCTGCAAACAATTAAGAGAATTGCTTGACTTTCCTTTGTTGAGCCCTCATCATGTTTCAGGCTACTTTGCATGAAAAATACTGTAGGTTTTTAAGGAAAAAAAATTGATTCATGATCATATGATTTCAAAGCTGATGAATGATGAGAAGCTGTCTGCAGAAGGCTGCTTTGAAGTCCAGGTCCAAGATCCAAGCCACACAGAAGTGAGGAGGAAAAATATTCCCATTCAAATCCTTGGTAAGCTAAATCTGGTTCTAAAATAACCTGCCATCTCCTCTTAGTGCAGGGAATCAGTGGGTAAACCAGGGCACCCTGTCTTGGTGACACACAGAAGGGGTCACCTTGGTTAGAGTATACCAGGAGCTCCCAGGCTGCACTAGAAGCTATATAAATGGGTCAAAGGCTTAGCACTGGGCATGCTCTGTTCCCACTGAAGTCTGTGACACAGCTATGAGAAAATCCACTTTCTGAGATCTGCAGCCAAGGAGTAGATATTGCCGCTAACACATGGGTAGGTGAAAAAGGGCCTTCAAGCTGTCTCTGCCTTTCATAGAGTCAAAGACATGTAGGGCTGGAAGGGACCTCAAGGAGTCATCAAATCCAACTCTCTATGCTGAGGCAGGACCAGGGGGTGCGTCTACACTTATAAATTAGGTCAATTTAAGCAGGCTTAAGTCAACTTAATTTAATCCATGTCTACAATGGGCTTTCCTTAATTCCACTTAAGGTGCTCTTAAGTCAAATTAAGGAAAAACTAGTTTGAATTATAACCTCGTTATAATTTGAACTAGTGTCTGTCATAGAATCATAGACTCATAGAACAATAGTGATGGAAGGGACCTCACGAGGTCATCTAGTCCAACCCCCTGCTAAAATGCAGGACCACTCCCACTAAGTCGATTTTTTTAAAGCCAGGGCTCCAGTGGGAGGGGATCCCCCACTGAAACCCTGTCTTGAGAGCCCAGGAGGCTGGCGGCTGGTCCCAGCAGAGCGAGCCAGGCGCCAGCTGGCTGTGCCGGGACCGAGAATCCGCTCGCCACTTCTCAGTCCCAGCAGAGCCAGCTGTGCGCCAACTGGCTCTGCCGGGACTAAGAAGCCGCTCCCAGCTCCCTTCTCTCCAGGACCCCCGGGAGTCTAGTATAGACTCTCTAAGTCGAGTTAGTAAGGCCCACTTAAAGTCGAGTTAGGAGTCCCGTGTGGACTCTCTAAGTCGACTTAATAAGGTCGACTTAAAGTCGACTTATTAAAGTCGATTTATTTGTCGACCCAAATCCCTAAGTGTAGACATAGCCAGGTAAACCTAGACCACTCTTGGCAGATGATCTATGCCCAACCTGTTTTTAAAGCCTCCAGTGAAGGAGATTTCACAACTTCCCTTGGAAGCCTAACCTGAGAGTTAGAAAGTTTCTTCTAATGTCTCACCTACATCTCCCTTGCTACACATTAAGCCATTCTCCTCTCTTCAGTGGACATGGATAACAATGGATCGCTGTTCTCTTTATAACAGCCCTTAACATGTCAAAGACTCTTACAAGATTCTCCACTCAGTCCTCCGGGGTTTTTTTTTTAAACCTTTTCTTAAAGGGTAAAAAAGGTTTGTTTTTTTTCCCTTCTAAGGTTTCCTTAGAGATATTAGGGCTGGAAGTGCACTGGGTTGGGCTCTGGGTGTCACTTAGAACTGCCAGGGACCAGTACTGCAACTGGAAATGGCCAAGATGTAGAGAATCGTAGACCATGAATCGTTTCCCTGGCTTAAGCCATTTAACTCAGCTGCAGGAAAGGAGGGTAATTAAATATCCAAACAGCAGAAATCTCCCTTACTTTGGGATTATTTTCCTGTGCTTTAGTACATTGACTTCAGGGCTGGTTTGTGGTGTTGGCATGGCATAAAGCAGCCAAGACATAGGAGAAAATTTGTTTCCTCTTTGCTTGTATATCCATACCAGAGGGATAGAACCTGCTTGATGTTTAGAATTCACCTTCAGCAGAACTCTAGCCTCTCTCCAGCCATCTATTCATGTTGCTTTTCTATGGAGAGGGCAGCCCATTTTCAGAAACCAAGGGGCATGCATGCTCAACAAAGCACCTTGTATGTACCCTTATATACAATATAAATAGAAGAACTGAGCTAAAAAAAAAAGAGAAAATTTGGCCGCCAGTGAAAAAATTAAATGCAAAATGCTGGAGTCAGTTACACCAGCACTGTAGGCATCTTAAAATCCCACCCTGAAAGAATCTGTCTTCCACTGTGCCTCAAAATGCATTCATGTAGCTCCATTTTATTCCCTGCTGTTAAGGTTGGAGGCTTTTGCAGTATCCGTCCCTGCTCGGTATGCCCTGCTCTAGCCCGAAACAACTTCTGATGCTCCACAACATGACTATTTGACAGAATACACTGTAACAGAGTAGCTGTCGTTCCAAAGAAGTGAGCTCTCATTAACCAGACCTTTGACAGGGCACATCATTTCAGGCTGTAGTCTCAGAAACATCCGTAAAGTAGATATTTGACATATTACAGTGTTACAGGGCCTTCTGATAGATCCCATTAATCCAATGGATGGCGGCAAGGTCGAGGGGTTGCTTGACACAATACGGTTCCACCGCGTTATAGAGAGCTGTTAGAATGTTAAATGGCTGAAATGAAGGAAAAAGAGGATTTCTGTTAGTGCAGAACGTTAGGGCTTTTTTTGGACTTGTGGGAGATGCAATGAATCTCTCTGGTGGCTGAGGAACTGAAGAACACCATGCATAAAAGTGAATAAAGGTAGAACCCCCGACAAAAATCTGTCACTCATTGCTAAGTAACTACCATTCTTGCTCAACTTTCTCCCCCAGTTCTTCTTTAGGTTGGCTAACAACCACTCTTAGAGGACTGGCTGATTTCTTTGCCTGTCACATTTTATGCCTTCAATTTCCCCTCCCTGAACCACAGCTTTCACCCTGGTATGGCCCCAGCATACTTTGGGAGTCAACTGTGAGCATTTGGGAACAGGGAGAAGAGCTACGTATGGTGCTCCCTCCAACTCTAGGGCTATGTCCACACTTAAATTTTAAGTCGACTTAGAGGGGACCCTACAAAATCGACCTAAAGCATCCACACTGGATGCCTAGGTTGACATCTAGGGGCTAGGTTGACCTGGGACAGGTCCATGGTGGCAGGGGGGGCACCCCTTGCCAAGTGCCAGGGGGCTCATCCTTTGCCCCTTTGTACCTTGGTACAATGGGGCAAAGGGGGACAGGGACCCTGGCAGGGCATAGGGGCAGTGTGGGCAGGGATCTTCCCTGCCCTTTTCGGGGGCATGCCAGGCTGTGGCTGTGCCAGCCACCCTGGGAGGGAGGGCAGTGGGGAAGCCCTGGAGCCCCCTAAGTCGACTTAAGGTCGACTTAGGGCTAGTCCACATCTACACTGGCTTAAGTCGACTTTCTAAAGTTGACTTAAGCAGCAAATCAACTTAAAACTAGGTTTTATAAAGTCGACTTAATTTTTCCTTAAGTTGACTTAAGCAGCTGCTTAAGTTGACTTAAGGAAAGTGTATTGTAGATGCAGAGTAAATTAAGTCGACTTAAGCAAGCTTAAGTTAACTTAATTTGTAAGTGCAGACGTACCCTAGGGTCCCAACACTGTTGCTCTCCTTGGTGTACTGCATGTTTTGTAACCCATGTTGAACGTGTTGGCCATCCCGTGTTACGTCATGTTCTTGTATGGGTTGTCAGCAGCAGGGACTGAATCTGGTTCTAAAATCAGGGGCCTCTTTTATTTTCACTAAAATGCTCGGCTTTGTTAGCCAAGGAAGACAGAGCCACATTGAGTATGTGTGCAATACATGTTGATAAATAAGATGTCTCTAGGCCTGCAACATCAGAAGCCTAGAATAGGGAAATATCATCCCAGGGTTCCCCGCTCCTTCAGCAAACTCTTGTGTTTGGTCTGTTTAAACTGTAAGCACATTTCAGAGCTGGAAGTCTGTACAGCACCTAGCACAGGGGTCTGCAACCTGCAGCTCTGAAGCCACATGCAGATCTTTGAATGCCCCCTTGCAGCTCAAGGCTCTGAACTCTTCCCCTCTTCCCCCCACCACCAGGGGACCCTGTGGGCAGTCCATGCCAGGCTCTGGTTCTCCCTTGCCACCACTAGGTGATCCTGGGGGTGGTCCGCTCCTGGTGCCTGGATTCCCCCGCCTACCAGGAGACCCTCTGGCAGATGCCCTGGCCCAGCTCCCTCCGTCAGGAGTCTACACCTACTGCAGGTCTCCAAACACTGGGGTATTGAAGGAATTTTCAAAAATGGTTCTTCTTATCTTTTGGATTGCTGACCTCTGACCTAGCACAACAGGGAACTGACCTCTAGGTGCCATCTTCATGCAACTAGAAAAAATAGGGTTGTCGAGCAGGACCTTAAATATAATTTATAATAATAAAGGAATTAAAACCAACTTTATCTGATCTAGCAAATAGAAATAGCATAAATGCACAGGAGTGCAGTATTGCTTAGGGAGCCGAAGGGGAAGATGGTGTAGCTTTGATTGCACAGTTAATACCTTCTCTTCTTATCATATTTTTCAACCTGTTCGCCATAGAACATGTGCACATTTACAGCATTTTATCTTTTCTGCACCTTCATAAAGAGTGACAAGTCTTTTATTCATTTTCTTTTTTTTACCCAAAGTTTGGGGATTTTCCTCAATGTCATAAATTCTTCAGGCTGGTATCATTTCAGGGTGATATTTACTTGTTTCTCTGCTCTTTTTTTAAAAATCTTCTGGAGCTGTCATGTGAAATGATGCTCAAGGAGAAGAAATTCAATAGAAGGATGAAAATTTCCTGCATCACTGACAAATCTAGTGTCTTACCGTGATCAAGGGGTTTGAAGATTGGATCCAGAATCTGAACGAATCCAAACTTCCCCAAAGTCTGATGGTGTCTGGATTTGACCCATTAAATAATTTGGGACACCCGTTTCTCTTCATCTGAATCTAAATGGTTCAAAGTTGGGGAGAAATGGGCAGTGTGCATACGGGGCTCATCTGTCATAAATGGTCAACAAGTGCTGTTTTTTTCATTTTGTTTACTACATTACTACTTAAGGGCCAACAAGGTATGGCACCCCTTTGCACAGAGTAGCAGACAGTCCCTGCTGTGAAGAGTGTACAGTCTAAATAAACAAGACACACAGGTTGGGGAAATCACTATAAGATTCAAGCAGAGTAAACGATGTGTTGTCAGCAAATGTCTCATTAGTGCCATGATTATTTTTTTGGAGGCAGAAGGTTTGGTTAGGAAGGGAATCAATTGAATTAAAAGTGCGGGAGTAAACAGGAGAAGGGAGAAGAAGGTAATGGGGCCACTGTGGGGTAAAACTGAAGTGAAGAGACTGTGAGAGAGGAGGAGGGAGCTGGTGGAAGCAAACAAAGGCAAAGAAAGTTCCCTCAGACCTGCAGATAGTTCCTTTACTGTCCAAAGATCCCTGCTTTGATTGCCTCTGTGACTACTCCTACTGGCTGGAGTCTTTGGTTGACTCCTTTCTACAGTTTGCCCCAAGGCAAGTTGGTGAGCAGGTTTCAGATAGCAGAGGACCCTTTAATCCAACAGACAAAGGCATAACACAATCCAGTACCTGGAAGTTTGAGGTTTGACACATTCCAGCTGGAAAAAAGGTGCAAATTGTTAACATTAAGGGTTATTGGAACAACTTGCCAAGGGCATGTGCTGAATTCGCCATCACTTGGAGTATTTAAATGTCTTGTAAGGGGTATATTGTTGTTCAATCTCCAGTTACTGCATTTGTTGCGGGAGTTAGTGAGTGATGGTCTATGGCCTGTGTCATGCAGAAGACCAGACCAGAGGATCACTCACAGTAGTCCCTTTTGGCCTCAAAATATGGGTGAAAATGGACCTCAGAATGGTGGTGAATGCAAAATGTGCTACCTGAGTAGTGCATTAGACAACTCGTCCCTCGCCAAACATGCCACACAGATTTCTGTTCTCACCTGTAGATAGGTAAAAAATCATGTAACGCCCAATATTGCACTGTGTATATCATGTAACATTTACATGGTGCTTTATTTTGTTGCCTATTTTAATCTGAGTGATTAGCCAATGTTTGGGATCTTACTCGTTGTTTTCTGTTAGAAGAGAAATGGATGGTAGAGAAGGGTATGTCTTTGCAATCCTGCTTTTTAACAAAGACTGTACGGAGTCTCGTTTCCTGGAATGTGGTAGGAATGAAACAGGAAGCAGCGCCTTTTCTCAAAGTTCCAAACTTTCCAGCCAGCTCTCTGTGCCAAAAGCCATCTGTCTGTCCCTTTGTCACACTGCGAGTGCTTCTCTTTCTGTTTCCTTGGCTTTATGGCTGCTTCTCTCTCCCCATTCCCTGGCTGCTGCTGCATGTATGCAGAAACATACCTCAATCCCCAACCCACTGTGTTTGCAGTCAGCCCCCAACAGAATTCCCTCTGCTCACATAGTTCAGCTCCTGGCTGGCCTTGCACATGTCCTGTGTGTAGGGTGGTGGCTCCTATTGCTTCAAGCTTCTTACTCCCGATCTGTTTTTCCCATTGATCTGTGATGAAGGGCAGTTGTGATACCCATGAGCGTCAAGCAAGTTTCACCCAACCTCCACTATAACACTATTTTCAAGTGATGAGTGCTAACTAAGGCTATGTTTACACTAGTTAAATTAAATCGACTTCATTAAGTCGACTTTAAATCAACCTTGTTAAGTTGACTTAACCTGTCTACACTGTATATTTAGGTTGACTTAAAGTCGACCTTGTTAAGTCGACCTAGAGCATCTACAATAGATGCTTAAGTCGATTGGCAGGGGCTAGGTCAACCTAGGAGTGGTGCATTGTGGGAAGTGTGGCATGAGGCACCCAAGAAGTGCCCCCTCCCCCGGCCACTCCTTTAAAAGAGGAAGTGAGCTCAGCACCTTCCCCAATGTGCCTGGCAACATGGAGGCTGAGCAGGTCACGGACCAGACTCTTCTCCAGCGATTTGTCAGTCAGCTGCATGACCACCTGCCAGCTGTTGGTAAGGCTTCTTGTGCTGTGGAGCAGGTCTGTCTGGCAAACCACCAGCTCAGAGGGAGACGACAGCCTGCCCCTCACCTTCCTGCCCCAGGAAGCAGCCATGCTCACCTAAGTGCGCTCCATGCTTCATCACCTCTGGGCACGTGCATCCAGCAGCAACTGGTGAGAGTGGATCATCCTGACCACCTGGGATGATGACCAGTGGCTGCAGAACCTCAGGATGAGCAAGCAGACATTCCTCGAGCTGGACTGCGAGCTCACCCCGATTCTGCAGTGCATGGACACCCGAACTGGACCCGCCCTGCCCATAGACAAGCAAGTCGCTGTCACCTTATGGAATCTGGCACCCCTGGACTCCTACCGCTCCATGGCCCAGCAGTTCAGCATCGAGAAGGCCCCCGTGGGGACTGCCCTCATGCAGGTGTGCAGGGCAATCAACCGGGTCCTGCTACCCCACCTCATCACCCCAGGCAACCTGCACAACCTCCTCAATGGCCTCACTGGACTCGGCTTCCCCAGCTGTAGGGGCATTGTGGATGCCACCCACATATCCATCTGAGCCCCGGAACACTGTGCCAGGGACTATGTCAACTGGAAGGGATACTACTCCATGGTCCTGTAGGCCCTCATGGACCACCACGGGATCTTCCAGAACATCTACGTGGGCTGGCCAGGGAAGGTGCACGACGCACGGATCCTGCACAACTCCGCCCTGTACACGTGCATGTAGGTGATCACCTTCTTTCCCGATCACACCATCACAATATGGAATGTACAGATGCCCGTCCTGATCCTTGGGGATGCTGCCTACCGCTTGCTCCCCTGGCTCATGAATCCATACACAGGCCACATGGATGACAGTAGGGACCTCTTCAATCAGAGGCTCAACCGATGCCACAGCGTCGTCAAGCGAGCCTTTGGACGTCTGAAGACTCGTTGGAGGGCCCTCCTGACTTGCCTGCATCTCGGCAACAGCAACCTTCTGGAGATTGTCAGCACATGCTGTTGCCTGCACAACTTCTGTGAGCTGCGGGGGGAAAGGGTCCCATGCCTCTGGGAGGCCGAGGCCGAGTGGCTCGCCGCGCAGTATGAGCAGCCCGACGACACCCTGCCCCGGACTCAGCGGGTCCAGCAGCAAGCACAGCTGATCTGGGACGCGCTGAAGGCCCACTTTCTCAGTGAGGAGCGCTGAGGGGGGGCCTGGTACCAGGCCCCGTCACCTCCACCACCCACCCATGTCTGCCCCCCAACCCCACACACCCATCGTGCCCCGTCCCCAAACCAATAAAAACCATGACAGAACATATAATGGTGTACAGGGTTTTTATTCAGAGGGGGGGGACTTGGAGGGTTGGGAGCTGCGGAGGTTGGGGGGTTTGTGGGGAGTGAAGGGGGTCGGGGGGAGAGAGGGGGGTCAGGGGAGTGGCCAGTGCTAGCGGACTCCGGAAGGCAGGTCCCAGGCATGCAGACATCCGCCCTGTGTCCTGGCCTGCCAGCAAAGGGGGCTGCTTCTGGGGTGCAGGGCGGGGCCCCGAAGGAACAGGCGCTCATCCAGGTACTCCAGGAACTGGGTCTGCTGCTCCATTAGGTCGAGCATTCGCTTGAGCAGCCTCTGCTCAAACCTCTGCTGCCCTTGTTCAACCCTCCGGTGGGCATCCTCCTGCTCCTGCCAGGCCATCAGGTCTGTCTCAGTCAGCTCGCTGATCAGGTCCTCGAGGAGCTCCTCCTGTGAGCACAGTGCCCTCCTCCTCCTCCTCCTCCTCCTCTTGGTCGGGGCTGGCAGGTCCCCGGGAGTGTCACGTGGCAAGGGTGCAGGGTCTGCTGGGGAGAAGCAAAGAAGAGAGTTCCTCCCATTAGCTGGTGCGGTGTGCAGCCTGACACCAACTGCTGTCCCCGGACCACCCCCTGACCCTCCCCCTGCTTCCAACTCCCTGTCCTTTGGGACACCCTTTTGAGTCAGTTCTCCATGATTGTACTGTCACTGCAATGCAATCTTCGTAGAAGTGGTGTCTCTCTTTCTATGTCGCAGGTTAAATATTAACCAGATTGCATGGAGGCTTAATGGTTTCTTGCCTATTATATAATGGCCGTAATAATCCTGCACTGATGGCTAGGTTCTTTTCTCTGATACCGCGTGATTGCTCAGGATGCAATGCTGTCCTGTTTTGCTTATACAAACCAAAGTGATTGTGCTTAAAGTTTCTTCCATTTTCAGTGGTTCTGCCTGTTTGAGAGTGTTTTGCTATGCTTAAACAAGGGAATAATACTCCTCTAATCTGTGAGCTCAAAAATTGAAGCAAATGTAAGTGCTCCCCCTTGTACATGCGTATCGGTCTCGTTATAATAAAGGATGTATGATGGTGGCTTTTCCAGAACAAATTGACCAATTGATGCCAGTCCAATTTGCAAAACAGTTTACTTCAGGGTGAAAATAATGTCCCAAAAGTCATTCAAAATGTCATCTGTAAAGAACAAGATGATAACATATGCAAGAGAAGCAATGTGGCTTAATTCCGAGTTTCATTTTTAAAAGAGGGAATGTTCTTCCCTTGACATTTATTAATAATTTTTGGTCCATGAAGTGTGTACCAACAGAAAACGGTTAGCCCACTGAGAAAAGTCTTATGATTGCTACAGTGGGCTCAGTAATCAGCTCATTTGTCACAACCTTAAGCATCCTAGCGAACAAATCCGGCAGCTGAATAGATCATGGGTTCTTCCATGAATCCATTTCCTCTGCTGTAATGTTGCAAAATCTGAAGAGGGAGATGGGTGGAATTTCATCTGTATAACGTGTGGCTTGGTGCACAATATTTCAGGGTAGGGAGTATGACTAAATTGGACAAGCCCACATGCTGATAAGGAGAAAGTTATCCTTGATCTATAAAAGCTGTTAAAACATTAATGATTATGTGGGTCTATGTGATTCAATACAACAAGCAGTGGTATGAGTAATGTGCAAAGTACGAGCTCTAAAGCATAACAAGCAAAATCTACAAGAGCTGGAGAAAAGATCCATTTACACGTGAAAGCAGATCCGAAAAGCTTGTAATAAATAGCTGTTTGAGATTCCCACTCATTAAGAAAACCACCATGGCAAGATCAAACACTACAGATCCATTTTTAATGGGAAGTAAAGAGCTTTTCCTTTCTTCAGGCTTGAATATAGAGTTCTGTCTTCCCCAGACCTAAACACTTGCTAAATATGACAATATGCTTGATCTGGATCTGAGGTTTTGGACCTGTCTCTCATCACTGATATCACCTGAAGCCAGCTGTTTTAGACTACTTCAGGTGTTAGTGCCATTCTAAGTGGTAACACAACACATGAAAAATAAAAATAATCCTGGGAGTATGGGAAATCACCAAAAATCATTTTTAATTTCCCCTTCCTTTTCAAAATTTGAAAACTCACAATCTTAAAACTTGAAGTATATATTCATTGGGCCAGAGTGCTCCGTAGCCTACTGGTTAGGGCAGTCTATCCCAGGGCCCATGCTCTGTTCTACTGAATACTGAAGAAAGTATATAAAATGGAGCAGTAACCAAAGCAGAGACTGAGAGAACCACCTTAGGATACCCTATAGCCTAGTAGTTAGGGTGCTCACCCCCAAGAGAGGAGAATGGTGTTCAAATTTCTCCTCCAAATCAAGTCAAGTGGGCATTTAATCCTTGGTCTCCCCTAATGTGATTGAATGCTATAACCACCAGATGCCACCTTCTTCCAGCACCAAACTAGCTGCCCTAAATCAGCCTGATGGTCTAAGCCCTGCTCTTCTCCTTGACCTTTTCTACTGGCTAGCTTAAATGCCTCTCTATTCAGCTTCCTGGCTTCTGTGAATCTTAGGTTATGTCTACACTGGCAGTTTAAGTCAACTTAGGGAGGCTTAAGTTGACTTAAACAAAGCCGCGTCCACACTAGGCTTTCATTAAGTCGACTTAAGAAATTCCTTAAGTCGACTTAATGAAAGCTTAAGTCGATTTAATAAGAACCACCCATTAGGTCGACTTAAGCCTCCTTAGGTTGACCTAACCCTTCTTTAGGTCGACCTAAGCCCAGTGTGTATGTTTAAGTCCACTTTGTTAAGTCGACTTAAGGGTGGTCAGGTCGACTTAACAACGTGAACTAAATTGATTTAAAATTAAGTCAACTTAGTCCACTTTGTTAAGTTGACTTAATAAGGTTGACTTTAAGTCAACCTTATTAAGTCAACTTAAAAAAAGTCAACTTAACTTTTCTAGTGTAGACATAGCCCCTTTTCAACCTTATTAAGTTGACTTAACACTTAAAGTCGACTTAATAAGGTCGATTTAGGCGCTAATCCCCATCCACACTGGTGTAAATCGATTTAAGGAGTCAATTTACAGCTGGGGAGGTCAAGGTTGTATATTAGGAAAAACTTTCTCACTAGGAGGGTGGTGAAGCATTGGAATGGGCTACCTAGGGAGGTGGTAGAATCTCCATCTTTGGAGATTTTTAAGGCCCAGTTAGACAAAACCCTGGCTGGGGTGATTTGGTGGGAGTGGTCCCGCTTTTTAGCAGGGGGTTGGACTAGATGACCTCGTGAGGTCCTTTCCAACCCTATTATTCTATGATTCTATTATTCTATGACCTAAACCTTAACTCAACCTAAAACTAGGTGTTATTAAGTCAACGTAAGGAACAGCTTAAGTTGACTTAATAAAAGCCCAGTGTGAACAGGGAGTAAGTTAGGTCAACTTAAGCCTCCTTAAGTCGACCTAACTTGTAAGTGTAGACGCACCCAATGTGCTCAGAGTCAATCCCTGTGTCTGACTTCATCACGTGTACACATGCACGGGCAAGCATGGGCACACACACACACACACACACACACACACACACACACACACACACTTATACATTTTGATAGTGCAGAGTGAAAATGAGACCTTTCAAATATTTTGGTGAAGAAAATTAGACATTGACTCTCCTGTTGGGACTCAAACCTTGGTTTTCCACATCCCAGGGGAATGTGCAGCCACTGAACTTTTGTGGGGCAGTTATGTTTTGCTTTTGACCAGAAAGTCAACACCTGAGCAAAACTTTGTCAAAGGAAACTTTCAACCAGTTCTGGAGAGGTGGATTATTAGGATTGTGGGGTTCCCTTGCTGACAGTGACATGACATCATTGTGAGGCTTTCAGAAAGTCACTTCTGTTCTCATTACCTCCCCCTGTAAAACACAGTAAATAATTAATACTTACCAACCTATCAAGGAGGATGTAAAGCTAAGTCAAATTGAACGGAAGTGCTTATATTCTGTGATGAGGTAAATAAACCTCCACACAGTATAAGCAAGAAGGAATTAACGGATGACCAGTTAATTCCCAGCTGTGACGGACTACCTACAGCTGAGGTAAAAGGCTGATGGCAGAAGCACAGTTATGGTAGAATTTGAGGGGGTTATTTCAAGATGGTCTCTCAGGAGTAGTTTTGGAAGGAGTGTCCTGAAGAATAAACCCAGTGGCCTGCTCAGGAAAGTAGAGTAAGACTTCTGGGAAATAGCAAAGGTCACTCTCCCCGCCCTCCGCTGCAAGGTGGGAAGAGGAAGTATTTTGTTGCCAGGCCTAGGGGTGACTGTTCAGCCAGGGAAAGGGTAGCTTGCAGAGAACCAAGAGATGGAGTTCTTAAAAAGGTTTGGTGTTACAGCTACCCGTTTGATAACTGGCGAGGGAACAGGCCCCGTCACAAATACAAAGAGGAGCAGTCCTTCTGAAAGCAGCTGGGTATTCACGGGGTGTCTACACAGAGACAGTGCCCACTACCTCCTTTCCTCCCCTTGTCCCTGAGAGAGCTGTGTTTGAAAGCCCTGGAAAGCTGGAGATAATCATTGTACATTTCCTCCGTACCCCAACCCCTCCTAGGAGTCACTGCATGAGTTGTCCTTGGATCTTCAGTGGCTCGTGCTGTACAAGTGCAAAGAACTACAGTTGCTTGCTTGCCTTAATAAGGTGTTAACTAATGCTGAATGCCCACAGGTTGGTGCCTCTCAATCTCCTCTTTATATATTTCTTTATTTATTTTAATCTGTAGGGTTGCTGTTGCACCTTTATTACCCCTAACTCAAGCAATATCTTCAGGCAAACAATTGTCAGTATTGCTTATGCCTGCACCCAGCTACCAGGACGCACACACGTGTGCATACAAACACACTCAGAGGGGGTATGCAAATGCATGCAGCCATGGACTTTCTCTAGACCCTGTCTTCTGTAGGCTGGTGCACCCTTCCTCCCTTGTGACTTGCCAGCTCAAAAGTCCCTTTCTCTACACAACATCTCCCTTGTTAATCTGAGAGCTGAGGACGTGTCAACAACATTAATTCTCACCTTTTTCTCTTCTGTTGGGATGGGATGGGTGAAGAGTAAAATGATGGGAACAGAACAGCGTGGGGGAGAGAGGAAAAAAGATTATGGCATCCTGCCTTCTGCGCCACAGTCTGTGATATTATAATGGTCTTGGCTGCTAGTTCTGATGCGTGACTCCATATGAGACCTCTATGTTGATTCTCCCCTCAGCAGCTCCGTGAGGCCAGCACCACATAGGTGGTCAATATCCCTGTTCCAGTTCCTTCTGGTGGGTGCCATATGCAATCGAGAGAGAGATGTGAGACATATATATATATATATATATATATATATATATATACTAATATCTAGAGCAGTCCTGCTCCACTCCTCTGGCCACCCTATTAACGGTTTGTGTACTATGGTTCTGAGCGTAGAACCTGAGCACTTTCCAGTAATGCAGTAGGCAGCATGGGTG
>ML685777.1:4593192-4684380 GCA_007922175.1 Pelusios castaneus
AAAGCAGCTGGCGGTCGCTGAGAAGGTGGGTTGGGTCCAACTGAAGGTGAAGCTGAGCTGGCTGCTGAGCATAAAAGGAGGAAGCCTTCATGAGAGGGTAGCTACAGGGAGAGAGGCAAAGAACACTCCAATCCCTCTGAGTGCTAAAGAGTGCAGGGAAGTCCCAAAGAGAGGCCGATATATAATAAATCCAGGGAAGGGCTGTGGTAAAGGGGCTGAAGGAGTCTAAGGAGACAGCAAGGGATCTGAGGGAGCATGTTTTCTAAAGGGTCCTTGGAGTGGAACACAGAAGAGATCCTGTGTCCCCTACTGGCCACCAGAAAAGAAGGTGCAGAAACAGCAGGGCACAAGGTGGGAGGGAGGAGAGGACAACTGGGTGGAGTCAGGCCTCCAGGGTTCTCTCTCTCCAGATAAGAACAAGACAAGATTTAGAGTCTGGGAAAGGGTGCTGGGTCTTTGGAAAAGTTAGCCCAGGTGGGGGCAAAGGACTGTATTGAGTTGTTGGTTGGACACCGTGCTTACCCTGGAAAGCAGGAGGGCTTTAAAGTGATTGAATCAGGAGAAGACAGAACATCACTGTGCTGGACTTTCCATCAGCAGAACTCTAGATGGGGAAAAGCCTGGTGCACTCTGGCACCCAGCCATTAGTGCTTGCACCAGTGGTGAGTGAAAATATAGCAACATAGATTAGATCTATCTATGTTCTGATTAGAGAGGTCAAGCTGCTTGTCTTCGGTCTTGCTCTTGGAATGGAAAGTGGTGAGGTTTGCTGCCGTCAATTCCTGTTGGATTTCATTCTTCAATTTGAGCCCCCGAGAGAGCTTTAAAATTCCCAAGCATTCATACCTAATGTGCATCTCTCTGCATACATTAGTAGCTTTTAATTGATTTGCACAATTCCCGAATAGTCTATTACATTCATGCTCCATCTGATGTACCTATGGTATTGCCATGTCACTGAATTATGGAGACTAAATGGTTTTGAACTATTAAAGACAAATAGTTCATTCTTTGACCTGTACAACATGTTCCTTAAGTATATTGTCTAACGTTGCTCTGTCCAATATATTTTTTAAATAGGCCAATGGAAAATATTTGTAGTGAAATGTTAAAAAAAAAAAAAAAAAAAAAAGACTGGAGACACCCCCCTCCCCCTCCTCCCTGCATTTTGGTTGGGTTTCATGAAATGTGTCTTATTTGGGAGAGAAGGAAATTTTAAAAAAATAAATCAAACTTTCATGAGATCTTCTCTTCTCTTGGGTATAAATCATGTTACTACTTGATCTTTACTGGAGGTTCCATCTGGTTGTATCAACATTCAGGGGGGAGGGCGGATTGTGGGGTTTTTTTCTGTTTGTTTGGTTTTTTGTTTGTTTGTTTGTTTGTTTAATACAAAGAACAAGATACTCAGCAGAAAGCAAAAGAAGGGTCAGAAAATCACTTTTCCTGATGTCCAAAGTAATTACTCCCTGGCTAGCCACACTCACAAAGTGTTCTGTTTGCAATGCTTTATTTTACATGATTAAACATTTATTGGTGAAATGTTGCCTGAACCTAAGGGCACCACATCTTTGATGTTTCCTCCCAAAAGGAAAGCAAGTGGCATAGAGAAGTGACTTACTCAACACTTAAAATGTCTCTTTATTCCTATTTCACCATTATTACTTGCTTTTCATCATGTCAGTCAAACCTACAAAAGGTTTGACTGATTTGATAGTAAATCTCTCAGCTACTTTAATTAGTCACTGTTTTTGTTCCCAAACAAGACGTCCTATCTTAAAGTCACACCTCCCACCTGCTCAAGATCAAGTGTAACATAAACCACTCACCCTTAAGAATGTGCAGCCTGACCTAAGTGAAGGACACAGACAAAGAAGTGACTTGGAGGAGAGCAGACGTGTGAAAATCAGAAAGAAAAGCTGGGTTCCCTCCCCCCACACCATTATATTTTGTTTTCATAGAATATTTCAGCTTCTCTCCAAGATCTGTAAATGCCAGTGAATAAACAGGAGAGGTATTGTAGATTCCATTCACATGGGGGGAGGACCTTGAAGTGTTTTGCAGCCCACGGTGGTGCACAGTAGGTTTTACAAGAGGTTGGGCATCACTCTGCCTTGTACTGAGATCTTCCTTTGAGGAAGAGTGAGGTGGATCTGCAGAGAGGCTGGGTCCCTTGCTAGTCTTGTTATTCAGGACTTGCTAATCTTTGGCGGGTCCTCTCTGGCTGTGGATTAACAGTGCCAGCAAAAATGTCTTCAAGCATTGCAGAGCTGTCAGGAGTTAATGCAACTTGTGCTTTAACTCTCACCCTTGCTCTGCTCTGCTCTGCTAGTAACATCTTTTATACACTACCGAGCTGAAGGGTAGTCTCTGTGCTTGTTGCTGCTGGATTAGCGTCCTCTCTTCACCTGTAATGGAACCCTAAGTCTTTTAGTGCTTATTGTCTGTGTTAGAGAACTGCCTAAAGAGATCCCATCTGAGACTGGGGTCCATTATATTAGGTGAAATACCAAGCCAGAGTCATTGTCCCACAAGCTCAGTCTAAATATACAGGACAGACAATTTGACAGTTTAAATATAAACAGCAAGGGACTTGCATAATTGATGCGGTCTCATAGACTATCATCTCCAGTGTGGATGAGAGACAGCATATGAAGCGAGTTGAGTCAGTTTTGGTCGTAGGTATATGTACAACTAACTTGGCTTTTGCTTAAAAAATGTCCCATTTCCCCAAGAGCATTTAGCTTTTTCTTGACTTTAAAAATGTATGTACCAGAGAAATGGATCCATTGTTCAAGTTCATTAACAATATCATTTCCAATCCTCTTATTGCACAAGGGTTTCACTCAAACACATGCATTGACTTGGGGAGTAGGGGAATCAAAATGCAGGGTCTTGGGCTTTAGTTTTGCATAGGACTAGGAGTATTTTGTAGGGTTCCTGACATTGATATTTGACTTGTTTTATAACTCTCCATGGGAAACCGGCTTGCTGAGTTCCTCTGGAAAATTGGCATACAGATGCCTGATCTTCCAAATACTGCATTTTGAGTAACTTTATGCATGTGACTTGTTTCATGCTCTGTCTGTATTCTAGGACTGAGACTTTTGAAAAGGTTGATATTATGTTGTTGTCAACATTGCCCGTAAGAAAGCAATTAGGATGAGATTTTCAAGTGTCCAGCATTGGCCTACCCCTGCGCCATGTTAATGGAAGCAAAGTTAAGCTAACATTGATCCTGCCCTTAACCCCTACCAGCCAGACCATCTGCTAGTGCACATGGCACATCTTCACTGATTTTGAGGAACTACACCAATTTTTATCAGTTGGGAATCTGGTTTTACATCTTTATAACTATTTTCTTTCAGTTTGACCAACCACTTGAGATCTCATGGCTTCTCCAAAGTGGGGCAACCAGTACTCTCTCCTAACCCAAATAGTCTTCGTTAAATCTCTGCAAAGAACTTTGAACTATCAGTGGAAGACCTAATCAACACCTTTTGAAGACCATAGAAGTTTTTCCATTGGTCAAGGCCCTAAATTCAACATAATGTTGTTGAATCTTTACTCCTCATTTTCAGTATCTGGTACTGAGCAGGGATAAATGCTGTACATGGGTTAAATTATGCCATTATTAGAGAAGTTGCTGTGAGCAACAAAACAGCTCTTGACTCCGTCCTTCAGGTTGTCTACTGACTCTCTTCCTGATTTATATTGGCTTTTGTGTATTCAGAATTGCACTATAGAAGCCTTCTTTGTACTAGCTGTGGAACAGAATGCATGTCCTAAAATGATTCCATTTCAATACTGATGTAAAGGAGGAAGAGCTGAAGGACAGTACAGGTGTATTCTACTCTTTAATGGAAGCAATAATTTCCTTAATAATGATGCACCTATGTTACTTAGATCCAGCTACACCCAAATCCTTTAGATAAATAAAATCAATCTTAATCATAGTGGATGCCCTTTGACATCACTTTTTGGTGATAGGAGGAGTGAAAATAGACAAAGAACAGTTAAGTTTCTAGTGGTATATAAGAATGACCTTCATATGATGTTCCTCTACTTACTGTGATGAAAAACAAGAGTCCTGTGGCACTTTTAAAGACAGATTTATTTATCGCATGAGCTTTCGTGGGAGAAAATCCCACTTCGTTAGATGCTTTGGAATGTGATGAAAAAGAACATGCTAACTAGGGCTCAGATGATTCTCCTGGGGGACTACAGAACTGTTACATGAGCTGAGCTTCATCATGTAAAGAAGATTTCTGCTGGGATTGTGGGTGATGAACACCTCTGAAAAGCTGCTGCTTAAACACCAGAGATGTAATTAGTGTGTGTTTATGTGTTGGGAATTGGTCCCAGGGCAGCAAATGAGAGGCATGGCACCATTTGCTTTTTCTGCTGCAATATCCCACCTTCACTCAGCCGCTAGGACTGGATTCTAATTTGTTACAGTGAACTCCAGAGTTACAGTGGCTTTACACCAACATAACTGAGATCAGAATCTGGCTTGCAGATATGTACATTTTTAATTCTTTGAACATTATCTTGCACACAACAGGAACCAGGCTTGGGATTTGCCAGGTTAAGTACCTTCCTTACGACTTTCAGTAGTAAATTCTTAATTAACCTTTAAATGATGATGATTTCACTGGCAACACACCAAGCTGGAATCAAAGCAACTTAATGTGTTCTGCATTAAAGCTGTCTTTTGCTGATACTCTTGTATTAGGTTAGCCACGATAACTCAGGAAGACTGATGTTTTTCATAGAATCAGAGTTTCATAGAACTGTAAGGAACCATGAGAAGTCATCAAGTCCAGTTCCCTGCACTCATGGCAGGACCAAGGACCCTCGTAAACCATCCCTGACAGGTGCTTGTGTAACCTTCTCTTAAAAACTTCCAATGGTGGAGATTCAACATCCTGCCTAGGCAACTTACTCCAGTGGTAAATCACCCTGACTCTTAGGAATTCTTTCCCAATGTCCAACCTAAACCTCCCTTGCTATAATTTAATCCCATTGCTTTTTGTCCTATCAGTGGTTAAGGGGGATATTTTTTCCTCTCCTCCTTATAACAACCTTTTAGGTACTTGAAAACTGTTACCATGTCCCCTCTTAGCCTCCTCTTTTCCAGACTAAACAAACCCAGTTCTTTCAATCTTCCCTCATAAATCAAGTGTTCTAGATCTTTAATCATTCTTGTTGCTGTTCTCTGGACTTTCTCAAATTTCTCCACAGCTTTCTGAAATGAGGTGCCCAGAACTGGACATAATACTCCAGTTGAAGCCTAATCAGTACAGTGTAGAGCAGAAGAATTACCTCTCATGTATTTCTTACTGTACTCCCGTTAATGCATCCCAAAATGTTTTCTCCCCCACCCCCACCCCCAAGTACTGTTTTGTTGAAATGGGAGAATAAGGGGTCACTTCTCTGGGAAAGAAATATGTTTTGGAGGAGAAGGTGAGAGATCCATCCAACTGCCACTAAAGAATGAATGCTTCTACCATTGAATGGACAGTAGTGTCAGCCTGAAGCAAAGATCTTGCCCAATGTCCTGATGAGACCAGCAATACTCTAGAAAGACCAAGCTGGCAGGTGTGCAGTGAGATAATTAGTGATGTTTGTCCTAGGACAGGTGCACACAGGCTCACTTCAAACGAGTTAGATCATGACGGGGGCATAAGGGAGGCAGGGAGTCAGACCATGATCTGAGATAGATTGAGCATTGTCACTCACAGGCGATGGATCAAAAGGCTAATCATTAGGATTCACTTCAAGCCAGGAGGTGTGGCAGTATCTATAGTTCCACCGTCTATGCAAACAATGTTAGATCATCTCTCTCAGGTCTGCAGTTTCTCTCTTGCTCCAGAAACAGCTGCTGCATTGCCTCTTCATGACTTGGGCCTCCAACCAAGTCAGTGTCTGCATCATCCCCCTCTGAGGTTCCCAAATCTTCCTTCAGCAGTCCATGGCAGACTTCTCCAGTACTACCCTCTTGGTGCCAGTTCCCCAACATCCAGAGTCCCACAGCACAGCAGTTCTGGGCTTTACTCTCCCAGTCCTCATTGTCCTTCCATGGACTGCTTCCTACCGCTCCTGGTTTTTCCCCTTTTCTCCAGGAGTAACAGTTCCAAACTATGCTCATTCTTCTCAGGGAGTGATGACTGCCCTTGTCTGTTGCCAGCTTTAAAGGACCCACCTCTTCCTTCCTCACAGACTCATGTTTTTTTCACCTTCCTCTGTATCATGGGGCA
Organism: Pelusios castaneus; assembly: GCA_007922175.1. Classification (NCBI taxonomy): domain Eukaryota; kingdom Metazoa; phylum Chordata; order Testudines; family Pelomedusidae; genus Pelusios; species Pelusios castaneus. The sequence goes on from ML685777.1 coordinate 4,599,453, forward strand.
CAGCTGACTTCCTAGTGTATTCTCTGTTCCCTAAAGTCTTTAAATCATGATTTGAGGACTTTAATAACTCAGTTATAGGTTAGAGGGTTAGTTGTTTTTTTTTTTTGCAGGAATGTGTGGGTGAGTCTCTGTGGCCTGCATTGTGAAGGAGGTCAGACTAGACAATCATATTGGTCCCATCGGACCTTAGTCTATGAAGATCAAAATGACTAAATACCTTTGATTCATAGGGTGCGTCTACACTTACAAATTAAGTCGACTTAAGGAGGCTCAAGTCAACTTAATTTACTCCACGTCTACACTGGGCCTTTCCTTAAGTTGACTTAAGCTGCTCCTTAAGTCAAATTAAGGAAAAAGTTTGAATTAATAACACCTCATTTTAATTTGAACTAGCGCTTAAGTCGACTTAAGTCAGTGGACCTTATTAAGTCAACTTAAAAAGTTAAATCAACTTAATAAGGTCAAAAAGGGGCCACATCTACACTCATAAAGTCGATTTAACTTTTCAAGTGTAGACATAGCCATAGGTTTGAATCCTGACAGGGTCTGCCTGTTCCTTCCTCTCCCTGAAGCCCTGTCCATGCTAGCACTTCCTCTCACACAACTTCTGTCACTCAGAGGTGTGAAAAAATACCCCCCCCGAGTGAGAGAACTTTTGCCAGCATGAGCACGTGTATGACCTGTGCTATGTCAGTGGGAGATGTGCTACTGTCGCGTGGTTACGTTGGCTCTCTCCCATCGACATAATGCAGCTACCCAATCACTCTTACAATGGTACAGTTTGTCTTGGAACAGCTCTCCCCTGTAAGTCGTAAGTGTAGACTAGCCCTGAGGGCAGGTGGGTGAATTGAGCCCTGGAAAATTCGCTGTGGGCGACTTTTAGGCATGGCCTTTGATTGAAACCTTGAATGGAAGTCACTGGGACATGAGGTACCCCTGGTCAGAGGACAGGCTCGCTCCATTTTTAGGAATCAAAGAGAGAGGCTGCAGTGAACAGCTACTTCCCTTGCCTTACTTTCTCCCCCTGGCATGCAAACCCTGAACACCCAAGAGATGGGATCAAGAAGCAAAATGGGGAACGATGGTGCATGGGCATCTCTTTGTTCTCCCCTTAACTCTCACAGGTAGCGGGGATGATTTGGCCCACTTTTTGAATATTCCCTAGAGATGGGCCATGCTACCCTATGCTAATGAAATCTAGACTGCTTTGTGAAGCTGGCTGCTACCGTCTCTTTCAGCTCTACCTCTCTATTGATGTACTCTTTTCATTGTGACACCAGTGCTGCTTTGCCTGCGATTCACCGGTTCCCAATTGTTCATGCACACTCACAGGCAAGCCTCTCATTTGAATGAGTAGAGTACGTCACTGTCTCCAGGCGAGGAAAGGAAGAATAAATGGATCTGATCACATTCCTTATCTCCAAGCTGCAGAAACTTTTGTCAATTTCAGAGATAGACTGGGCAGGAGCAGAATGCCAAACGGGATCATTCGGTGTCATGGTACAATTATTAGATTTCTAAATTCTCTGTTACTGTAGATTAGTGTTCAGGCTTCCTGGAGGAAAAAAAATGTGAAATTGCGTGAAACAGCCAGATACCAGAGAGTGTAGTAAAAACAGTGCATGAGCTGGGTAAAACACACAGGAGCCCTTTTAAGTTGCTGAGACCTTTCCTGTGTGAATGCTATCTCTGTTCCCAGTGAGAGTGCTCAGTTAAGTTAGAAATGCTGTATTGCAAAGGTACAAATGGGACATCACTCAGGAGGTGCAGGGGCCACACCGCAGTTAAGCAAACTTAATAAAAAGTTATTTTTTCTGAAACACCAATATAGAGAGATGACATGACTGGGAAGCTTCAAAAGGTTTGTAATATGGGGCTGATACATAGGTGAGGCTGATCTTTCTCCCTTAGCTCTGTCATGTACTATGGAATGATGCTACAAAAGAAACACCCTTGTCCCACAGAGGAGACCAGTATTCATTCACAGAACAAGAAGTCAAGGAATGAGGTCAGCTCCGTAGCAGGCAAGGAGAAGGCTGCCATTTTTTTTTAACCTCTGCTAATAACTTCTGATGTCCACAGTTCCTCCTGCAAGAACATATTTGGAGGCAGGGTCCACCACGAGGACCTTGTATTTTGCTGCTCCTGGTATTTCTCATTCTCACTATAATGTTGTCAGCGGCTAAGATGCAAATTCTGTCCTACCTTGTGCCATGTGCAGCCTCGAGGTGTTCATGAAAACACTGTTTTTGTGCCACACTCTTATCTGTAACCTACATCATGTTCTACGGGATGTCCAGCAAAGGAAATAAGGTTGACAAGCTGTGGATTTCTTATGGAAGCCATAGGTGGGGAAAACCAAAACATTAAGAAAATCATTCTTTATGCACCAGAACAGGACACTAACCCCAATCATTCCCCTGCTTCACTGAAATAATTATGGAGAGGGGGAGCAATGCACCCCTCTCCAAAACAAAACAAAAAAGGCTTTGCAGGTATGGTGTATTCCCCATCACCCCCAATTCTAGCGTAATGCTGACAGATGGGATCAAACCTAGGACCGTTGGAGAGCAAGGCACAAGCCTCTAGTGCCTAAATTATAAGATGTTTCTCTTAGCCCGGGCTGTAGCAAGCTTTGCCATCGCTAGCTGGTCTCGTCACTATGAAAGGGGTACAGAATGCCACACCAAGCAGGCATGGTTTAAACTAGTAAAACCCAACCTGAGAGAACAACTTGTGCCTCTAGCAGTAGGCATTGCAATTGGATGCTATTGTGTGGCAGCCGAATTACTGCAGCTGTTCTCAAAGCACTGGGTTGTGCTGGAAACTTGGCACCTTTTTATGGAGCAAATCTATATTACTGCAATCTTTCTAGAAACAGCAGCAATAAAAAGCTGAAGTATTTTAGGAATACAGGCAGATATTAGACATGGGTTCTTCTGCAGCAATAATGCCCTTTGGTACCTGCGTTGGTGTGGAACATAAGAATCTCTTGAAGATTCTCAGTTGTGTTCCTACTAGATTTTTTTATCCACAGCATGGAGTGGCTATAACTTTCTGCATAGGAGAAATCACCAGTGGACTGGGAGTGGCCATAGCCACAAGTGTAGTGGACTTAATACGGCGCTTCGCTAGTAACAGAAGGTGTGACTAGAAAGTGTCACTTTCTTCCAGAGACTGGGACAGATTAAGCATAGTTTATAAAGCAACTACTCCATATCTGATCTTTTCACATTCATCCTCAAAGGAAACCTGCACAGCTTCAGAAGCCAAGCCTCGAAACTTAAGTTCATTACTCTGCTTTAAGCACATAAATGGATTTTTCTATGGGGTACTAGTTTTATGACTCCTTTTCAACACTTTGTAACTCACCTCAATGCCTGATGATCCTGAATTGCCTGCTTCATTTTATATGATCTCCTAACTTGTCTGTGTGCTCATTATGTGTAACAATCTAACCCTCAGTTGCCCACTTCATCTGAAGTGATTTACATTTAACAGTCTGTCCCAACTTGTATTTAGCTCCGAGGCTCCAATTTCCTTCCCCAAACCTGAAGCCCAAAACCTTTGGCACCAGAACTTGGTCCAATGAAAGATATTGCCTCATATAGCTTTTCTCTTAAACTCCTGGCCTTAAAATTTCCAGTGTCCTTTCCTGGCATATAGACTCATAGGCTAGATCTACACTGGCAAGTTAAGTTGACTTAAGGCTAAAATCGACCTAAGTTAAGCCCTGTCCACACTAGGCTTTCATTAGGTCAACTTAAGAAAATCCGCGAGTTGACCTAATGAAAGCTTAGGTTAATTTAATAAGAACCACAGGGTATTTGAACTAATCTTGCTTAGGTCGACCTAAGGCCAGTGTGGACGCATAAGTCCACTTTCTTAGGTCAACCTAAGGGGAATTAGGTTGACTTACTAAGTCCTGGTTAAGGGTAACCACTTTGTTAAATCAACTTAATAAGGTCGTCTTTAAGTCGACTTAAAGTCGACCTTATTAAGTTGACTTAACAAAGTCGACCCAACTTTTCCTAGTGTAGACATAGCCATAGGCTATGTCTACACTTGTTAAGCTAAGTCAATTCTGTTAAGTCGACTTGACAAGGTCGACTTAAAGTTGACTTAAAGTCGACCTTGTTAGGTAGACTTAACAGAGCGTCTACACTTTAAGTCGTAAAGTCGACCTTGTTAAGTCGACTTAATATGAGACATAGCCATCCACACTGGCTTTAAATCAACTTAATAAGGTCAACTTAGCGCTATGCCCCATCCACACTGACTTTAAGTTGACATAATAAGGTCAACTTAAGCCTTAAGTCGATCTAAAGAGGGGAAGTTATTAAGTCGACTTAAGGAAAGGGGGCCCCAGGCTCTATCCCCTAAAATTCCTGCTATAATCCAGTGCATTCTGCCCCGCTCAGCGGCGGAGTGCTGACAGTACTCCTGCCGTGCCAGTGCTGGGGGTGGGGCAGGGCTCTGGAGCCAAAGACTGGGCTGTGTGTTAATACCCCACGCCTGGGCCAGCTTGTCTGCCCACAGGGGTGGGGCAGGCCAGCACTTATTTGCTCCATCTCAGGGGGGTGGCTCGCTGGTGTGGCCTCTGGTCAAGCACAGCTTTCCAAAGTGCCTGGAGTGGGGCTGGGCTGGGAGTGTTCTCTGGCCCCAGCCCCCCTACCCTCCCAGTGATGGGGTGGGAGTGGGGGCCCACCCCTCCTGGTGGGATAAGGGTGTGGCAGGCAGCCTGGAGTGCCCAGCCTGGTTAATCCAGCCCTCGATGTCTCTCTTTACCTCTCTCCATTCTGAAAACTGCCCACTTCTATCCTCATTTTCCTGTCTTTTAACCAGTTACTGGTTCCTGAGAGGGCCTTCCTTCTTATCCCTGAGCATTTAGTTTGAATAAAAACCTTTGGTGAGGAACCTTGTTAGATGACTGCTTATAATTAATGTTTGCACAGGAATAAGAATAGCACACATCGTGTGCAGTGGACACAACGCATTCTATGCAAACTCATATAAACATGAATATTTGTAGAATTCATTTTTCAAGTGTTTTCCCAGCTGAATTCTGTAACACACACATTTCTGTATTCAGGAACGGTAAATGAAACAAAACAGTATTTTTTTTTATCTGAATCATAAGCAGGATTCAATTCAATAATAGTTAGAAGAAGGCTGCCTTCTTGTTTATAATCTATTTCTATACCACAAAACAACAAGCTCACAGGACAGGCTTCCATTAAATTGCCTATTTATCATATTTTTTGCAAAAGCAAAGTTTCAGTAATAAATATACTACTGCCAGTTGCTTCATTAAGGCAATGCAAGTTTCTATCCTTAGATTAAGATATAAACTCTTTGAGTTGGCAAAAGAATATACATTTGTGTCCAGAGGCAGCAGTATAATTAAGCTGAAATACATGTTTCCTATCTATGTTTCTTTTAAAGTGGCTTTAAGTATCTCACGCTATTTCTCCAAGGCAGAAACAGACCTGGGTGAAACAATAAACCACTAATGAAGATAGGTAAACCAACTTTACTATATTTCAGACCTATTTGAATCATTTTCAGGAGTCTGGCATGTCTAGGACTTCTTGCTCACTGTTGAAAGTGGAACAGATACTACTGTATCCTACTCAGAGTTTCTTATTTCTATTACTTTTTATACTGGTATTCCTGATCATCTCATAGAAATCCCCAGGTGATGTTTGAAGAGAGGCACCAATGGATTCACGTTATGATTAATGTGAAATATGGAATCACAACCCTTAAACAGGGTGCCCTTGTAAAACAAAACTGCAAACTCAAAGAGGCTTCCACATAGTTTGAGTTCTAGCTTTGTCTCTTTTGTTTACCATGGACCGCATTGTCTGGATCTCAGTGCAGCACACAGACATCTAGTGCCTGAAAAATATACTGCAAGTAAATGATCTTTGCAATGATCCCATGCTGCCCTATCTTCATGAGGCTAGATTCACTAATGATGTGACTTCAGTCTCTGATCCTTGGACTCACCACACTCCATTTGACTACCTCAGCCCTCTTTACATGCACTTTCACTTGCACGACCTTCTGGTTTCTCTGTGAGTTAAACAACGGTTAGCACTCCTGCACCTTTGGTTAAAACAAGTTAGTAGTTCTTCACCAGTCTGATGGGAACAAATTGGACATAGCTTAATGGTATTTCTGAATTTGGCCCATAACCTCAGCATGGACAGACACTTCAGACAGAAGAGCTAGAAAACTATCTCCAGATGGGTAGAAAGCAACAGCACATGAGGCTCTTTGCAAAGAGATGGAAAGAGATTGATGCCTGTGTTCAGGGCAAAAAGACCAAGTGATACAGAAACGAATTTGTGCACCTGTTTATGAGCTTTATTAGAGGAGGGGAAATGAGCAGTTGCACAAAGTACACCCAGATTAATATTAAGGAAATGCTTCAGCTAAAAAGTTTATTTTTTAATTTGTGTTCATCACATCTTTATTCTCTTAACTTCAGTATGTCTGCAGCCAACGTTAAGCTCAACTGTTACATAACGTGACAATTCGGTTACAGGCATTGGCAGGGACAGCTCAGGGGCAATAAATAAAAATTCATAGAAACCATAGAAGCTGTTGTCCCTGGCTGCTACTGAAAATACCCTGTGGAGGGAGAAAGCAGAGCTGCAGGGGTTGGCTAGTCACCCATCAGTGGTTCAAAAGCAGTCCTGAGATTAATAGCTGTTCCAGCCCTGTCCTGGAAAGTCATGAAAGCTGTGTCTTCCAGAACCAAATCTTATCCTTAGTAACAGTCTTCATCTTTCTGCTGAAAGGAGCCAATTACAGTATCTAAAAGCTGCCTTGACGCAATTCCCTGCAACTGTTCCACCTTTCAACAACAACCTCACAACCAACTCAAACAGGGTTTCTGTGGTTCTAGCCTTGGTTTACCTACTTAAAGCTACAGTCTAGCTGTACTGATTCCCCCGCCCCCCCCCTGCCTAATATCACCCCATATTCCTGAAGCTCTCTTGTGTTGCAAATCCAGCTCTGACATACAGAATGTTTCATATCTTCACTTAAATGTTTAAATAAGTTTGCTTAGGAGAATCTTTCCATTTATTTTTGGGTGTGATTGACACATTTCCCAACTCCCCCATGGCACTGGCACATGCCTATGCCCAGAATAGGGCAGATTTTGGACTGAATCACTGTAAAATCTTTAAGGCGGTGACCATGTCTTTCTCTTCTTTGAGCAAACTTGGGCATAAGCAGGACTTAAAAGGCAATAGGCTTTGGCAGGCCTCCTGCAATGGCAGTGTTTCACCCTCTAACCGTGAAGCAGTCACATTTTTATTAACGCGACGGTGTGTGGAAAGCAAATCTTAAGGTCACCAGTATTTGTGGAAATAGGATTCTAAATTATGCACACAGCCAATTTGTAGTATAAAATAACATGTCTGACTCATCCAACCACTGCAGCTAACTAGCACAGTTCAAACCCTTCGCAACCAGTCCCCAGAGTTAATAATTGAAGCAAAGAAATTACTGGATAATTTTGAAGAATATAATTGAGGAAATTGTATTCTATCCACCGATGAAGCTGTTCATTGTGAATTATTCACTCAGCTATGCTATATGAATGGAAACCTGGGCAAGATTCTCAGCAGGTAAAAATCAGCAAAGCACCTTTAACTTCAATGGAATTACTCTTTCATTTATACCAGACCAATTCATTAATATCAAAGCTACTGAACTATTTTGCATCCGCTGAGATCTGTCTCTTGAAGTGTGATCCTCTCTGCAGCCAGCTAGTCAGATTTCTCAATCACATGTTTTACAATACCCCCAAGCATGCTAAAACAAAGCAATGACCTTCCCCATATATATAATTTACTATTAGAAGTGGTTGGGATTTTTTTTTCCATTTGATTTCTTGCTTGACACTTTTTTATTGAAATATTTCAAGTGTTTTGTAGAGAAACTAGAAATCTGAAAACTTTCCAAGTTTTCTTTTTTTCCTGCAAAACCTTCAGTTTAATCAAAAAGCCACTTAGAATCATAGAATCATAGAATAATAGGGTTGGAAGGGACCTCACGAGGTCATCTAGTCCAACCCCCTGCTAAAAAGCAGGACCACTCCCCCTAAATTATCCCAGCCAGGGTTTTGTCTAACCAAGCCTTAAAAATCTCCAAAGATGAAGATTCTACCACCTCCCTAGATAGCCCATTCCAATGCTTCACCACCCTCCTAGTGAGAAAGTTTTTCCTAATATCCAACCTTGACCTCCCCAGCTGTAATTTGAAACCATTGCTCCTTGTTCTGTCCTCTGTTACCCTCGAGAACAGCCTAGCTCCCTCCTCTTTGGAGCAACCCTTCAAGTAGTTGAAGGTTGCTATCAAATCTCCCCTCAGTCTTCTCTTCTGTAGACTAAATAAGCCTAGTTCCTTCAATCTCTCCTCATAAGTCATGTGCCCCAGCCCCCTAATCATTTTTGTTGCCCTCCGCTGGACTCTTTCTAATTTGTCCACATCCTTTCTGTAGTGGGGAGCCCAAAACTGGACACAGTACTCCAGATGCGGCCTGACCAGTGTCGAATAGAGGGGAATTATCACATCCCTCGATCTGCTGGCAATACTCCTACTGATGCAGCCTAATATGCCATTGGCCTTTTTGGCAACAAGGGCACACTGTTGGCTCATATTCATCTTCCCGTCCACCATAACTCCCAGGTCCTTTTCTACAGCGCTGCTACTTAGCCGATCGGTCCCCAGCCTGTAGCAGTGCATGGGATTTTTCCGTCCTAAGTGCAGGACTTTGCACTTGTCTTTGTTGAACCTCATGAGGTTTCTTTCAGCCCAGTGTTCCAATTTGTCCAAGTCTCTCTGGATCCTGTCCCTGCCCTCCAGAGTATCTACCATTCCCCCCAACTTGGTGTCATCCGCAAACTTACTAAGCACGCAGTCTATTCCATCATCAAGATCATTAATGAAGATGTTGAATAGAACCGGCCCCACTTTCTGTCATGTTTCAAATGGGAGATGTTTAACCAGAATTCTCACAATCAGATGGCCTGATTCTGACCTCCGCTCATGTCTTTTGCTCTGATGGAACACCCTTGTTCTCAGTGGAGTTACTCGTGACTCTCACTGGTGTGGGTGAGAGAAGGACCGAGAGCTGTCCATATGGTACTTTCCACCTGGGACTAGGACCAAAAGTAGTATTGGAATCTCATGAGTTTCAGTCCAGTTTTGCTGACGTTAGGGAAACAGAGAATTCTGAAAAGTATATAAGGAGAGAGTAAAAGGTAAAGTTGTCTGCTCTCAGGCAAAATTTCCATTGGCTTTGCAGAAATCAATGGGAGTTTTGATTCATCAATTCCAAAGTCAGAAGGGACCGTTACGATCACCCAGAGCGGGTCTACACTTAAAATGCTGCATTTGTAGTTCTTTAATGGAGATACTCTACACTGATGGGAGAGAGCTCTCCCATCAACATACTTATCCATCAGCATGAGAGGCCATAGCTATGTCCGTGAGAGAAACCCTTCTACTGACATTTTTTGTCTACATCTGTACTTAAGTTTATCCTTGTGTTATGTAGATATACTGAAGTAATTCTGTAGTATAGACCAGCACATAGCCCAACATCCTCTAGCCAGAGAACTTCCCCAAAATAATTCCTGAGGATACTTTTTTTTTTTTTTTTGAAAACCATCCAATATTGATTTAAATATTGGTAGTGGGAAAGAATCCACCCTGACCCTTGGTAAATTGTTCCAAGCATTTAATTACGCTCTCTGTTGAAAAATGTACACCTTCTATTTCCCGACTGAACTTGTTCAGCTTCAACTCCTGGCCATTGGATTGTGTTAGACCAGTGCTACTTAGACCACGGTTGTTCAGGATCCAAATTAGCAATCAGCCTTACCCGAAAGTCATGTGAAGTCATGGTTTCATTTTCTACAGTACTCTATATTCACCTTTAAACAGCATGACTGGGGAAATATGCAGTATTTTGTATATTTCTCACAGTAAAATGGTTGACCAAATATTTGATCAAGTACAATTGTTTAATAACATAATAAAAGCATCCTGGTTGGTTAGTTAAATCAGCATTTTAATATCGTGCTGCAAAGAGTCTCAGGAGATGCATGTGTTAAAAGGAATTCTTTTTCTGGAATTTACCCATGCCCATATAATACTGAAGGGGTTTATTTAACGGCCGGGAAGACTGAACAAACAGCTTTGGAGTAGCATTAACATAACAGTTGCTTTCCTACCTGTAATATCCATTTTGATCTTACCTTTCAAAAACAGACAATGCTTCACTGCAGTGGGGAGGGAGGTGGTAATAGCAGATAGAGAACATGTGTACAAAACAACCTAGATACATTAGAGAAGGTACATGAGGGATGTTAGGAGGCCAGGGTGGAGAAATAGAAGAGGGGGTCCTTAAAGATAAAGCGAACATACGCTGAAGGGTCAGTAAGAAATGTACTGCTCTTGCTGGAGGGGAGTGTGGCGGCCGGACTGGGCTGCTCTGCCCCCCAGGGATCCCAGTCACCCCCAGGGAATGGGAGCCAGCCCTGACTGGGAACACAAGCCTGCCTGCTGGCAGGAGCCAGCCCTGCCCAGGAACGAGAGGCTGCCCACGGGCTGGGTCCCAGCCCCGGCCAGGAGCCAGAGGCTCCCCACTAGCTGGGAGCCGGCCCTGACCCCGGAACCAGAGGCCGCCCGCGGGTAGGAGCTGGCCTCGGCTGGGAATCAGAGGCCACCCACCGGCTGGGAGAGTCGGCCCTGGTTCCAGCCCTGAGGCTGTCCACCAGCGCATCTGCCCTGCCCCTGGGCCTGCCTGCTCTGCCCTGGGGACGGGGAGGTCCGGCCCAGAGGTCAGGTGAAGCGCTCCAGCCCCGAAGGCAGGTAGAAGCAGGGCAAAGCGTGGCTGGGGTGTGTGTGTGTGGGGGGGCAGAACAGTGTGGGACCCATGTAACTGCGGGGCCTGGGGCGATTGCCCTGTTCGACCCCCCCTCCCCAAGGACGGCCCTGGACTGAGCTCCTTCCTCCTATCCATATGAGGCATGTTGTCTAACCTTTTAGACAGTCTTATGGCTCTTATCTGACCCTTCTCCAATTTATCAACATCCTTTTGAGGTGGACCTGTGCAAGAAATGAATTAAGACTTTTGGATCAGGCCCATGAATTTACCACCGGTGAATGCCAAATGCTCTTTTGGGGGGTTTCCAAACCCAACTAGGGAACCTGTGCTCTCAATATTCTACATTGAAAGTGTTCCTGCCCTCGGGAAATCTCATAACACATGTTCAAGAGACAATTTATTCCTGCAACTCCATTTATTTACATACTGACAAATTCTTTTTAATCAGTCTGGTTATTACATTAGCGTTCTCCAGAAATAGCACTGCATTAACTCATGACAAATGACATTTCAGACTCTGACATCCCCCACTTCAATTGGTTTTAAGTGAATCTGAATCAACTTGTGATTAAATTACAATCTTGCTAAAAGCATAGTTTACCATTCAGTATTTTATACTATAGTTGGGTTGAATGCCTTCCATTTTACCTCTTGACAGACCCCAGTGCTCTGGATCCTGTGGATTTAGGCCATTAGGAAATGGGACTCATGATGAAAGTTGAATCTTAAAGCATTAACAAATGATGACTGAGGGCAGGGCTAATGAGAGAAGGAGAAATGAGGGGACAATTGCCCCAGGTCTTGAAAATCAGGAAAACTCCAGAACTGATCTTGTGACTTATACTTCACTATATTTATTAATTCCCTTCCATACTGTAATTTTCCATTTCAAGCATCTCACTAAGTGGGATTCTACCCATGAAAGGTCATGTGATAAATACATTTGTGTCTTTAAAAGTGCCACAAGACTCCTTGTTCCTTTTTGCTGAATTAGACTAACAAGGCTACCCTTCTGGAACTTGTCTCCAAAACATCTATGTAACTAATTTATATCTTCAAGTCAGTGGCGCTCCTATGGGGACTCGCATGGCCCACATGTGCTAACATTTTTATGACTGACTTAGAACACTGCTTCCTCAACTCTCGTCCCCAAGTATCACTCCTCTATTTCCTCTATATCGATGACATTTTCATCATCTGGACCCATGGGAAAGAGGCCCTTGAAGAATTCCACTGAAAGTCGAACAATTTCCAGTCCATGATCAAACTGGCAATGTCTACACTACAGGTTCTGTTAAGTCGACTTAACAAGGTCGACTTTAGGTCGACTTAAAGTCGACCTTGTTACATCGACTTAGAGTGTCCACACTAAACACTCCAGTCGACTGCCTACATCCACACTGGCAGGTGCTAGGTCGATGGAGGAGTGTTGTGGTGCCGCTGCACGCCCATGAACCTTGCATAGCCCACTCCCCACCATGTCCCTTCCCTTCTCTCCAGTCTCCGATCCCCCAACGTGTCCCTTCCCTTCTCCCAAGCCCCCAATCCCTCGCTGTGTCCCTTCCCTTCTCCCCACCAGCACGTGATCCCTTGCCGCAGCTCTCCCCAGTCCCCAATCCCCAGCTATGGCTCTCCCCAGCCCCCAATACACTGCCGCGGCTCTTCTCGGCCTTCTTCTCCCCAGTCCCCTTCTCCCCAGCCACGGCTCTCCCCAGCCCCCAATCCCCAGCCCCTTTTCCCCAGCCCAAGTCCAATTAGGTAGATTTAGGTTATTCCTCATCCACACTGGCTTTAAGTCGACTTAACAAGGTTCACTTAGGCATTAAGTTGACCTAAAGAGGGGAAGTTACTAAGTCAACTTAAGGAAGCACTGAAGTCGACTTAATAAGCCCCCGGTGTGGACGCGGCTTTGTATAGGTCGACTTAAGTGTCGTTAAGTTGACCTAATTGCAAGTGTAGACATAGCCACTCAGCCTTGAACATTCCACAAGGGAGATCCACTTCTGGACATTACAGTTCAAATAAATATTGGACACATAAATACCAGCGTGTACTGGAAACCTGCTGATTGCTATAGTTATCTTCATACATCCCTCAATCTTTCATCCCAAAAAATCCACACTATCCATTGTCTACACCCAAGCCCTCACATACAACCACATTAACTTCGATCCCTCAAACGGAGACAGGCACCTCTAGGATCTCTATCATAGACCCATAGGCTATGTCTACACTGGCAATTTAAGTCGACTTAAGGAGGCTTAAGTCGATTTAAATTAAGCCACATCCATACTAGGCTTTCATTAACTCGACTCGACTTAAGAAATTCCTTAAATTGACTTAATGAAAGCTTAAGTCGACTTAGTTACTACCACTCCTTAAGTCAACTTAAGCCTTAAGTTGACTCCTTAAGTTGACTTAAGGACAGTATGGACATGGAGTAACCGAGAAGTAGGCTTTATTAAGTCAACTTAAGGTGCTTAAGTCGACTTAACAAAGTGGAGTAAGTCGACTTAAAGCCAAGTCAACTTAGTCCACTTCGTTAAATCGACTTTAATAAGGTTGAATTTAAGTCGACTTAAAGTCGACCTTATTAAAGTCGACTTACTTTTGTAGTGAAGACATAGCCATAGACTCTAAGGTCAGAAGGGACCAGTATGATCATCTAATCTGACATCTTGCACAATGCAGGCCACAGAAGCTCACCCATCCACTCATACAATAAGCCTTTAACCAATGACTGAGTTATTAAAGTCCTCAAATTATGGTTTAAAGACTTTCAGATACAGAGAATACACCAGCAAGTGAGCTATTCCCCATGCTACAGAGGAAAGCGAAAACCCCCCTGAGCCCTAGCCAATCTTCCCTGGGGGAAAATTCCTTCCTGACCCCAAATATGGTGATCAATTAAACGCTGAACATGTGGCAAGTCTCACCAGCCAGTCTATCAAGCTTTTTAAAAACTACAATACTCAACTGGGGAAGTGAAGAAACAAATTGACAGATCTAGATGGATACCCAGAAGTCAATTTCTATGGGACAAACCCAAGAAAGGAAAGCAGAATACTACTGGTCACCACCAACAGCCCCCAACTCAAACCACTGTGTCGGGACACATTACTGTGTCACCACACAGCAGTAAATGTGTTACAGAGGGAGAGGAGTGGCTTCAGCCTGGGCGTGTGGGGGGCTCGTATGTCCTGTAGAGTTGCACATACCAACAAACGTGTCGCAACCCACAAAAGGTTGAGAACTAATGGCCTAGCCCTAGAGTATCTTCTGGCTCTGGCCCACCCTTGGGCTGCTCACTGGGCTGCTTGGCTCAGCTGGGACTTGGTGGCTTTGTGGGACAGTGATTTTAGGGCTGTTCTTGCTCTGTATATTTGTGAGCATGAGGATCTGCGCAACATCCAGCATACTTTCTACCTACCCCTGCAACATAGTTCACTTGAGGGTTGGGGGGAAGGGGTGTCCTGTAGGGTCACACATGCCACCAAGCATGTCGTTACCCACAAAAGGTTGAGAACCACTGCCCTACATCACATCAGCAAGGAGCTACAGTCCATCCTACAAGATGATCCCTCACTCTCCCAAGCCTTGGGAGGCAGACCTCTCCTCGCTTACAGACAGCCCCCCAATCTTAAATGGATACTCACCAGCAACTATAGACCTTACAACAGAAACACTAAGACAGGCACGTATCCCTGTAACAAACCCTGCTGCCATCTCTGCCCACATATCAACACGAATGACACCATCACAGGACCTAAGAAAAACAGCTACTCCATCAGAGGCTCATTCACCTGCTCATCCACCAGTGTGATATATGCCATCATGTGCCAACAATCCCCCTCCACCTTATACATTGGACAAACTGGATTGTCTTTGCACAAAAGAATAAATGGACACAAATCTGACACAGAAATAAGAACATTAAAAAACCAATAGAAAATCACTAACCTCTCAGGCCATTCAGTAATGGACTTATCTGTATGTATTCTCAGACACATTTACTCTAGATCAAGGCTTCAAAGAGAACCCACAAACGTGTACCTCCTTTAAGTCCCACCTAGCTCTTGAGAGTTTAAAGGGGACATAAATACCTTGTGCTAGATCTCCTATACAAGAGTGAATTTAACTTGTACCTCAAAAAACAATGTCCTAAAATCAAGTGGGGAAATGACCTTTAAACCAGTTAAAATGTGTTTAGAAAGAGTGATTAAGTGAAGCCACATAAGCAGGTAATTGAACAGTTATGTATAAGTTGTCAAAGACTAAATGAGGACCATGTCAGTCTCTCTAGTTCTGACACTGACCTGTTGCGGAGCCATGCCAACTTAGCTTGAATAGGGTAAAACGGCAAAGAATAGGGCAGTCAGACTCGTAATACAGTGTTTTTTCTTCCATAAGATATACCAAGCCATCAACAGTGTCTGATCACCTTCCTGGGTATTCAGATGATAGAAATACAGTTCCCTTAAGGACATCCAGTCCTTAGCTTATACCCAGCCAGCCAAGTCAAATACGATGGAGATTACTGAAAATATTCATCCATTATATGTAAAAACAAAAGCTCTGCCAATCCCAAAGGACTGGACACATTACTCACCAAGTCAATGAATCTTTCAGATCTTACCCAAATACATGTTTAAAGTCAGTGCTTATTAACTTAATACTAAAGAAAAGAGATAATCTTGGTTAAATGTTCATATCCATACAGTTGAGAATAAATGTTTGTAAGTCAGTTTCAAAGCACAGATAAGTGACTTTCAAAGTTTTAATTTACAAAGTCTTTGGAAATTCCACCAAACAGCTTGGGGGTCATCAATCCTTGTTTAGAGATTTTATTTTTATTTTTATTAGAAATCGAGTTCAGAGAAATGAAACTAGAAATGAAGACCAGCATAGTCCAGGTACAAATTCTGTCTGGTCTCTTTCATTAGAAATAGGGGACCCTATCTTGTGACTCAAACATTCCCTGTCAAAGCTTGGAGAGATTTGAGATAGAAAGGATTGGGTCCCAGACTGCTTTTATAAAGTTTTAGCAGGCTATGACAGTCACGTGACAGTAAACATCACAGCAGGTAATTCTTGGGGGCATAATGAATAATTTTTTATGGCATCAAAGTAACATTTCCCATTTTCTATGTACGCTGGTAACTATCTACATTTGCACAAGGCAACTGGCAATTTATAATAATACACAGGTAGGTGCTTCTTAGCTTCAAAAAGAAATAAAAAGAATCGAAAGAAGATATTAACATTTAAATGAAACTTGAATGCGATACCCTATTGTTTGCAACTAATGGAATATAGTGAGAGACAAGAAATGTTTTGGTTACACTGGTAATCAATCACTAACAAGATTATAGGTAAATACACATAAGTGTGTATACAAGTCTACACTTGTTAAGCTAAGTCTACTTTGTTAAATCGACTTAGAGCGTCTGCACAGACCACTCCAGTCGACTGCCTGTATCCACTGGCAGGTGCTAGGTCAATGGAGGAGAGCCGCGGCCGAGGAAGATCAAGCTGGGGAGAGTTGTGGCTGGGGGAGATGGGGCTGGGGAGAAGGGACCCACGGCTCGGGGGAGATGGAGCTCGGGGGAAGGGAGAGCTGTGGCTAGGGAGATGGGTTGCCGGGTCCTGCGCAACAGAGGACCCCCAGCCGCGGGGAACCCCTGCCGCACCGGGGTTTGGGGTTGCCAGCTCCAGTGCAGCAGAAGAGCCCCAGCCGCAGGGAAACTGCTGTAGCCCTGGGGCTCCAGACACGGGCATTCCCCCGCGGCTGGGGCTCTTCTGCCATGAGGGAGCCAGCGACCCATCTCCCCAGCTGCAGCTCTCCCTTCCCCCAAACCCCATCTCCCCCGAGCCGTGGCTCCCTTCTGCCCAGCCCATCCCCTGGCCTGGAGGCCGATTAGGTCAACTTAGGGCGTCCACACCAGCTTTAAGTTGACTTAACAAATCGACTTAGGCATTAAGTTGACCTAAAGCGCTTAAGTCGACTTAATAAGTGCCCGGAGTGGACACGGCTTTGTGTAGGTCAACTTAAGCATCGTTAAGTCGACCTAAGTTGCAAGTGTAGACGCACCCCTTTAAGGAGTCCTGTGGAACTTTTAAAGACTAACACATTTATTTATCACATGAGCTTTCACGGGAGAAAATCCTCCTTTGTCAGATGCTTTAAGATGGGGAACTTACAGAATAGGAGCAAAATAAATGTAGGGAAATGTAAGTCATAGGATCAGGTCAGAGTGTAACAGCAAATCAAAGCAGTTGTTTGGATTCAAACAGTGAAGTACAGCAATTAGCAGGGACGGGGGAAAGGAAAGCAAAATTACCTGTTATAATGGGAAAAAAAACCCATAGTCTGTATTCAGCCCTGAGTTCCTGGTGTCAAATCTGCATAAATACAGACATACATAAGCCATTAAGCCTTAACAAGGAAACATTTAACCTCAAAGTCTTAACTGTTACAATGAATGCCCCTAATTATCATTTGTATTTCCTTTCAGTTTGTTCTCCAAGGTTGTGTGTGGGTTATTCAGAGGACTAGGCTTGGGACCACTGTCACACTAGACTTCTGCTGTGGCGTGGGAGGCTGGACTTGATCAGCTCATTTCCCACTTAAATATCGGGGATCTGTAAACTCATGCTTACTATTGGCAGGGCAACAGCTCACAAAAGTTTCTACAGTATAACAAAGAAGCCTGTATTTAGTACACAGTGCTGCCTTGAAATTTTAGGCCTCTTCTGTTCAGTGGATGGAGGTCTGCGCATTGCTTTCGTTTCTCATGTGTGTGACATTGACTGACAGTTTTGCTAATTTTTAAAGGCGCAGGGGTTATATTTCTCATATGTATTATTTAAAATATTGCATTTGTAGAAAACACTTTTATTTAATAGCAGGAGCATTGTTCAAAGTCATCAGGCCACAAAAGATCATGAAACTGGCTTAAAAAAACCAGGACATTTAAAAAATATAATATTTGTGTTTTGCCTTCTGGGTTTTGAACTTTATGGTGCCCTGTACCCATATTTCCAGCGTTTTCTCTGCAACCGTAAGGGCTAGTAATACTAGGCTAGTAATTTTTCTTTTTAAAGATGAGATTCTCACGTGTTCATTTGTTTCCATTAGCTGGATGGAGCTTAAAACAGACATCACAAAAATTTTGAATCTATAAATCTATATACATCTATAAAACTTTCAATAAAGTAGGGAGACGGAAACACTACACCTTGAAATAAGGCTCTTGCTAATCTATGGAGGGATCATCTGTTAAAATGCTCTTGTAATTTTAAGGAAATTAACCCTCGATATCCCAGGGTGCATTTTATGTGGGCTGGGTGGAAAAGGGGTTTGTGAAGAATAATGGGATCTTTTATATACTTCATTAAATATGAATGTATACAAAACTCATTTGCATTTAAGCTAGAGGAGTCTGCAAAATAACTATGCATAGATATAAATAGTGATTTTTTTTCCTCCGGTTGCAGGGAGGGTTGGTGTGCAGAATTAGCCTATAGCAAAAAAACTAAAAAATAAATTTAAAAAATGACACAGTGACTTCTGATTTGACAGAAGAAACATGTTGTTTTTGCTTTTCTGTCCTCGTCTTATAACCCCAATTGCTACGCTTAAAAAAAACCCCCAAAACCAAAACCACAGAGTACAAAGAAACTACTTTACACTTTGAAACCCAGAGATGTTTTTTTGTTTGTTTCAAACTTTGCTTCCAGGAGTCGCTGCCCTTGACAAACACTCAATCCTTGGTAGAAGCTTTATGATTTATGGCTTATACAAATAGATATTAAAAAAAAGAACTTGCAAGGTTCAGGTTCCTATATCTGCTTTCTCCAGGACTGCAGGATATAAATATACATAGAAAATTTAGGCTGAATATGGTAATAAAGTCAGATCATGACTCCTGTACTTAGCTACTGAAAGGAGGGAAAGAACATTTAATATGTATGGAAATTTCTGTATTAAACTGGAAACTTTATTTATTGATCCCCAGATAGACCCCTTATGATTAGTGCAAGTGTGGGCAAACAAAAATAAAACATAGAACTCAAAACAGCATTTTAAAATGTTTTTCTGGGCTACGATGTAAACCAAGAAAAGTAGGAATCATCTGAGTTAGAAGACGGATTCTTGCATACCGGGAAAATCACTCCACTATATTAGATAGAATTAATGCTTATATGTGAATCTCCTAAATAATTTGTTTGTGGTTTTGTTCCTGATATATTTGCTAATGAAGGGTCAAATTATGCCTAGATTTCTCATGTTGAGTGGTACCATTCTCCACTAGTAATGCCAATGAAGTAAAATGAGATGGGATTGGCCAGATAGGAGGAGAGAGGTAAATATGTGATAGTATGTAGTCCTGTACATATTGCATGTGTAATTTCGCCCTAGTCACCACTCTTGAATGTGGAAAATGGGGATCCCTTCTTGTGGAATCTTTTGTGTAACTAGAAGAAAGTCAAACCTAACTTTTGCTGATATGGGACTTTCAGGAAAGAAAAACATTTCAGGAGAACTGAAATAATTTCCTGGGTAGGGTGGGTGGGTGGGCAGGTTCTGTGGTTTCCAGTGAAACTTTTGATTGAATCAGCACAGTCCTAGGTCCCCTTTCTATTCTGTCAAATATGACATTTTCCAGTGGAACAGTTTTGTTTCACAACTGAGTCCTGTGTGCTGAAGGATGGGTGAAGAACCAGAGAGAGGTGGGTGAAAGCAGCAGACCAAACCTTGTATGGTTGTGTTAGAAACTAAGTTAGGATCTGGGACATTTTAAAGACTAACTAATTTCTTCTGACATAAGCTTTTGTGAGCTGCAACTCACTTGGTCATCTTCATGCATCTGATGAAGTGGGTTCTAACCCACGAAAGCTTATGCCGGAAGAAATTAGTTAGTTTTTAAGGTGGCACAGGACTCTCGTTTTTGCTTTACACAGACTAACATGGCTACCCCTCTGGAAGATAAGGTCTGCTATCACACATTACTTCTGTTTTTAGTATTTTAGTTCCTCTTAGTACTTGTAGCAGCCTACGAAGCAGCCGTAAATGTATGGCAGGTTCCAGGTTGGGGCTCAGTGAATGGCAGTTTCAGTCATATTTGCAATGAAAATTGTGCAGATGAAAGACTGGGACCTATTAATCCCATGGATCTTGGCTTGTCATAAGAATTGCTTGACCGCACTTCTCTGCCTTTAGTACTGACATGACATAACACTGCTTCTTAGCACGACATCCAAAAAAGATTGGATCAAATGATACAGTAAAAAAACCTTTTTCTTATTTAGGTTAAATTTATTTTAACAGTAGTCACAAAATTGTTGGCCCATTTAGCAACATGATAAATTCATGGTTTTTAACAATATTTGTTCATATTTCTCCTATTTATATTGGTTTTGGTTACAATAATAGATGGCTTTTTTTTTAACCCCCTCATACAAGCAGAGACATGGAAGGAGTTGGATATAAACTAAGGCAATAAAGCAGGCAGTGTAAAATAAAACAAATAATAGAAGGAATGGTCAAATCTTAGAACAAAACAGTTGCTTAATCTCTGTATTTTGCCTCAACACACCTAAGTTTTCATTGAAAAAACAAACATTTTTCTTTCTCCAATGGAAGCAATGATAAAAATCATCTTCAGAGGCTTTATATCTTAAGGGAAAAATTATTTTTCAATAAGCTCAAATAAATACAAGTATATACTTTTATACAGATCAGTAAAAAGATTGTACAGCATTCCTTGTAGAATATACAACAGAAATACTTATTCAAAATTCATACATTTTGTTTTGAGAGAACATTCGTTGTTACTAAAAATGTATGAACTTTGATTTGGACCTTTTTTCAAAATTGAAATTTACTGTATGTTAGGTATTGGATCTCTTATCTAATCCATCATTTATATTGCACCTAAAGGTACAAAATGACCTCTTGAGGTCCCTCACAGTGTTACACTTCTATGATTTCAGTATAGATTTCAATCTGACACGATGTAAAATACAAGAAAATGGCATGACTCTCTTGAGTCTTTCTCCTGAAATCTGTAGTAGTCACTTCCCTTCAGGTCATAGGGCTGTATAGCCAATTATTTGTCCAATCAGTAGGTAGGAAACACGAAGATCAGAACTGGAACTTACTTACCACCCCAAGGGATCCAACAGACTAGGTCCTATTGGTACTGAAATGGACCAATCATTTATGTTGGAGGACCAAGTAGTCTGTACACCTCTTAGGGGACAGGGCTGCATTTGCAGGTTACCTACATGCTCCTTTTAAAAGTGTAAACATAATTTTTTGAAATATAAATTCACCAGGTCTCTCAAATTCATTGTAAAGTATATGGCTCAGTGTCATTTTTACAAGTGGGAAAACTAAGGGATAGAGAGCTTAGGTGACTTACCAAGGCTACAGAGGGACTGGCAGAAACAGGATTAAAATTCAAGAGAGCCTACCAAGTGCTCCAAGCACAGGGCTTTTTACCAAGCCTGGGGTGGTTTACCTGGGCCAGACTACCATGCCAAGTTCAGCTTGTTGACACGGTGGTGATGAAGTGGGTGCTTAAAACATTCAATCCCACCCTGAAATGTCTGGGTGCCACTGAAGCCATGTAGATGCACCAAATGAAGTCCCATCTCTCACTAAGAGAACTGAAACCAAATTTTTCTGGGGAAGCATTGTAACGCTTGTAGGAACCTGGAAACTATGAAATATACTGGCTTTCCTAATTCCCCTGTGGAATTCCCATTCATATCCCTAGGACTCTATTATTTTGTACGCAGATCAATAGTAAGCATAATACATGAATATATGCATTTGTTCTTTGTTCTGTTTTCATCAGTCTATGGTTTGGTATCCCCATCCATAAATTGGGGATCATGGTACTTGAATCCTTTAACCGCTTGGAGAGTTATGGGTGAAAACTTCTGTGTAAGAGCTAGGTATGACTGAAAAGTAGTAATAATCTTCAGCCTCATCTGATATAAAATTAATTATATATATAAATAAATTTCCCCCAAAGTGTTGGCCTTTAAAAAGTTTTTGTTTCACTAGATTTCTAAAAATGAACGTCTAGATTCAAAGTTTGTTTGAAATCATGGGGGGAAGCTTTTTTTATATCTTCAGCAGAGATGGAACTCAGCTGAAAGGAACATTTTAAAGTAGAAGTTATGAGATGCATAAGAAATTCAGCTGGAGGAGGGGGGAATTACAACTTTGAGCAAATCATGTCACCACCCTAGGCCTCAGTTTCCCCATCTGTACAATAAGGGTCATCATACTAACCTTTTATGTAAAGGGCTTTGAGATCTATGGTTGAAAAGCACCGTATATTGTTTTATTTATTATTCATGGCCCACTCTGTTGAGTTCTCCAACATTTCAAAAGCTGAATAAACAGTTACTCTGGCTACAAATATCAAAGTTGAAAGAACTTTTATTTCTAAATGAATTATTTATTACAGATAAGATACCTGTATGGTGTACAACTGGCTGACATGTCACACATGCACACACGCGTACACACACACACACATACACCCTTGTGTTTCGCTGGTAATTATGGTAACTAACATAGAAATGATTTTCACTTTGGATTCATCTTACAGCTCCACAGACCATGGAAGATTTGCAAAGAGAGTAGGGCGGAGCCTTTGTTTGCCCTATGCAAATGGGTCTTTTTGCTGTTGTTTTGTTTCCTACTCTCTGTTCCCCCACTTCTTTCTTAGAATGAATGAACAACAA
The DNA here is from genome assembly GCA_007922175.1 of Pelusios castaneus. NCBI lineage: Eukaryota > Metazoa > Chordata > Testudines > Pelomedusidae > Pelusios > Pelusios castaneus. Next base: position 4,622,134 of record ML685777.1, read on the forward strand.
AAGATTTTAAAGAAGACTAAAATCAATTATTCTCTTTGCAGGCGGTATCAGGAGGAATGACCAGCAAAGATTTAAAGGAAATTTCAATGCCTAAAGCTGGGGGAGATAAGAGAGTCTGTTTTTATCCTCTCATGGTGTGTATTTCTGTAAGACTGTGTGTCTAATGACAGACTTTATAAGCAAAGGGCCTCTGCTATAAAAAACTGGCAGCATTCCAGCCAATATCTAAATTTTGCATTTGCCTCTATCAAAACAAGTCAGCCAGACTATCAGGTACCAAATGCTCCCTTCATGTATAAAGGCTCTGACCCTGCAGTGATTAGTCAGACTGACTTCTGGGAGCCAGTTTTTGGGATCAAGCCCAAAATTTGGAAACAAGTGGCATCTGTAACCGCTTGACAGGCTCAAGGGAGGATTAGGATGTAGAGAGTTTACGTGGCCTGTGTACCTAAGCGCAAGATGCAGTTCCACTGAGGTAAATGGAAAATTCTCCTTGACTTCAATGGAAATTAGATTGCCCCCCAAGATATTTCATGGAGACTAGGAAGGGGGAAAAAAGAGAGAGAAGAATGGCATTCACATGTCTAAATCCTTTAAACTTGTGTTCCAAACTATCTATGGGCCAGTCTACACTGTCGGTAACAATGCTGACAGTGTAGAATCGATTATTCAAGTTTGATTGAGTGTCCGTAAAGACGCGCTCAGTCAAACTCAGGATGAGCCGGAGATCAGTTTGGTAAAACTTACCCGGAAAGAAGCGTAGAGCTAATTCAATGGGACGGCATTTCCCATTGAATCAGCACTATGGGGACCCTGTGGTAAGTAGATGGTTGGCAATCAGAGGCGAAACAAAAGGTATTTTAAATACTTTGTGTATCTCCCTTTGATTGCTGCCCAAATCATGCCTTGTGTTAATACCATAACATACAGGCTCTGGCCCTGATCCAGAAGACACTTTAGGCACTGTTTCAGACAAACATTAAACATGTACCTACCGTCATTTGTTTTCTGTAAAAACCTGTCTCTTACTCCAGCTGCAATAATAGGACTTGCAGCATGTGCTTTGTTAGGGATGATTCAGTTAATCTGGAGCCTTACGAGGAACACTCACAGTAACGTCAGTTGGCCTGCTCTTAGTAACAAGTCTTATGTTAGTGATTGCAGCCCTGAGCTCTTTATTTTATTGCATATTTAAGGCCCATTAATTTTTTAATTAAAGAATAAGGGAGGTGGCAGAGGGAGATTCAAACATTCCCTTCCCTTTTTCTGTGTTTGCATATTTTATAGTAAACAGAATTATTCCAGGCACATATTTAGCAGCTCAGCTACGGTGTCTTGATGCAACCTTGAAAAGCAAGACCCTGCTCCTAGAATGAAATCTACAGTGCAGTTCCCTGCCTCTGTGGAGTGCCAGACAATGGGATTGGGACATAAGGAGTTCATCCTAGCAGGTCCCAGTGCAGGCACAGGGTCTAATGTATTGAGTATAGCATATTGCTGGAGCAACTATACACTGTTGGAGAGGAGGGAGGAATGCCGAAGACGAAAAAGAGAGGAAGCAGCCACCTCTCCATTTCTAGTTAACATTACAACCTTGTGGAGAGCAGTAGATAAACCAACTAAGTATCAATTCATACAGTAATATTCATTGCTAGAAAACAAATTCTGCATGGGCATTTACAATTTCTATTTTGCAATTTGGGGATCGTGGTTTCCTGTGGTGACAAGCAGGGTTTTGTTGCCTGGTCTCTGTGTCTTCTGATTGGCTATGTATTGACATACAGTGAGATCTACTCAGATACCATATCCATGGTGGTAACTCAGGGCTCGACAAATCTGCCTCCCACCTCAGGACCAACCCCAAAACTGAGGTGACTAAGTAGTAGTGAAGGCTCCCCCTGCTGCCAAAAGACTGTCACTGCCACTTCTTCTGTCACCAAAAAACCCCACCACGGCTGCTAACACTTTTGGAGGTGGAAGACCCTTTCGGAGGTGCTTTCAGCAGCAAGGGGAATGCGATAGTGCTGAAAATGTCAATGCAGCCAGCTCTTTTTTAAGGGAGCCACTTCTGAAAGGGCGGGGAGTGGCTTTGAGATGGCGGGCTCAGAGGACAGGTGCTCGTGGGCTGGATCCAGCTGTGGGCCATAGTTTGCCTGCTTCTACTTTAGGAGCTGGGCTTTAAGAAGAAAAACACCAAATACCACAAGCCAAATCTTGCAATTTCACTGAGTGTCAACATTATGAATCTTTGAACCATCTAAAAATCTGGGCCTTCAACAGCATTTTCTTCACATTATTTGCGAGCTCCATCAACTCTAGCTTTGAGAATGAGCAGTGGCAGATGTCACAATAGACCACCTGACAGAACACCTCTCTAGCTAAGACTTTCCAGAGTGTCAAACCTTTTATACTTTCTTGACTCAAGTAATCTCATAAATTGTCACCTGCACATCTGTGATAGCTACCTCTAACACAGCAATAGGTGCTAATTATAGTAAACTGTATCATGTGCATTCTGTATTGGTTCCTGCCTCTAAATACATGTAGGAGGTTATTGATACAGAAATTGTAAGACAAAGAAAGTGCGATCTAACACAAACAACTCAACCAAATGGAAGGAAAATATGTAACTGTTAAACTGTCTGAAATGAAAGGAAGTTTCAAAGTTCCCTGTTAATTTTATTGACTTCAGTGGGAGAAATAAAGGCACTGATTCTACAGGTAGACACTTATCATGAGAGTAAGCATCCAAATGCCAATGCAAAAACCATCCACTTCAAAGGAACATTGAGCAGTTTTGAACCTTTGAAACCAACATATTAGGAATACTACTTTGGTGATTTCCCCTGCTATCAATTGCTTGGTATACTGTCTTCTAATTCTCCAATTGGAAACTTTTTCCAGTCCTTGGAGAGAGAAGCTGTCTCATTATTTCCTCTGCAGGGCTATGCGGTTGTGCTGAGGCTAAATTACGTTGTGTCAGCTCCACAAATGTTCTGGGACTGTTTCAGTGCCTTGCAACCTCTGCGACAGGCTTGCCAGAATGGAGATGGTCACATGATAAAACAGACGGATGGCGAGCATCTTTCCGATCGACTCTTTTCTAAGGCTCCAGTGAACTTTTTAAAAAGATGTGACCACAGAATGATTCTCTTCAGGTATTCTGTACTTTTTGGTTTGGGCCATGTTGAGAATTCTTTGCTTGTTTTGTAAGGAGAGCTCTAGGTTCTCAGCACCTTTAAAACTCTGCTACTTACTTAAGGTTCCACATGAGCACCTACTTTTGAGAACTTTGGCATAAAATACTTGACCATGGCTTGGTGCTCATGACATGTTGGAATGTCCACCCATTTTTCCCCGCTGGTATCTTGATAATTGTAAATTAAACAGGCCTCTGAGTTCCAACACACTTTTTTTAAAGGACCCAACGGTTCAATGGTTACATCATGAATGGGCAGCAGTGTATCTCACATTGCCTAACTCTATCCTGACTCATTACACCTTGATTGGTAGTTGGAATCTTGTTACTTAAGAGAATTCAGTAAGTAACAAGCTAACACGAGTCAGAGCTCTTAGTTTATCCAAAGCTTCCATTATTGACAGCTTTGGAGAACCCAAACCAGTGAGCTGCACACTGCCCTATAAAGCATTACGGAAACTTTTTAGTAAAACCCTTTGCTAATAGCTGTCACCCCCTCTGGGCAATCTACTGGGATTTTAAATGGCATATGTCAAGGGGGATGTGTGCATTTTGCTTGTATCACACCAGACACACCCAAAATGCCTGATAAACATTAAATAGCACAGCTCATCTGTTACTACACATGGCCCTCTTGTTCCACCAGGCATTTACCAAGAGAAAGGGCTGCTTGCGGTACATGGTGGTTGTCAAGGAGCCAGTGTGGTGATAGTATATTTGGCTATCCATATGAGTAGCCTATGGGCTCACATTTGTTTGATCAGTATTTGGTGAAAGAGTCAGAGGCAACAGCGATGGGTGGTAAAGAAATTTACAAGTTAATAAATACATCGAGATCTCAGGCTATTTACTGTTCTTATTGAGGCCTGGAGAGTATGTATTTAGCTACTAAATTATTTTAGTTAATAATACATAAGAAAGCAACTAAATTGCAGTAATAATTGCAGCCTACCTCTGCATGATGCCTGGAATCCATCCTTGATCTGCCGTTGTAGCCATCCGCCACATCCAACAGTGGTTGAATAAGTAGCACCTGTATTGGGAGCAGCTTGCCCATCTGTTTGCATGTCAAGACTAAGCCTGGAGACATAGCTTCCCCCAAAGGAATGATAGCTGTCAAGTCTACAGAGTATATGTTGAATCTGCGTTTTCTTTACTGACTGACCATTAAGCTGAGAACTATATCATATCCTTGAAATGCTGAGTGAAAATGGAGGAAAATGCAGTTACATTGTAGATACCAATGGATTGGGATGAAGAAAACTCATACATCTCTAGCCATAATCTCTTACAATTGGTGGGAACGTATTGCTCACAGTCAAAATTCCTAAGATGACACATGTACTAAATGACATTATTGGCACCCAGGCTTGCACCAATAAAGCTATTTTAATAGGTCTTATATTGTTTTGTCCAACTTATTTCATTGGCTCTTCCGTCATCCTGCCAAAATCTATTGATTTCCTAGCTTTAGTTATTGTTTTACACTGAAGTGATCTTTGTACTTGGAATTATGTTGCAGTTTTCAGACTGCATCGGAATGTGGCTGAGGTTCTGTTATTTGTTAACAAAAGTGTAACTTGTGATTGTTTTATCCCTTCCACCCACCTTGCACTTTAACTGGTCTAAATCTGGAGTAAAGCTAAAGGATATACACCAGCATCTGGCTTTCAATTGCTTTGTTATTGGCTCTTCAGTCCAACTCCCATGGATGCCTTAATTTGTAGCTCTGATATGCTGTTTAAATCACAATTCAATGCTAAGAAATAAGTGAAGGATGATTTCCCTTGGTGCTTCAAATGATATTATTAGTGGAATCAAAGCTACTTATATTAACTTTGACGTTCTGTTACTTTAACGTCAGTTTCAAAGCCCGAATGTTAACTCTCTCCCTTCCCTAAAATCATAGGACTGTAAGGGACCTCAAGAGGTCATCTAGTCCAGTCCCCTATACTTATGGCAGGACCAAACATTAACTAGACCATTACTGACAGGTGTTTGTATAACCTGCTTTAAAAATCTCCAATGATGGAGAGTCCACAGCCTCCCTAGGAAACTTACTCCAGTACTTAACTTGCTAATTGTCAGGGTAGTTTTCCTGATGTCCGACCTAAGCAGTCCTTGATGCACTTTAGATCCATTGCTTCTTGTCCTATCCTCCAAGGTTAAGGAGAACATTTTTTCTCCCTCCCGTTGACCTTATAACAAACTTTAGGTATGTGAAAACCATTATCCTGTTCCCCTCAATACTCTCTTCTGCAGACTAAAAATATATTTTTTTTCAATATTCTATTGGAAGTCATGTTTTCTAGACCCTTTAATCATTTCTTTGCTCTTCTCTGGACTTTCCCCAATTTGTCCACATCTTTGCTGAAAGATGGCACCCAGTACTGTACACAAGTTTCCTGTTTGAGGCCTGAACATCATGGAGTAGAGCAGAAGAATTACTTTTCATGTCTTGCTACAACACTCTTGCTAATACATTCCAGAATTATAGGTTGGGGTTTTTTTTCCCCGATAATGGTACAATGTTGACTTATATTTAGCTTTACTATGACCTACCAGACTCCTTTCTGCAGTATTCTTTCATAGGCAGTCATTTCCCATTTTGTATGTGTGCAATTGATTTTTCCTAAGTGCAGTACTTTACATTTTTCCTTATTGAATTTCATCCTACTTACTTCAGACCATTTCTCCAGTATGTCCAGATAATTTTGAATTTTAATCCTATCCTCCAAAGCATTTGCAACTCCTCCCAGCTTGGTATCATCCACAGACTTTAGACGTGTACCCTCTATGACATTATCTAAGTCAGTGGTCTCCAACTTTTCGCCAGCGGATGGTGCAATGCTCATAGGTTCCAATGGCAACTGTCCTTCAGAAGTAGATTGTGATCTACTGGTTGGAGACCACTGATCTAAGTTATTGATGATGATATTGAACAGAACCAGACCCAGAACTGATAGGTATTGAACCCCGCTCAATATGCCCTACCTACTTGACTGTGAACCATTGATAACTGCTCTGTGGGAACAGTGTTCCAGCCAGGTAGCTCCCTAGTTAGTTTATGAGAAGGCCATAGGAGGTAGTATTAAAAGCCTTACTGAAGAGAAGATAGACCACATCTAACACTTCCTCCCACCTTCTACAAACTTGTTTTCTTTTTCTTTTTGCTTATCATTTTCTTATCTTCTATTATATTTTGCAAATTGATCACATAATTATTTGCTCTGTTATTTTGGGGAGTATTGAAGTTAAGTTAATCACTCTCTAATTTTCTGGGTTGTCCTTATACCCCTTTTCATGGTTGCACTGTTTTTGCCCTTTTATAGTAATTTAGAATCTCTCCCATCTTCCATGACTTTTTCAAAGATAATTGCTAATGGCTCTGATCTCTCCTCAGTCAGCTCCTTGGTTATCCTATGGTGTATCTCATGAGGCCCTGGTGACTTGAAGATATCCAACTTAGATAAGTAACTTTTAACCTCTTTATTATTTTACTGTTACCTTCTCAACTATTTTAGACAGTTATTTTTACTTCATTTTCTCTGGCATTCACTATGGTAGACATCCAGTTGCTACTAAGTTGTTGGTTGTGTGTGTTTTTTTTTAACTGAAACAAAGTCATTTAGCACTTCTGTCATTTCCACACTTTCTCTTTATTGTCTCCCCACCCCCCAATTGAGTAGGAGCCCTTCCTTGGTTTTCCTCTTGCTTCTAATATAATTGAAGAATATTTTCTTGTTATCCCTTTTGTTTCTAGCTAGTTTAATCTTGCTTTGTACCTTGGCCTTTCTGATTTTGTCTTCACATACTTGTGGTGTTTGTTTATATTCCTCCTTTGTAATTTGGCCTAATTTCCAGTTTTTGTAGAGCTTTCTTTGAGTTTCATATTATTGAAGATCTCCTGGTTATGCCAAGGTGCTCTTTTGCCATACTTCCCATCTTTCCTATGCAGAGGGATAGTTTGCTCTTGTGTCCTTAGGAATATCTCTCTTTGAAAAAATGTCAGCTCTCTTGAGCTGCTTTTCCCCTTTGACTTGCTTCCTATGGGATGTCACCATCAATTCCCCGAGTTTGTTAAAGTTTGCCTTCTTGAAATCCATTCTCTATCGTGTTTTTTTCCTTCATATATTTCCTTTGAATCATGAACTCATCATTTCATGATCACTTTCACCTAACCTGCCTCTTCCACTCTCAAATTCTCAGTCAGTTCTTCCCTATTTAGCAAAATCAAATCCAGAACATCCTCTAGGAGCTTTCTCCATCTTCTGAAATTAAAAAAAAAAAATTGTCTCCAATACATTCCAAGAACTTGTTGAATAATCTATGCTCTATCATGTTTTCCCAGTTGATGTCTGGGTATTTGAAGTCCCCCAACACTACCAAGTCCTATGCTGTGGACGATTTTGTTAGTTGTTTAGAAAAAGCCTCATCCATTTCTTCCTGGCTGGATGGTCTGTAGTAGACCCATACCATGACATCACCAGTAATCGACTTGGCATGGGAGCATACTGTAGGGACTGGGATGCTACAATTGAGCCCATGTTGACTCTAGTGAACCAAGACCCATTGCTATAAATAAGTTTTGGATCAGGACCTCAATCCTTGCTAGGAGAGAGTGTCTCTAAAGGTGTGTGTGTCTAGTTCAGGATCCATGAGTCTTTCCTTGGCCTTTCAGTGAAGACCGCCAGCAAAACTTCTGTTGTAATGTCATTCATGGTGGAATGCTCTGTGGACACTAGCTCAGTAAGAGCTAGTTTGAGCCCACCAAAATTATTCCACATAATTTGTAGACTATTTCACAGATGATAAGGTCAAAAGGGACCACTAGCCTCAACTAGTCTAACCTACAGCATAACGCATGACATAGAACCTCACCTATTTATTTAACTGGCTGTCAATCACTTAAACAATCCAGTCCTCAAAGTCTACATTTCTACCCATCAGTATAAAGCAAAGTGCATGGTTACTCCATAGATGTTTGCTCATTTTAGTCCCTCTGAAAGCAAAATATTGTCTGCATGTTAGTTAATTTATTTGATGGAATTGTGAGGTGTGCTTCCAAGAAGGCTGAATTGCTCAAAAACGAGTACACCCTTCCATCCCTTCTGTTCCAACATAGCTAGAACACATTACCAATGATAATTTATTCTGGACTCTTATGGAAGGAACAGAAAGGTTGCCGTGTTCATTACAGAAGAGCAATAAATTCTGATATTTTGTTTGCTTTTCTCGAAAGATGTGTGTCAGATCCAATGTTATAGTAGTATTCCATGATGAATTTTGAAGTTTAGATTAGATTCCCCAGAGAAGCAAATATAACAGTTAGTTACAGTGGTCTCTAAAGCAATGTGTGCTCATTTAGATTAATCCCTCCTTGCTATAATTAATATTTAGTGACAACATCCTGGAAGAGCCTGACTTTGTAGCTCCAAAATGTGGTTTTTAAATCAGTAGAATATGATTTATCATGGGATTTCACCCACTAGTGTAACTGCATTAGTAAAAAGCTCTTTTGTACACAAAATTTACACCAGAGCAACATAATCTGTACCACACTGAGTTTAAATTAGGGTTTGCCACACTAAACCTTCAGCTGTCCCCACATTTATGTAGGTAACAGGACGTGGAGAGAGCTAGAAAATCTTCATGGAGGTCTAGCACTATGTACAGCTCCCTGGGCTGTCTCTTTCCCCAGGGGAGCATGTTCACCTAAAGAGTCATGTTGTCATGAGTTTTTTGCTGATGGCTGCAAAGAACATGCAGACATACTTGGCAAACTGACCCTGGGAACTGAAGCTGAAGAGCTCCTGCGGAGATCGCTATTGTACAGCTATGAGGCACAGATGGCCAGGATTTGGGCATAATGAAAATGAGGGATAAATCCTGACCTACTCATAGGGGTACTGTGGGGATCAAATTATGTGAAGAGCTTTGAAGATAGCATTTCCATTATCTCACCAGCACCACACAAGCATAAAAACCATATTTTAAAGATACAATATTCCAATGTGGAAGCATGGTAGGGACTCAAGTAGAGGGTGAGATGAATATGAAGCAGAGGCGGAGGGGAGCAGTCAGACCTCCATTTATGATGTTCTGATTGCAAAGTCTAGGAATGTGTGGAGACTAAAAAGAAGATAAATTTGAACCTGGTATAAGTGGGAACATATCCACTTGAAATCCAGGGAGTTGTATCCTCTTGCTCAGTGTCTGAATTTAGCCTGATAAATCCTGGAAACAGAAGAGGAAGAAAGAGCTCTCTCAGACATGCTGTCTTTGATCTAGACTCTCCTGAATTTAAATGTTGGAGGAAGTGGACAAGATGTGACACATGATGGAAGCATATGCTAAGAATTATTAGAACATTTTGGTCCTTTCACATCAGCCGTTGGAGATAAATAGTTGAGAATGGTGTGCCAAACCTTAGAGTCTCTGGTGTAGAGGAAAAAAAATATATATATAAAACACAGAATCATTTGCCTGAGATCGATCAATGGACATGAGCCAAATTGTGGCCTTATTATAATATCACATAGATACCACAAGCAGTATCTTGCTAAGTGTTGTACATACAGATAAGAAACAGCTCCTTCCCTGTAGACTTACAAGGTAAGATTCAGATTCAGGAAAACACATGTACATGCCGAATTTTAAGCACATGGTGAAATCAATCCTTATGCAACAAAGTACTTGAGCTTAAATTCTATTGAAGTCAATGTTTAGATTTTCAACTCCACTCTGTCTTCCTTTTGCTTTAGTGGATAGTGCCTTCCACAGTGGGACCCTGATCCCTGCCTGGGGCCTCTTAGGAGCTATCAAAATTCAAATAATAATGTAACTAATTAATTAGGATCACACCCCATGGTAAGAGTATCTCTCACATTTCACAGTCTTCCACTTTTTTTGCAGCCTAACTTGATTTTTCCTGCAAAACCGCTGTTCATCTTAAAGTTGCTTGTGACAGCTGTGATTTTAATAAGAGGTCACTTTTATATAAATTGCAAATTATTCACCATTTTCCAGTGTGTCTGTCTTACGCTGATTACTCTTAACAACTTGCCTCCTGTACTTGCAGAGTGACTGTTATCAGTGTTACAGATCATATAATGATGTTATTAAGTCAGAGCAATTGTGTTACCTCCACCGTCGGCACCACCATGTGCTTATAGAAGCTGTCTAATTTTGGAAAGGTGGGAGTTTTTGTAAGGATCTAGCATTTTCCATCTATTAGCATATTAGTTGTTGGGAAGCAAGAATGTATGTTATTTCCTTGGGGGTCTGTCTTTAATTTTCTCTTAACCAAATGATAGGTTTAATAGAATGTAATCAGTCCAAGGAAAGCGGTACAAAGGTACATTTTTTGCTCTAATTTCCTGAGATCTGAACAATGTGTTCTTGCCAAAAAATTAAATGTATCACTTTACAAAGCTGCATGTGAATTATTTAGGATAAGTTTCATTATGGCAATTAATATGTGACACTGAATCACAATGCAAAACCTATCAATTCTGGATTGAGATTTTTGTGTTCATTTGGATGCTGTACAATTTCAGAGAGGAAAAGGAATTTTTCTGTACAATTCTGTGCCTTTTCATGAGTTAAATCTAAATTCATATTTCCAAAATGTGAAATACCTTTTGTTATGGGCACTCCACATGCAGCAGCTTTTTCACCTTCCTCTGTAGCACAGAGCATGGTTCACCTACGGGTGAATTCTCTGTATCTTAAAGTCCTTAAATCATGATTTAAGGAGGTAAATAACTCAGTCATAGGTTGGTGGCCTATTGCTGGAGTGGGTGGGTGAGGTCTTGAGGCCTGCATTTTGCAGGAGGTCAGACTAGATGATCATACTGGTCCCTTCTGACCTTAAAGTCTATGAGTCTATGAGCTCATCTGGTAGCATAAGTGAAAATTGTATTTCCTTCATAGACTCATAGGACTGGAAGAGACCTCGAGGGGTAATCTAATCCAGACCCTGCATTCCAGGCAGGACTAAATATTATCTAGACCATTCCTGATAGGCATTTTGTCTGACCTGCTCTTAAAAATTGACAGTCATGAAAATTCCACAACCTCCCTAGGCAATTTATTCCAGTGCTTAACCATGACAGTTAGGAAGTTTTTTTCCTAATTTCCAATCTAACCCACCCTTAAACTCATTGCTTCTTGTCCTGTCCTCAGGGATTAATGAGAACAAATTTCTCCCTCCTCCTGACTCTGTAACAAACCTTTTAAGTATGTGAAGACTGTTACCTTGTTCTCCTCAGTTTGCTCTTCTCCAGACTAAATCAACCCAGTTTTGTCAAACTTCCATCAGAGGTCATGTCTGCTAGAACTTTAATCATTTTTGTTTCTCTTCTCTCAACTTTTTGCAATCTGTCCTCATCTTTCCTGAAATGTGGCACCCAGAACTGGGCACGATATTCCAGCTGAAGTCTAATTGACCTGGAGTACAGTGGAAGAATTACTTCTTGTGTCTGTCTTGCAAAACTCCTGGTAATACATCCTATAACCATTTTTTTTCTTTTTTGGCCACAGTGTGACACTGTCAACTTATATTTAGCTTGTGATCCTTTGTTAACTCTGCTGCCTATTAATTTCATTGGGTGACCCCTGGTTCTTGTGTTTATGTAAAGGGGAGGGAGCTTGAATGGTGTGACGAACATGATTTTACAGACCTCTCTCATGTCTCCCCTCCCTCCACCAATCTGAACAGTTCATCTTGTTAGCCTCAGTGTGGAAAATGTTCCATACCCTTCATCATTTTTGTCGACTTCTCTTTAAGTTTTCTATTTCTAACATACATATTTTGAGATGGGGTGACCAGAACTGCATGCAACATTCAAGATGTGAACAAACCAAGGATTTATGCAAAGGAATTACAATATTTAAAGTCTTATTTATCTCTTTCCGCATAATTCCAAATATCATGTTAGCTTTTTTGACTGATGCTGCAAATGGAGTGAATGTTTTCAGAGAACAATCCACAATGACTCTAAGATCTCTTTCTTGAGTTGGTAAAAGCTATTGTTTCATATGTATAGTTAGGATTGTTTTCCAATGTGCATTACTTTACATTATCTGCCCTTGAATCATCTGCCAACATTGAATCATCTGCCATTTTGTTACCCAGTTTAGTGAGCGCCCTTTGTAACTGTTCAAAGTCTGTTTTGAACTTAATTATTTTGAGTAATTTTGTATCATGTGCAAAGTTTCCCACCTCACTTTTTACCCCTTTTTTCAGATCATTTATGAAAATGTTGAACAGAACTTGTCCCAATAGAGATGTCTGGGGGGACACTACTATTTACTCCTTTCCGTTCTGAAAATTGGCCGTTTATCCCTATACATTTTTCCTGTTTTCTGATGAGTTACAGATTGATGAGAAGATCAAAAGCTTTCTAAAAATCCAAACACAGTATATCCACTGGATCACACTTGCCCACTTCCTCAAAGAATTCCAATAGATTGGTGTGATGTGATTTCCATTTTGCAAAAGCCATATTAACTCTTCCCCAATAAATCCCATGCATCCATATGTCTGATAGTTCTGTTCTTTTAGAATAGTATCAACCCATTTGCCCGATATTAAAGTTAGACTTACAGGCCTGTAATTCCCAGACTCACCCCTTGAGTCTTTTTAAAGGAACTCAGCATCCCTTTGGCTCCCAGCCCCTTTAGTGACATGACATGATTGGGAGCCTTCCCAGCCACGTGCAACACAGAATGCCCCTCTCTGACAAAACTTCCACAGCTGAGGCCTGTTGAGGTTCCTCCCCCACACAGCTGCCAGCAGTTTCATTAATGGCTCAAATAAAAGCAGCCCCCAATGCTGCAAAAAGCTGTCGCCACGGTCAATTTTGGCATCTGCAAACCGCCCTGCCTGGGCAGCATCTTGTCTTGCTGCCGAAAGACGACCCACACTGCCAGAAGAAAACCACCATGAGGATTTGTTGCAGCAGCAGCGGGGGGATTTTCGGCCACAGAATGACGTGTGGCGACACACTCAACTTCCGTGCCATAAAACACTCTTGTGTCATGACACACTGGTTGAGATGCTGAGCTGCCCTCCAGTCACCAGATACTGAAACTGGTTGAAGTGACAGGTTACATACCACCGTTACTGGTTGTACAATTTCATACTTGAGTTCCTTCAGGACTGTTGGGTGAGAATATCATCTGGTCCTGGTGACTTATTACTGTTTAATTTATCACAAAACCACTTCTAGCAAAACCTCACTCAGGCACAGGTCCTCAGATGTGTCATCTAATTGCACTTAGTAGCATTCACGAACATTGAGAACAAAAAAAGGGTAAAAATTATCAGAGAAGTTGTTTACTGTGAATGGTGCACCCAGTTCTTCTCCTCAGATGCTACCACTGTCCCTGGAGCACTGACTAAGGAAGGGAGAACTGTAAGTGAAAATAGGATCATGGTTTGTATTCCTTCGCTAAGTAACACAGCAAAATTATGGCACACATCCACTAATTTACAACTCAGGTGAACTGCTGCGATGTTGTGAGTCAGAAGTATCTAGCGTTAAATCTTGTAAAAAACTAAATAACACAGAATGTATTAGGGGCTAATAAACCGCCATTAACCACCCAGCATTGAAATTTACCAATTACCAGCCCCTTCGAGTCATGGAGCTACTTGCTGTTTGTTGACAACATATTAATGAATCTCAAGTCATAACCTTCCCTGAATTCATGAATAACAATTTGGCTCCATGTAACGTGATTACTATGAAATGGGAACTACGGTGGAGTCTAAACATTGGTTATGAGGTTGAGATGAAAGAAAGACAACCCTACTCCATCACTTGAAATTTAAACTCTCATAAAACCGAGCACCTGTCACAGTGATAAATGGGTTTTCTTGTTATCTCACTGTCTGTATCATTTCCCAGCCAGATTCCTATCAAACACACAGAAAACACAGTAGAAGCTGAAGGTAGAATTGTCTTCATTTTATTTCTTTTCTAGGGAAATGAGGAAAGGTCACAAAATATTTGTTTGTAAAATATGAGTGACTTCATTTTTGTTGAAGTCAAAAAGAGAGCTCATTAGCCTGCTTGTATACATAAACTTAGTGGCGTTATAGTCTTTCTAGAACGGGCACCTTTTATGGTTCTTTCAGTTAAGGCTTGATCCAGAAATCACTGCCATCAAAGGAGACTGCCAGAGTGTTAAGTGAGTTTGGGATTAGTCCCTCAATAGGTTTTGAATCTGGGGTCAGATTGGATCAACTCCTGAAACGTTTGATGGTTATCTTGTGCCTGAGAAATAAAACTGGAAATTTCACCTGTACAAACCCTTGCTTAGCTCTCCAGCATGTTCTGCTTCCACTTAAACTGCAAACATTTCTATAAAGGATTTTTTTAAAAATTTCTCCCCTTCTGTGATTTAATTCTTTTGATTTCAGTCTGTCCTGGGAACCAGACGTTCCAGACATGGGGGTGAGATAGGGTGCGAGGAAAAAGAAATACGATTTAAGAAGCAATGTATTGGGTAAAATTCTCTCATGCGGGTTCCATAGGAGATCAGAGTGGATTATCAATGATCTCCTCTGGCCTTATGAACAAACTAAGGATCGGTAGTGAGCGAGGCGAACCGTGTTAGTCCCGATGGATTGGAACGCGCTATGAAATATGGGTCATGATGAGTCATAAAATATTGCATAGTACTAGCCTTTCCTTGTTGGTAGCAATCCACCCCTCAAAGCACCCTGGCTGCAAAACATTTGCTAAGCCTTACTGGACTCTGAATTGTAAATGATTTTGTGCAACAATTTGGTGTTATTATTTTAATCTTGGAGAGCAGTCTGTGATCACTGAGTGCAGTGGGTGCGGGGAGAGATTTTCATCATGTCTTATCCAAATGTTCAGATTTTCAGCATCCTAACAACACCAAGGATGGAATTTTGATGTACTGTAGAAAGAGAAGAGATGCATTTTTGCCAATCCTATAAAGAGTGAGGCAGGAGTTGGGTGTCACTTCCATGGGGAAAATTATCATCTAAAAGGCATTATCTGCTGTGTAAGAGGTACCTGCGGCCTCTCAACTGGCTAGTACATGTTGCCCTCAGTAGCGAACTCTAGCAAAGGGTACACAGTGCCTTTGTACAAATGAGAAGCAAATTGCACATGCCCAGCTACATATTTACGTAGGACACATAAAGGTATGTACAAGTATACATCCTATTTCCAGGGCACATGCTGTCTTCTCATCCTCTCCCTCTGCACACAAACAAAAAAAAAATCATAATACATGATGTAGTTAGAATTGGTTCATATGTTCTCATTGAAAAGTAATATAATCTATTTTTGTCTACAGCAAACTTTTCCTTTTTAGAAGACTTTTGTTTTCAGTTATAGTATTTTCTTTCTTTCTTTCTTTCTTGACTGGCTGACTGACTGACTGACTGACTGGGAAAAAGAAAATAAAAACTGGAGTGGGGAAAAAACACCTCAGTTAACTTCTTTACAAACCAGAATTTATTTATTTATTATTTTGGAAAACTGAAAATGGTTCACTTTCAGAAACCCTTTTGTGGGGCTGTGGGAGTGTGTGTGTGCATTGGTTTATTGACATATCCATTGTGGGAAATATCAACATAACAACCCTCATCCTCTAACTTCTTTTAAAATATTCCATAAAAATGAAAATGAACAAACAAACAGCTCCAGGTGCAACCTATAGAATTGGGGAGATACCTTGATATGGTACTTAATAGCAATTGTTACTGAACTATGTGAGCACCTCCTGTCTTTTAATGTATTTATCCTCTCAACCACCTATTAAGATGGGAAAGTGCTTTCATCTGCATTTTGCGGATGGGGTTTTGAGACTTGCAGTTTGTCTATACTGTAGTCAGGAGGGGTGCATCTACACTTGTAAATTAAGTCGACTTAAGCTTGCTTAAGTCGACTTAATTTACTCTGCGTCTACACTACAGTTTCCTTAAGTCGACTTAAGCAGCTGCTTAAGGTCCTCAAGGAATCCATCCTGAAACACTTGGAGGAAAATAGAGTGATCAGGAACAGTCAACATGGATTCACCAAGGGCAAATCGTGCCTGACCAACCTGATTTCCTTCTATGATGAGATGACTGAATTTGTGGATGCGGGAAGAGCCGTTGACGTGATATACCTTGACTTTAGCAAGGCTTTTGATACGGTTTCACACCGCATTCTCGTCGGCAAGTTAAGGAAGTATGGGTTGGACGAGTGGACCGTAAGGTGGATCGAAAACTGGTTAGATCAATGGGCTCAGCGGGTAGGAATCAATGGCTCGATGTCTGGTTGGCAACCGGTAACGAGTGGAGTGCCCCAGGGGTCGGTCCTGGGGCCGGTTCTATTCAACATCTTCATTAATGATCTTGATGATGGAATAGACTGCGTGCTTAGTAAGCTTGTGGATGACACCAACTTGGGGGGAATGGTAAATACTCTGGAGGGCAGGGACAGGATCCAGGGAGACTTGGACAAATTGGAACACTGGGCTGAAAGAAACCTCATGAGGTTCAACAAAGACAAGTGCAAAGTCCCGCACTTAGGACGGAAAAATCCCATGCACTGCTACAGGCTGGGGACCGATCGGCTAAGTAGCAGCGCTGTAGAAAAGGACATGGGAGTTATGGTGGATGGGAAGATGAATATGAGTCAACAGTGTGCCCTTGTTGCCAAAAAGGCCAATGGCATATTAGGCTGCATCAGTAGGAGTATTGCCAGCAGATCAAGGGATGTGATAATTCCCCTCTATTCGACACTGGTCAGGCCGCATCTGGAATACTGTGTCCAGTTTTGGGCTCCCCACTACAGAAAGGATGTGGACAAATTAGAAAGAGTCCAGCGGAGGGCAACAAAAATGATTAGGGGGCTGGGGCACATGACTTATGAGGAGAGACTGAAGGAACTAGGCTTATTTAGTCTACAGAAGAGAAGACTGAGGGGAGATTTGATAGCAACCTTCAACTACTTGAAGGGTTGCTCCAAAGAGGAGGGAGCTAGGCTGTTCTCTAGGGTAACAGAGGACAGAACAAGGAGCAATGGTTTCAAATTACAGCTGGGGAGGTCAAGGTTGGATATTAGGAAAAACTTTCTCACTAGGAGGGTGGTGAAGCATTGGAATGGGCTATCTAGGGAGGTGGTAGAATCTCCAATTTGGAGATTTTTAAGGCTCGGTTAGACAAAACCCTGGCTGGGGTAATTTAGGGGGAGTGGTCCTGCTTTTTAGCAGGGGGTTGGACTAGATGACCTCGTGAGGTCCCTTCCAACCCTATTATTCTATGATACTGTGATTCTATGATTAAGTTGACTTAAGGAAAAATTAAGTCGACTTTGTAAAACCTAGTTTAAAGTCGACTTTCTAAAGTCGACTTAGCCAGTGTAGACATGGAGTAGCCCTAAGTCGACTTTAAGTCAACTTAGGGGACTCCAGGGCTTCTCCATTGCCCTCCCTGCCAGGGTGGCTTGCGCAGCCAGAGCCTGGCGTGTCCCCCCCACAAGGCAGGGCAGAGCCCTGCCCATCCTGCCCCTATGCCCTGCCATGGTCCCTGTCCCGCTTTGCCCCATTGTACCAAGGTCCAATGGGGAAAGGCTGAGCCCCCTGGCACTTGGCAAGGGGTGCTCCCCTGCCACCATGGACCTGTGCCAGGTCCACCTAGCCCCTAGAAGTCAACCTAAGCATCCAGTGTGGACACTGTAGGTTGATTTTGTAGAGTCCCCTCTAAGATGACTTAAAATTTACGTGTGGACATGCTAAGTCGACTTAGCTAAGTCAACCTAAATTCAAAAGTGTGGACATAGCCAAGGTGTGATTGAATTCAGGTAGACATACCTGTGTAGCTTCAATTTACTTAGTGCACTAAAAATAGCGTAGCCGCGGTGCTGCAGGTGACTAGCCACCCCACATGTATCTAGCGTCGTGGGGGGGGGGGCAGTGCTCAGGGCACATTAGTTGACTTAAGCCAAGCTTAGCCTCTTGTGCTGCCACAGCTACTCTTAGCACAGGAGCATGATTAGACCTTGGACAAAGAGGGCTTCTTGAGCTGGGAATTATATGTCCAGCCACAGTGTCGACATATCTAACCTAAATTGCTCCAGGGTCACACTGGGTACGTCTACACTTACAAATTTTCAGTTTAAGTCAACTTACTCCGCGTTTACACTGGGCTTTCCTTAAGTCGACTTACGCATTTCTTTAAGTCAACTTAAGGAAAAGTGAAGTCGACTTAATAACACCTCGTTTTAGGTCGACTTAATGCTTAAATTGACCTTATTAGGCTGACTTAAGCCAGTGTGAACGGGGATTAGTGTCTAAGTCCACTTTATTAAGTCGACTTAAAGTGTTAAGTCGACGTAAGGTCGAAAAGGGGTTATGTCTACACTAGAAAAGTTAAGTTGACTTATGTTAAGTCGACTTAATAAGGCCTACTTTAAGTCGACTTAAAGTTGACCTTATTAAATTGACTTAATAAAATCAACTTAACTTTTCAGGTGTAGACATAGCCACTGAAAGTTTATGCCAGGACAAGGAATTAAACACAGTTCTCTCAATTCCCTTGAATCCTGCTTTAACCACTGGGCCATTCTTCCACCCAGCCATCAGTACAACTCCTCCCTGAAAGAATGGGTGAACTTCTGCATCAGATGCTAAGCAAGCTCCCGTCCATTAGAGCAGTGTTTCACAATGACCAGTCTGCACACTGGAGCAGGTCTGTGAGATTTCCCTGACATGGTTTAGGAAGGCAGAGAAATGCTACGTTGGAGGATCCCCACAATTACCCTCCATGGAGTAGCTATATCAAGTTGCACTTAAGTTGAATGTTACCAGCTCTTTGAAGGGAAAATAAATCAGAGTTATCCACATAAGTAACATTTGGGTTTGCAAAACAGTACAATCTGGGCAACACACACTTTTTACTAACACTCCAAGGGCTTTGCATTAATCTTCTGTTATTCCGTTCCTGGTAGGATAATGAAGACCCTACATATTTAATCAGTGAACTGAAAGAGGACCAAATGAATGAACTACATAGACTGTACTGTATGGAGGAGGAGGGGGAAAAAATTTTCTTGGTGTAGGTGGTAGGTGAAGAGACTGGATTTACTGACATTTTTACATCTCTAGTCAAATGTCACTGAATTGAAAGTAGAATGCATGGGAAAAGCAACAGCAATGTTCTATAGAATCTGCAGAATATAAATCCTTCTTTTCCATGAAATCATATTGGAAAGGTCATCCCTCTGCATATGAAAATACCATGGTGGTTGCTTTAGTGCTCTTTCAATTTGGAAGAAGCACCTGAATACCATCCCAGAGGAATAGCAGATTTTCTGTAATTAAAAGTAGATTGTGAAAATATCATAATGCCATTATACAAATCTATGCTACACCCACACACTGAATACTACAGACAGTTCTGGTGCCCGTCTCAAAAACAGTATATCAGAATTGGAAAAGGCACAGAGAAGAGCTTTCCTAGAAGGAGAGATTAAAAAGCCGGCGACCGTTGAGTTTAGAAAAGAGGTGACTGAGGGGAAATGTAAAAGAGGTCTATGTAATCGTGACTGCTGTGGAGAAAGTGAATAAAGTGTTATTTTACCCCCCTTCCCATAACAGAAGAACGAGGGGATATTGAAATTAACAGGTGGCAGATTTAAAACAAACTTAAGGACATATTTCTTCACAAATAGCACAGTCAAGCTGTGGAACTCATTGCCATGGGATGTTGTGAAGGCCAAAAATAGGATTGGATTAAAGAGAACCTTAAGGACTTTGTGGAGGATGGATCCATCAATGACTTTTAGTCAAGATAGCAGCCCCATATTCTGGATGCCCCTAAATCTCTAGCTGACAAATGATGGGACTCTGTAGGGGATAGATCACTTGATAATTGTTCTGTTCTGGCCACTGGTAGAAGACTGAATACGGGCTAGATTGACCATTTTTCTGACCCAATATGCCCATTCGTATATTAGTGCTTTACACTGGAAAAAGCATATGGGGTCTTCATATATGTTGTGGATGTTTGGTTTATTCGGGAATAAACTTAGATTTACAAAGGATTGGGTGTGAGGAGGGAAATATGGTTAAAATAAAATGTTTAGGGCATGGTGTGAAACTATTATATATAAAGAAATGGAGGATTCCTCTCTCACTTTTAATGTTGTACAAGTAACTTCTTCAGGTAAAACCTTGTCTGTAGCAAGAGATAAAACCTTCCTGAGATACATAGTTGTGCTAGGAAAATGAGTTTTTTCCATGTTCAGTTAATCTCTTGAAATGAAATGAAGTCGGATGTGAGAGTATTATGTGAATTCTTGGTATTTTTAGTAGATGTGTTTTGAACATCCTGGCAGAGTCTGTAGGATTATTGCTGAGGGGGGAGTGAGGAAAAGAGATTGGGTTTTATTGCTTGGGCTCAAAAGGAGAAGCAATAAATAAATAATAATTAAAAGCAAATAGGGACATCAAACACACTTCTTTATCTGCTCCATGTTCCTCCATGTCTCCTCAGTTTTGAAATTCATACTGTATCTGCATATTTCTCTCAATAAACGGAGGGTAAAACTTTAGGGTTGGGCCCTCGCTTTGGCTTAATGGTACACTGTGCTGTTCAAGAAACAGCTCCGGAAGCTCCATTCTTCTTTTTTTTTTTTTTTTAATAATGGGTGGGTTCCTTTCCCTTTCCCCTTCCTTCTCCATTCCTGCAAAGTAGGCCAGAAACCGGCGAGTGGGGACAAAGAATTCCTATAGCTGTAGATCAGTACTAAGGGGGCAGAGGTAGGGAAACATAGTGTACTGCGTTCCTGGGTCTGGAAGATGTTTGGGTAGAATTGATGTGGGAGGGTGGACAGATGTGGGTGCTGGGGAGCAGAACTTGTTGCTGGGGGTGGGGGGGGGGGAGATGTGTGCTGGGGGAGGTACAGAAAGAATTAGGATTTGACTCATAGACTCATAGACTTTAAGGTCAGAAGGGACCAGTACGATCATCTAATCTGACCTCCTGCAAAATGCAGGCCTCAAGACCTCACCCACCCACACCAGCAATAGGCCACCAACCTATGACTGAGTTATTTACCTCCTTAAATCATGATTTAAGGACTTAAAATACAGAGAATTCACCGGTAGGTGAACCATGCTCTGTGCTACAGAGGAAGGCGAAAACCCCCCAGAGCCCAGGCCAATCAGCCCTGGGGGAAAATTCCTTCCCGACCCCAAATATGGTGATCAGTTAAACCCTGAGCACGTGGGCAAGTCTCAACAGCCAGTTATCCAAGAAACAATTCTCTGTAATAACTCAGAACCCACCCCACGTACTCTCCCCTCTTAGGCCACTTGTAAATCCACCACACGTAGCCAAATATCAGTCAATTTCCAAAATAGGCTAATCATACCATCCCCTCCATAAATTTATCAAGCTCAGATTTGAAAGCAGTTATGGTTTTTGCCCCCACAACTCCCCTTGGAAGGTTATTCCAGAACTTTACACCTCTAATGGTTAGAAACCTGCGATTTGAGGGGAAGCTGGAAAATCCTTGCCATCAGGCAACATTTTATACAAACATCTGTCATTTGAGCTTTTTATGCAAAAGACCCTCTCACAAGTGGGAATCAGAATCGCCTGGCTTGGTGTATTTGGAGAATCCAGCAACATGAACACAGAGGTGGGTGGGAGTTCCAAAATGGAGAGAGACCAGAAAATCCAATTCTTTTTATTTTAATGATAGGATTTTTGGGAGGTCTTGCTCCTGATTTAGAAACTCCTGGGGTTGGCTGTACTATCTAGTGTTGGCAGTGGTTAAAGTATAATTTGATGGGCCCTGGAACCCTCCTAATCTCTGGTCCCCCTTCCCGTATTGTCTGGGCCCCCTTCATCCATGTGTGGGCCCCAACCCAGATAGGCATTTGCAACCACTTCTCAGTACCACATGCATTGGTTATCACTTCATAAAAATATTTATAATTTTATATGGCATTTATGTCTATAGCAATTATTGTCACAAACTAGCAAACACTGCATAACCCAATAAGTATTGTGATTAACAACAGTGGGGCGTAAGACCTTCCAGCAGCCAGGGCAGGGAGGAACATGCGTTCTGCTGGATTTTTCAATTTTTAGGGGCCCCGGAACTCTGGTCCCTCAAATTTGTGGGCCCCGGAACTGCGTTCCGGTGTGTTCCCCCTTATTTTAACCACTGATGTGTTGGCAACTGGATTGCTCCGGAGGAAACCAGTATTTTCATCCACACCGTCTCCCAAGGTCCAAATCTGATTATCTATTCTGACATCCTGTATAACATAGGCAACAGAACCTCACCCACCCCTATAATAAACCTATGACTGAGTTATTGAAATCCTCAGTTCATGGTTTGAAGACTTCAAAGTGCAGAAAATCCATCTGTCTTTTTTGGGTTCTTGCTGACTACAGCTCCTCTGCTATAATTTCCCCCTGAATGTGCAGGGCACCTTCCATGCCTTCCCCTCTCCTGCCTAAAGGAGGCCAATGGCTCAGCTGATCTCCTAGCCAGCTTCCAAGGAAACGGGTGAAACCAATCAGCCCTCCCCACTTCTCCGCATCACATTCCCCTCCTCCATCTTACCCTTGGGAAATTATGCTTCTTTCCAGAGTTATAGACCCCTACCAGCTTAGAATCAGAAAGTGGCCAACTCTTAGCTCTGTGCCTCATGTTCCTGCCCCTCGTTCCACAAGGATTAATCTTGGCCCCATTCCCAACAATGGCAAATCTTCCCTTCACTGCAGTGGGGCTGGGGGTATTGTGCTCTTTGGTGCTTTGCTGGATGGACTAGAATTTGTCGATCCCTTCTCCTATTGCTCTCTCCATCCTTCTGCTGGAGAGAAGAGAAGGCTCTGCCACAGGGGACTGTGTTCCTCTAAAGGACTAAGGGAGAAAGGATTTAGTAGGTGTGGTTCTACCTCCTCTTTGCCCATAACTACCAGTAATTTGGTGAGTAACTTCACTCTCTGAAGTTTTCCCCTCATATATTTGGTGTCTTTTCTCTTTAGACTATAATTGGGGTCTGCGACTGTCTCTGTCTCTGGGCAGTGTCTAACATAACGGAGACCTGAACTCAGCTGTAAATGGTAGGTCAGGGGTGAGCAAAATTTTTGGCCTGAGGGCCACATCCACTGTATGGCGGGTTGCATGAAGTGGGAGGGAGGGAGGAAGGGGCAGGGCGTGGCTTGGAGGAGGAGTGGTCATCCCTTGCCCCACCCTAATGTATGCATAAATAAATATAAACAGGTAAACATAAAACCTACTCACTGTCCACCTTTTTTTCTTTATTCTTTGCATTTATTGTACTGTTCAGTTTTGTTTGTTTCTTTTTTCTCCCCCACTTTTTTTTTTTTTTGCTTTGCACGTTGACAAGTTCCAAAGAGGGAGCCGTATTAGTCTAGGTCAGCAAAACAAACAAGGAGTCCCGTGGCACTTTTAAAGACTAACACATTTATTTATCACATGAGCTTTCATGGGAGAAAATCCCACTTCGTCTTCAAAGCACCTGAGGAAATGGGATTTTCTCCCATGAAAGCTCATGCGATAAATATAGTTGTTAGTCTTTAAAAGTGCCACAGGACTCCTTGTTTGTTGCCCCTCTTTTTTTTTTTTTGACACTGTAGGGGGAAGAGGTGGAGCTGGGCGGGGAGAGTCAGAAGAGGGGGAAGTTTTGAAAAAAATTTCAAAGTATTTTTAAATGTTTTTTTCTCAATTTATTTTGCATAAGGTTTTTTTGTTTGCTTGTTTGCTTGTTTTTTGGTATTGTGCTCCAGCCAACATGCTCTCATGCTCCAGGAGCTACAGATACTGTGGTTCTCCCTGGTTGCTGCTGAGCTAGCTTGTGGGAGGAAGGGGTGGAGGGAGGGAGAGGCTGCCGTGCCCTCCAGTGGAAGGAAAATGTGGAGCTGGGAGGGGGTGAGTAGCGGCTCCCACATGGTGGGAGAGGAATGGAGCCACCCAGCCAGAAGGGAGAAGCAGCGGTGGTAACCAAGCACCGAGGCGCCAGCCAGGCCCAGCTGGCAGGCCAGAGGCAAGGCTCAGGCAGGCCATAATTCGCCCACCTCTGTGCTGGGCGCTACTGTAGAACTGGTAATTTAGATATTAACACAGTGCATTCACCAAACTCCTCAAGTCTATAAATGTGAGGACAGACCTGTGAAATTCCAGTACTTGCTGCTTCAGTCAGTAATCCTGTATGAACCTCTGCTCCCGTGGTATTTTGCACTCTAAATGAATCTATGCATACAAAAGAAATGAGGGTTAATGTATCGAAATATTTTCTGCACCTTAAAATGTTCAGTTTTAGGATTGCTTTTGAAAATGGGCAAAGGTTCAACTGGATTCAAAATAAACTGGTTGACCCAGCCGTAGGCTCACCCGTCTTCCTACTTAGAGCTGGTTTTCTGGATGGAGCCCCGATTTACAAATATGTGAATAAAGTAAAGACGTTTGGCTTGATCAAATCTTGGAGCTCCTCTTTATTTCTCTAAAAATGTCCAGACAGCTGCCAGGTACATGTGAAACTGATTGTGAATCCCCAAAGATTCATTAACTGTACCAGAAAGGTGTACTCATCCCCAAAGCTCATAACATAAACTGCATTCTTTGTTCTCTATACTATTCTCCTTTTCAGTTGTGCAGTCAGATTGCATGAACTCTGCAGGCTGGAATAGAGTTAATTTCCAATATTCTTGGTTTTTAAGCTCTTTGTAAAGCACATAGAAATGGGCTAGACCCCTGGTTCCCACCTTTTCAGTAGCACTTCAAGGAGACAATTACACGGCACACCAGTGGTGTCGCTAGTGCTGAGCATTTGGGACACATGCCCCAAGTCCCAGCACAAGTGCCCCAAGTCTGGCGGGGCCAGCAACACACTCTGCTGGCTGCTGCGGGCCCTGGTTGGGGATCCAGGGCTGAGCCACAGGCTGGCAGTTGAGTCCGGCCCTGACTCCGGCTGGGGACCCAGGGCCAGCGGTGGCACAATCCTGTGCTGGCCCTGACCTTGGTCGGGGGGGGTGTGGGTCTGCTGCTGGAGGCAGCAGAATTAAGCCCCAACCCTGGCCAGGGATCCGGGGCCAGGCATAGCCCACTCCAGTGCTGGCCTCAACCCAGGCCAGGGATCCAGGGCTGTGCCACCGGCTGGTGGCTGCAAGAGCCAGATCAGGAGCGGATCGGGCGCCCTGGGGCCAGATCTGTTCCCCTGGGTGGCCAAATCAGGCCCAGCAGGGGGAAAGGATCAGGCCCGGGAGCAGGAGGGCTGGATCGGACCTAGGAGCAGGGCCCGGGCTTGGGCCCCAAACCTATTTTGGGTGCAGTTGACACCCCTGTGGCATACCCACTTTTTTTCAGCTGAATTGATTGCTCATAAATGTCACATTTACTTACATTTCCTAAGGTTAAGGTCTTAGTGCATACAATGAGTCAAAGAAGGATCAAATGTATTAATGTTTCAATTCCACCAGAAAAAAAATACATATCATCTCCATTTTGCCCTTTGGCCACCTGCATTACAACGTTCACGTTTTAGAATCAGAAGACTGATACCTCTCTTTTAATTTGATGATTAATTTCCGTAGTTTTACATGAGTTTCTTGGCTGTTTC
This sequence comes from Pelusios castaneus, assembly GCA_007922175.1. Taxonomy (NCBI): domain Eukaryota; kingdom Metazoa; phylum Chordata; order Testudines; family Pelomedusidae; genus Pelusios; species Pelusios castaneus. The sequence goes on from ML685777.1 coordinate 4,647,968, forward strand.
ACTTGTGGAATTAAAGATGTCTCTTGTACCTGCAGATAGAACTTTCATCAAACCATCCTTCTTTTCTTTGCTCTTTTGTCTTGAGGACACGTAGCTTTGCTAGCAAAGGGAACATGTGATATTAGTCGTGAAATGGAAATTGTCTGTGCCCCAAAGGGCTGAGCACTTAAACAAACAAACCAAACCTCCCTGTTCTGGACTGCAGCTCTCTTTCTTTTTTGTTTCCTTTCTATTAAGGCTTTGTAGTGACTTTAGGATGCTGTGAGATTAGAATGACAATGTGTGAAATGAAAACACCTGCCAAGCACTCTGTAATCAATGGTTTGCAATGCTCTTTCTTGGGTGCTATCAAATCATTGGGTTAAATTTTTCTCAGTTGATTTATTTTTACTCCCGCCGTTCATCTCAATCCTAGAGTACTTCCCAGTGTTGGAGGGCATTTTGACTCGGTCTCATGCGTAAGTGGTTTGATGTCTCAAAAGTTAAAAATTCAAGAGCTATAGGAATAGTTGTGGGATGGATCTCAGAAGCCAGTGTTGAATTTCTGAGATGTGCCTTCTACCACAACCTCCTTGAGAGCTGCCTATGCATTCCTCCCCATCTGTAGTAGCATGCTGTTTGGGGACTTCATCTCTGGACGGCAGAATATCTGGCTAGATGCTTCAGGAAAGTGGGTTTAAACCTCCTCCATTGCTGCTGCTGCTGAATACTCCTTCCCAGTCTGAATTCAGGAGCAGCCAGAAGGCATAGCTGAAGACATGCAGCTGGTTACCCGAAGCCAGACTCCACAGCAACTTCTAGTGAGTGCAGGTGGATCTGCAGCTTTTGACAGTAGCTAAGCCAAATGTGTGATGTTCTGGCTGAGATGCAGGCAGGCGTCACGAAGGCTAATCACATGACAGAAGCTTGGCAGCCTGGCCAGACTAATCAGAGGTATCAATCTCAGAGCAGTTGGAATTAGAGACCATGCCAAGTGGCAATTTTTCAACTGGGACATAGAGGGTGACTCAGATTTCGCCAAGATCTGCAGGATGTTTTCACCCATTGTTGGGTAAAATTGAAAGGAAACATCCCATCAAATGTATGGAGCCACACACTCCATTGTGAGTCTGCTCAATAGCGGGGTGAACCTCTCTGCCACCAATTCCTGGGTTGCAGGTGGTTCTGTTATGAGGGGTAAAATAAAACAAGGTGGTGGGTTTTCTTTGTTTGTTTGTTTGTTCTTAAGGGTGTGGAGATGTTAGCTTTCACAGAGAGAAAGAGAGAGAAGGAATTGGTGGGCTCTAGCTGCATTCAAGCAGTGTTTGTCTTAAAAATCCAGTGTGGTGTTCCCTCCCGGTGGACACGCCTGATATTCCAATATGGTGGGTGATTGGTGCGTGTAGGTTTATTTTGCATCTTGTGACAAGGACACTAGAAGTTTGGAATTATGCACATAGAAATCTTTTGGTTTCCTCCCAGTGCAATTCCCATTCAGTTAATTTTAGAGTTCGATCTCCTGTCTCTTTCTGGCAGAGAGGGGATTATTTTAATTTTCTAACTGAGGCCAACTTTTTCCAACATGGGCTCCAAAAAACTATAGGTGTCTCTAAGGGTGCGTCTACACTTGTAAATCAAGTCGATTTAAGCTTGCTTAAGTCAACTCTATTTACTCTGACTCTACACTACACTTTCCTTAAGTCGACTTAAGCAGCTGCTTAAGTCGACTTAAGGAAAATTAAGTTGATTTTACTAAACCTGCTTTTAAGTCGACTTTTGGCTTAAGTCGACTTTCTAAAGTCGACTTAAGCCAGTATAGACCTGGAGTAGCCCTAAGTTAACTCTAAGTTGACTTAGGGCTCTCCAGGACTCCCCCACTGCCCTCCCTGCCAGAGGGGGGTGGCACAGGGAGAGCCTGGCATGCCCCCCACAGAACAGGGCAGAGCCCAGCCCACCCTGCTCCTATGCCGTGCCAGGGTCCCTGTCCACCTTTGCCCCATTGTACCCAGGTACAATGGGGCAAAGGCGGAGCCCCCTGGCACTTGGCAAGGAGTGACACTCAGCCACCATGGACCTGTCCCAGGTCCACCTAGACCCTACAAGTCGACCTAGGCGTCCAGTGTGGACACTCTAGGTCGACTTTGTAGGGTCCCCCCAAAGTCAACTTAAAATTTAAGTGTAAACATGCTAAATTGACTTAACAAAGTCAACTTAAATTAACAAGTGTAGACATAGCCTATGTGTGCTGATGTTCAAAGATGCAGAACAGATGCAACTCCTTTTGATGTCAATGGGGAAAAAAAGTGACTTCTTGACTTGTCTGAAAAACAGATCAGCTATTTAAGTTATTTTTGTATCATAATAGGCAATACAGCAGCCCCTGGTCTTTAGTTAAGATCACAGCCCCATTCTGTACACACACATTTGAGCAGAGGTGTCTCTTAATAAGAGATTTCAATCTAAACAGACAAGACAGAGTTGTGGGAGTGGGAAAAAGGAAGCATTATCTCCATTCTTAGAGGGGTAAACAGTGGCAGAAAAAGGCTGTGACTTGCTATCGATGTTGCAGGGAGTCTGAAAACTGAAATATTTTGATTCAGAAATGTTGCCTCAATAAAAGTCATATTTTGGATCCCTCATTCTTCCGTTATTCTCTATAGGCTAGATTTAGATTGGACTACATTTCCCGCGATGCACCATAGAGAGGGAGGTCATTACATCATGGAAATCCCTGGTCCTGGTGCATGTTGGGAATCCCCATAGAAGAAAATTGAGACATGAGGCAACTGAAGAGCTCTTCTCATGAGGCACTACAATAGCATATCCAAATTGAAATAGTTCAGTTTTTGGCTGAAATATTTGAGTTTTGGAGCATTCAATATTTCAATGGGGAAAAAAATCCGTGGAAGGGAGACGCTTTTTACCACAAACATTGTGATTATTCAACAAAAATAAATCTCTTGTCACAAAGCAATCAAGAACCCAATATTTGATCAAAACATTTTTGATTGAAAAATGTCAATCAGCCAATCAGTAACATTAGCCATTAATGGGGTGCCAAAACATAACATCTAACTTTAGGAACCCCAGTTTAAAAATGTTGGTCTGGGTTAGTTAAATATCATACCGTTAGTGTAGGAGTTGATAATAAACAGCTGTGTGTCATGATATATAGCCTGTTAGAATCTCTGCAATGAAGGAGAGTTAGAGTGTGGTAAATGAAAGTAATAAACAGGGGGAAAAATCAATCTCTTCTTTATGAACCTGACTTTTTTGCTAATCAGGTGAGAGATTATTTTCTGATTTCTAGGTGGCATGGGTGAAAAGAAATGCCTGAAATAGATTCTTGGTTCATTCTAGCAGGTCAATGCAGATGACTTCAATACATTATACTTCCACCTTGGACTCTGAGGCTATGTCTACACTTGGTGAAATAAGTCGACTTAGCAAGTCTACACTATAAAATTAGGTTGACTTAAAGTAGACCTTGCCAAATTGACTTAGAACGTCCACACTGGATGCCTATGTCAACTTCTAGGGGCTAGGTGGACCTAGGAGTGGCCCATGGTGGGAGGGGGGCACCCCTTTCAAAGTGCCAGGGGGCTCAGCATTTGCGGGGCTAAGCAGGGCAGGGACAAGGGCAGGGTATAGGAGCGGGGTGGGCAGGGCTGTGTCCTGCCCTGTGCGTGGGCATACCAGGCTCTGGCTGTGTCACCACCTTGGCAGGGAGGTCAGTGGGGGAACCCTGGGGGCTCTTTAAGTCGATTTAAAGTCAATTTAGGGCTAATCCACGTCTACACTGGCTAAGTCAACTTAATAAAGTCGACTTAGCCAGTAAAGTAGACTTTAAACTAGGTTTTATAAAGTCGACTTAAAATTTCCTTAAGTTGACTTAAGCAGCTGCTTAAGTCAACTTAAGGAAATTGTAATGTAGACGCAGAGTAAATTAAGTCGACTTAAGCAGGCGTAAGTCGGCTTAATTTACAAGTATAGACTCACCCTGAAAGTTACTTTTACATTTGGCTTTTGGAAGGGATGCATTTTTTCATTTGATTAGTCTGAACCCTCATGGTGGGTCCCCATCCTCAGAAAGACTAGTCATGGAGGTCCGCAGAAATATCACATACATTGCAATTGAACACAAGACCTTTGACACTTATTACACATGACAGCCCATACTAGAAAACTGCAGTTTTTATTTAATGTCTTTGGAACGTAAGCTGTGAAATATGTAGACTTCAAATGCCTACTCCCACCCCACTGCAGACAAATAGGGACACCAGAATGCTGCCTTGCAATCTTAAATGTTTTCCAGCATTTTATTGTCTCTGTAATTACCCTCCTCGGATCCTGGTCTAACCCCGATTGGAGTCAAGGGAAAGAATCCCATTGATTAGAGTGGGAGGTGGATCGGGCCACTGGACTGAGATTTTTCAAAGCTCTTTATGGGTATGTCCACACTGGAGCCTTAGGTCAACTTAAGGAAGGTTAAGTCGACCTACAGACTCCTGCGTCCACACTGGGCTTTTATTAAGTCAACTTAAGCACTTCCTTAAGTTGACTTAATAACACCAACTCTTAAGGTCGACCTAAGGCTTAAGTTGACTTTATTAAGTTGATTTAAGTCAGGATAGACAGGGGATAGCCCTTAAGTCAACCTAGTTGGCCTCCAGGTCCCCTCGCAGAGTTCCTGGCCACTCCTCCATCGACCTAGCATCTGCCAGTGTGGACACAGAGCTGTGGACTCTCTAAGTCGACTTAACAAGGTCGACTTTAAGTCGACTTAAAGACCACCTTGCTTAAGTCGACTTAACAGAGCCTCTGGTGTAGATGTACCCTATGAGATTTAGGCACCCTCTTCTGAAAACTGGATACCCAAACCTCTTAGGCACTTTCGAAAATCTCAGTCTTAAGGCAAGATTTTCAAAGGCTAAAGGACATTTAGGAACCTAACAGCTTCTTAGTAGAAACTTGAAATCCTACCCTGTCTACTTTCTGAATTAGGCAGCTCAGTTGATTCTTCGTGTTTGCGTTTGAAAGTCAGTAGTATGAGGAAGGATCCTCACTCCCATATACTCCCTAGAAACCTAATGACAGAAGCAGAGTGCTGCACCTGTAACTGCCCATTAGAGGAAACGTCCGATGTTTCTGAGCTCCTCCTTTTCAGCTATTATTCACCTCTAGAGTCAAACAGAGACGTCTCCATTTTTTGCCTTCAGCCTTTCTTAGCAGGAGCACTGCACCATGTCTTTAGTTCACATGGTTTGGTAATGAAGACCCTGATTCTGGAAACATATATTCATCTTTGCACCAGTGCGTCATCAACTCACAACCAAGCAGGCAACACACCTGCAGCATGTGCACACATGTTTGAAGGTTAGGAGCACATATATCCAAGAGATCAGGCTTCCAATAACTGTGATACCTCAGAGCCTAGGTTCTCAAAGTGATTTACAAGCCACTTGTAAGAGTGGTTTATGATTATCACCACTTTCCAGATGAGGCAGCTGAGGTGCAGAGTGGCCATGTGACTTTGCAGAGTTGTTTTAGCTATGTTTGCCCCATGATAAAAAAGACAGGATAAGTGAGGCAATACCTTTAACTGAATTATAGAAGATTAGGGTAGGAAGGAACCGCAGGAGGTACCTAGTCAAACCCGCCCCTCAAAGCAGGACCAACCCCAACTGAATCTTCCCAGCCAGGGCTTTGTCAAGCAGGGCCTGAAAACCTTTATGGATGGAGATTCGAACCACATCCATAGGTAACCCATTCCAGTACTTCACCACCCTCCTACTGACATTTTTTTTTCCTAACAACCAACTAGACCTACCCCTCAGCAACTTGAGACCATTGCTCCTTTTTCTGTCATCCGCTGCCACTGAAAGCAGCCTAGCTCCATCCTCCCTGGAATGAACATTGGGTGACCTTCTGTTAGTGAAAGAGACCAGCTTTCAAAGTACACAGAGTTCTTCTTCCGTATAGCTCGAAAACTTGTTTCTTTTGCCAACAGAAGTTGTTCCAATAAATATTCTCTCTCCCACCTAGTCTTTTTCAAAGAGTGGCAGTAATGAAAATAGAACACATGCTTCTCTATCTTTGCTTTGGTCACTCGAGTAGGATTCCTCCCAAGAATCAGTCGCATCTCTCATACTTCCAACTCAGTTGTAACTACTGAAATGCACATAGTTATTTCAGGGATGGACATGACCCAGTATGATTAGAAAGACAGCTTGCTGCAGAATTCAGGTGGTTTCCCCATTGGATTTAAAAGCCCTGGTTTGCGGCAAATATTATGGAAGTAGGTTCCAGAGCTGGTAAACCTGGAAATTGGAGCCTAGAGGCCACCAAACAAAGGAAAAAAATGAAATGTTTCTGTGGAGAATTTCAAAAGGGCACAAAATGAATTTTCCCATGAAAAATCATTCCGAGGCACACTTTGCAACCTGCTTAATTTGTCCCGCAACAGGGCCTGTGTTCTCCAATTTAGATTATAACCCTCTTGTATTGGGCACTGTAGAAAAGCACAGAAAAAGAAACTCCAGGTCCTAAAGAGTTTATAATTGAAATAGAGAATTAGTTTATAACTGATGTAGACAAGACAGAGTGTGAGATAGAGAAAATGTCATCATCCCCAGCTTAGGAATGAAGAATTGAGGCACGGCTAAACTTTTACACATATGCCTGTCTTTAAGCGTGTGAATAGTCACACTGAAGATTGTTTAGATGCTTAAAGTTAGCCTTGATTTAAGTATCTTGAGGAACTGAGCCTGAGAGATTCAGTCTCGATCAGCAACACACTTAGTTAATGTTTACTTTCAAGTAAGAAAGTAATCTCATGCTTTTACAGACTATTTAATCATGTCTTTATATGCCACTGAGTTCAACAGAACTTAAATGTGCTTAAAATTAAGCACATGCTTAAGGGCTTTGTGGATTAAAGCTGAGAAAGAAAACTCACAAGCATGTAGTAAATACTTTCCTAAATCAGGAAAAGTCACACCAAAGAATCAGTGGGAGATCTGTGAACTGAATCCAGCTTTCTTGATTCAAATGCTCGTGTTTATCATTCCTCTGCATTAAAGAAAGTCCTGTTCTAGTTACCACACACTTGGTTACTTCTGAAATACTCCCATTTCTCTATATGCAATGGGACAGAACTGGGGTTGCGGTTTGGTGGACGTCGGCTTTGTGATCGCCATCACTGAACTTCATTATTAATTATTATTTATTTGTTGAGCGGCAAGCTCTGCTCCATGCAAGACAAAGCATGAGATGTTCAGAAAGCACGCAGCACGAGACTGACAGTTATTCTTGCAATGCTGGTCAGCATGTCTGACATTATTTGTGAATTATCTTTGGCTTACCCAGGTACCCGAGGGTACAATATATCTTTTTGAGAAATGCCTTTGCGTTCTTCACCTCTTCATGTTGTGGAGAGATATCGAAGTGTAGCCCTTTGGATTTTGCCATTTGCTTCTCAGAAGGAACAGCACAACAGGCCCTGGGCTTCATTTATTTATTTAATTTCCTCTATGAAATGCTTTTGGGAGTGATGATTTAGTGGTTGTGATTCTAGCTAGGTTCTCTAGGAGCGAGAGAAAACGAGGAATTTGGTAAAACAATGCTGTCTGGCTTCCTGTCAGTAGCCCCAGGTTGCATCTTATATCGAGGCTAGCTAATGCTCACCTGCTTTCCCCGGGGGGTTTGAGGTCTCTAATTGCTATTTCTTTTTTTGTGAATTCAAAAAAGGATTTAAGGATGTTTAAGTCGACCTAAACAAAGCCATGTCCACACTGGGCTGTTCTCAAGTTGATTTAAGCATTTCCTTAAGTCGACTTTAAGGAAGGTTTAAGTCAACTTAATAACACCTCCTTTTAGGTCTACGTAAGCCTTAAATCGACTATTTAAGTCGACTTAAAGCCAGTGTAGATGGGGACTAACACTAAATTGACTTTATTAAGTCAACTTAAAGCCAATAGAACGGCTATCTCTGCTGTTGAGTTGACTTAACAAAGTGGACTTAAAGTGTAGACAATTTGTTAAGTTGACTTAACAAAGTCGACTTTAAGTCGACTTAAAGTCAACCTTAACAAAGTCGACGAACTTTGTAAGTGTAGACATAGCCTAAGAGTTGATCTGTAGATTGACCTCTGAGGTATGGCTTGGCTTGGTCCCAGTGCTCATTAATTAAAATGCCTGTGTGTGCTGCTGACAGACGGGTCAGTACAGAGGGCTCCAAATGCAGCTGGATTACTGGAAAGTCCAGTCGAGTACCCTGGTGCCTTTGGTTCACTTGGGCATGTCTTTGGGTCCCCTCAAGTCATACCTATGGGCACACTATGTAGCCACATGTTATTGTTGCTGGGACCCATGTGCCTAATAGGGAAATATCTCTTTGGTTGGGGCAGGGGGTAGGAATGAGTTGTATCTTAGGTCATTGTCCCACAATTAGCTCTCCACACTAAGAAGTTTTTGGAACTAGGTGTGATAATTTGGGGTATGCTCAGTAGGTTCCCTGTTGATAGACTCAGTGTCCATGGGAGCAAATAGTCAGGGTTGCTTTCCAAAGGCCATCTGCAAATTGTGAGAGTTTGGAGAAGCTGAGCCTTGAGGCAGCGAGAAGCCTGTTTTCCTTAATTCTGACACATTTTGGAGCAGATTAGTGATATTGCTCACCCTCCAACAGGGAAGCTGTGCCAGTGTTAAAAGGGAGACACTGAAATGGGAAGGGAAAACAGATTTATTTTATTTTGATTTTATATTTACAAAGATTTTTTATTTAAGTTAAATGGTGTTAGTTAAATTGTCTCAACTAGGATAGTACATCAACTTTTCTTTTATATGACTGAGATGATGGGGAAAGAGTAATTTATTTTGTTCTCAGTTTTGTGATTTAGTAGCAGAGTTTTTGTTTTTTTTTTAAAGCACCTGTGTATCTAATGCAGTGTTTGGTTCATTGGTTAGCTGACTAACTAACTGAGAAAGAAGAGCATGGCACCAGGTATAACAGGCCAGGGGAGGCTATCTTGCTACTGGATGCTTGGACTATGGTGGCCTCACCTCTTCCCCTCCCAGCTGGGAGTGGACTTCTACCAGAAGTTTTTGCTGATTTATCATACGCCTTGCAGGTTCCCAGCAGCTGAGGGGATGATATCCACTACTCATTTTCCTGTGTCCCTTGGACTCATCCAGGAACTTGCATCCCTTACTGAATGGGGCAGGCACCCTCGTGGTGGATGATGCAGAAAAGGCTGAAGTCCTCAATGCTTTTTTTACTTCAGTCTTCACAGGGAGGGTCAGCTCCCAGGCTACTACACTGGGTGACGCAGAATGGAGAGAACAAGACCGGCCCTCGGTGATGAAGGTCAGGTTAGGGACTACTTAAAGAAGTTGGATGTGCACAAGTCTATGGGGCCGGATGAACTGCATCTGAGGGTGCTGAGGGAGTTGGCTGATGTGATTGCAGAGCCACTGGCCGTTATCTTTAAAAATCGTCACAAACGGGGGAAGTCCTGGAGGATTGGAAAAAGGCAAATATAGTACCTATCTTCAAGAAAGGGAAGAAGGAGGATCCGGAGAACTACAGACCAGTCAGCATCATCTCAATCCCTGGAAAAATCATGGAGCAGGTCCTCAAAGAATCCATCCTGGAACACTTGGAGGAAAATAGAGTGATCAGGAACAGTCAGCATGGATTCACTGAGGGCATATCGTGCCTGACCAACCTAATTGCCTTCTGTGGTAAGATGACTGGATTTCTGGATGTGGAAAGAGCAGTTGACACGAAATACCTCAATCTTAGCAAGGCTTTTGATATGGATTCCCACACCATTCTCGTCGGCATGTTAAGGAAATATGGGTTGGACGAGTGGATCGTAAGGTGGATAGAAAACTGGCTAAATCAATGGGCTCAGCGGGTAGGAATCAATGGCTCGATGTCTGGTTGGCAACCGGTAATGAGTGGAGTGCCCCAGGGGTTGGTCCTGGGTCCAGTTCTGTTCAACATCTTCATTAATGATCTCGATGATGGGAAAGATTGCGTGCTTAGTAAGTTCATGGATGACACCAAGCTGGGGAGAATGGTAAACAAGCTTGAGGGCAGGGACAGGATTCAGGGATTGTAAAAAGTGCTACAGATGCTGCAGCTCTTCATTACATCTGTTAATACCAAAGGGGTAGGAGCATCAGAGCAGCTATACAGATTTACATCCACCGATTATTTGACACGTGAGGTTGAACTTTTAAAGTGCTAAGACACTAGTGCAAAAATTCACAGAAGACAATTCTGCAAGGCTGAGGAGGATGTGGAAAAGTGCTTGCCAGGCCACTGGTGAAATAAGCCCTGTAGAAAACAGGAGTAACTCAGAAATATAACACAGACCTCTGGATGGTCATAGACATGAGTTAATTTTTCAAGCAATACATTCATTATCAGAGGGCAAAAGCAAAGGAGTGAGACAAGAAAATCCACTCATGCACTATTCTCCCCCCCTCCCCTACTAGGGAAGAGAAACAGGTGATTACTTTTCCTTTCCAGGCACTGCTAGGGAGAAGAAGGCTGACATCTTAAAAGACGACTGAGATAGCAATTATTAGTTTGTACTGTTTCCTAAACAGCAACTTCCTGTAAGTCAGTCCAACAGCAACAAAAGACGGATAGGAATAGCACCAGAAGACAGAACATTCATATTGACTTTCAGATGTGCTGTACAGCTCTAAAACACCCATTTCACGCACATGTTTCTTCTCTCCTTGGCATTCATTCTTTGTCAGTCTTCATTATGGTAGTGATATTTATTTTCTTCCCCTTTGCCTACAGTCTGAGCCACTTGGCTATTTTTTAGCTAAATTAGCTAGGCTGTTTGTATTGCTATCCCACGGGTGACCTAGCAGCTCCAACTAATAACACGTTTCTTTGTCAACATGTTACGCTGAGAGCTTGTTGGAGAACATTTTATTTGTCCAAATTGCAGCAATGTATTTTGGGGATAATAACACAAGTGGAATTAATGCCTTTTGCAGCTTTCCTTTCTTGCAAGATTGGGCATAGCTGGATAAATGATTTTCTCTTGTAGATTTTTTTTCTCCCTAACTCCCTGAATTTAATAACGTTACTCTTTTCAAGCTGTTCTCGCTGTTCTTTTCTTCACTCAATTTGTTCTGAGGAGATTAGCGAGTCCTGATGCTAACTAAAAGATGGAGGAAGGGGGGAAAAGACATTCAGAGGAGAGGTGGTCAAGAATTTTCAGATGAAAAGTTTTTCAGTAGGCAATACTGATTTGTCAAAATTGAAGCTTTTTGCTGGATCATAGCAGTTTTCACAAAACTTGTTGAGAAAGGTTTCTCAGGATGAAATTTCTCATGTGGGGGAAATAGCCAAAAGCCTGCCGATTGGGGCATTCATCTAGGAGATCTGCTCTGCTTCTCCCACCCAACAATAATTCAGAAATCATACCCAACGTCAAGGTATAGCTTAGATTTGAGGAAAGCATTTATATATTTATAAAGTGCCTCACACACTGAGGCCTAGTCTCTGTTTGGGGCTTCACTCTAGACTGAAGCTTGTAGGGGCTAATGGAATACAAATAATAGAGACCAAGATCAATTTAAATTAGGATGGATAGAGCAATATCTCTGTTACTTGGGTGCCTCTGGGGAATTCTCCAACCACTCCTTAGGGGGGTCTACACACTGTTCTTGTCCTGCTATGACTAGTTGAAACTTGGCTTATGGACCTACAAATGCATCTCTAGAATGTTGCTCCATCAATGCTACATGTGTGTGTGCAAGAAATGAAATGACACCAGCTGGGAGCTCAGCAGGGAGGAAGGGTGATCCATTGGTTAGGGTTAGACGGGACGTGAGACACCCTCCTCTGCCACAGACTTCCTGTTTGTTCTGGAGCAAGTACCTCATCTCTCAGTGCCTCAGTCCCCCATTCAAATGGGGATAATATGCTAGTCTTACTTCACAGGGTTGTTGAGAGGATGACTATGTCAAAGATTGGGAGGTAATCAGGTACTATGGAGATATATATAAATTTTGTAGATAAAGCAGTCTGAGGTTTATGCTTCTAGACTACCCTCTTCTTTTGAATTAACAAGGTTATGGCAGAGTGTTATTTAACATACAGCAGCCAGACCATAGCTGGGGAGAGAAGTAATAATTTTATCACCACTTAAACAGTGTACTCAGAGAGGAAAAATGAGCCAACCTCTATCAAATGTCAACATTATTAATACAAGCTATTGTGAAATTGGGCACTAATTTATATTTACCTCTGAGGCACAGGTGACAGAGGAGTATTTGGTGGAGTATTTACTGCAGTAATTTATTAGTACTAAAATCACATAAAATCTGAGGGGAGGAGGCCGGAGACTTTCTCAGCTGTGCTCACCACTTGAGACCAGTCTGAGAGGAATGGTCATCATCTCACTCAAAGGCAGTTAGATCGCACATAGAGGCAGACTATTTTAAAAGAGCTTGAAACCTCCCAGATGACATCATTCTCAATGGGGATTTCTGAGGGTGGAGTTCTTCTGAGGAAATAATTATTCCAAACAATGTCAGTACCCTGGGCGATATCTACACTACAGGCTCTATTAAGTCAACTTAACAAGGTCGACTTAAAGTCAACTTAAAGTCAACTTAAAGTCGACCTTGTTAGGTCGACTTAATGGAGCATCTATACTTAAAGTGCCCTTAAGTCGACCTTGCTAAGTTGACTTAACAGAACTTGTATTATAGACATACCCATCCACACTGGCTTTAAGTTGACTTAATAAGGTCAACTGAAGCCTTAAGTCGACCTTCAGAGGCCCACCAGAAGGACATGTAAAAAAAGAAAAGAGTACTTGGGAGGTGGCCAAAAGAAAACTGAGGCCAGACTCTCAGCTAGTTTACATAAGCCCATTAAGGATCTGGCCCATCCATTTCCCCCATGCTAGGGTATCTGCCTTTTCTGCAATACTAGTCTTCTTTCCTATGCTAAGTACAGGAAACACCACAAATGCCAAGGCAAATTAATTTACCGTCATCTGTTTTTGTGCATTTGTGACAGGCTCTAAAGAAGGTATCACACAGCTTTTTATTTAATTCCTTATAAAAGGGATATTAAAGCAAATGACTTTTCATGAATTTCTGTCCCATAAGAGATTCCCTTCCATGCATCAGCTCCAGGATCAGGGCCTTGAATTGTAAACCTTTGTCCTTGCAGTGGGGCAAAACTCTGAAACAAATCAGTACAATCTTCCATGATGCTCCCCTGTACAATATTAGTTTTCTGATCTGATACTTCAGTTTGGGGGTTTGTTTTCCTTGATAGCACTTCACTGGTCAAGCGACAGCCTCTTACCACTGCAAGCAAATGCTTAAGAGGTGATAGGAGAGTGATCCAAAGACTCAGCTGGAGTTCTGCCCACTCTAGCTTTTTATCTCCGCAAAGGAAAAGCTTACAGATTAAACTCTCACACAGAGAGGTAACTTTGAGAGAAACACATCATTTTGCTTTTTCACAGCTCTTAGCATTTTAGTGGCTTTTCTGTGCAATAATAGACACCTGTCAGGTTGCAGCAGATATAAAGAAGGCAACTCTTTGTTTATATATTACCTTGTAAGGTTGTCCTTTAAGTTTAAATTGCAGTTTGGTACCCACTGAACCTTCATCCACCCAGTATAAAGAAATAGACCCTTACTTTTTTTTTTTCAATGACTCTCATGTTCTTCCTCCCACCCCCCGAAAGTGCCAATGCTATTTACTTCTCAGTGTTGACACCTGAATTCGGCAAAGATATAAAACCTAAAGTTAGTGTGTTCTCTTCTAAGCATCATTCATGATTCACAGCAAAGCTTTCTGGCTCATGTTCAGATATTCTCCCAAAGCTGTGCATGATATTTGCTGAAGTGACGCAGCCTGGTTCAATAGTCTTACTTGAGACATTTTGCTTATGGTAAATGAATAATGTTGGCGTGTATTTCAGGTTTTCTGTGAATCTAAATATGAATGTGATTTTCTACATTGATTATTTTTTCTGCGAATCTAATCAAAATGAAAACCCCCCACTCCCCCTCTCTCCATTTAAAAAACAAACAAACAACATTTCACAGCTCATATTTTGAAAAGAGCTTAAGGTGGTTAGGCAACAAAATCCCACTGAAATCTCTAACTATAAGAGAACAGCAAGTCTGTCCAGCTAAGCCCTCAAAGGTGAGTGCAGGGCAATTGGTGAGTTGCTGTCCAACTTTACCGCTATCCCTGTGTTAAAATACAACATTTAATGGCATAATTGCCTGTTCTTTCTCTAATGTAGTCTGGAAGTTTTCTTCTAATCTCAGATATACAATTGAAGTTTTTTGTTTGTACTTGCACAATGAGCAAGCCAATAAAATGTAGTCTGCAGAAGAGATGAGTGAAGGGGGAGTTGATAATAATCTTTAGCTACATGAAGGGGGGTTCCAGTGAGGCTGTTCTCAGTCGTGGGAGATGACAGAACAAGGAGCAATGGACTCAAGTTCCAGTGTAGGAATCCTAACATCCATTTTGATTTGCTGTTACAGCCTGACCTGATCCTATGTCATACACTTCCCTCCATTTAATTTCCTCCCATTCTGCAAATTCCCCATCTTCAAAGCGTCTGATGAAGTGGGATTTTCTCCCACAAAAGCTCATGCGATAAATAAATGTGTTAGTCTTTAAAGTGCCACAGGACTCCTTGTTTGTTTGGCTGGCCTAGACTAACACAGCTACGCCTTGGAACTTGTCTACTGAACTAGAGTGCAAGGGAGAAATCACTGTACGTTTTTGCACCACTCTTCTGTAAACCCATGTGTGACTAGCTGTGGCTTGGCCTGCTCCTTTATTCCTGAAATTGAAAGTGTAAATGCATTGAGACCCCATCAATTTAAACCTCTGAATGCTACCAAAATATAAATAATGAAGGAAACAATTAGAAGTATGAAAGGACTGGATTCCAATATTCGCTTCCTTGGACAAATTACATAGTTGCTCTGTGTCCATTTCCCTATCTGCAAAATGGGAATAATATTGCTTTCTTGCTTCCTAAGGGTGTTTTGAGGGTTAATTACTTGTTTGCAATGCACTCTAAAGATGAAATAATTATAAAGCTATATGCTGATTGTCTTATCCATTTTGTGGCAAATATTTGGACATCATAAAATCCATTGACAAGGAGCTGCTGTAGCTTTAAATCAAACCCCAAAATGGAGCCATAACAATTCATAATTTGGCAGGGATGAGCTTTTAGCCTGGATTGCTGTACCCCAAGCAATCCAGAGAAAGTAAATCATGATAAATTGGCTGTGTTACTTTTCCCGGGGGAGTGTTCTTACAGAGCTCCCCCGAAAGGTTAATTGTCAAACTTTACTTGGGTCTATATAATACACTTTCCAGCTCCAAAACTCGACTTAACTACTGACATAAAAGTGGCGGTGATAAAAAAGAGCTGTTTCTTCACTTTATTTTGAAAGGTCAGGCCCATATAATTATTGATGATTGAGTAAATAGTTTTTCCTGGCTGGACTAGAAATTGACTGCTCTGTAAAGTCCCTCTTCAGGCCCAAGTGACAATCCAGTGAAGCTGATGAGGAGCCTTTGCAGTGACTTTAGATCAGGTTCTTAAAGAGGATGGTTGCAGTTCACTTTGAGTTGAATGTTTTTGAGTGGCATTTTCATTCTCTGACCTAGATGCATAAATCCTCCGGAAAGTCTTATCAAATCAGATATTTGCTTGTCAATCTTCACTCCTGATCCTTTGCTCTGTGCATACCCCGACCCTTGCATCAACACACAATCACACACATTCCTCCCTCAGTCTTCATCTCAAAGTCTTACCCTGACCACAATTCAGTCCTTCTTGAAGACCTAGTAAGATCATTACCTAGAACGTTAAAGGTTCAGACTTCAAGTCATAGAATCTTAGGACTGGAAGGGACTGCATGAGGTCATCTAGTCCAACTCCCTGCTACAAGCAGGACCACTCCCACTAAATCATCCCAGCCAGGGTATTGTCCAACCGGACCTTAAATATCTCCAAAGATGGAGATTCCACCACTTCCCTAGGCAACCCATTCCAATGCTTCACCACCCTCCTGGGCTATGTTTACACTTGCAAGATAGTTCAAATTAAGGAAGCTTAATTCAAACTAACTTAAGCCTTGGCTACACTAGGCTTTCATTAGTTCAAATTAAGGGCTTCGTTAATTCGAACTAATAAATTTGATTATACTTTTTGAACTAACCCTTAATTCGAATTACTTAGTTTGAATTAAGTCAATGTGGCCATATTAGTTTGAACTAACTGCTTAGTTCGAACTAACCGACACATTGAGCTTAATGCAACTGACTAATTCGAACTAAGCAAGTGCCATGCATGTCACTTGCTTAGTTTGAACTAAAATTCTAGTGGGGCCATGCTAGTTCGAACTAACTTTGGTAAGTGTAGACATAGCCCTGGTGAGAAAGTTTTTCATAATATCCAACCTCAACCTCCCCAGCTGTAACTTGAAACCATTGCTCCTTGTTCTGTCCTCTGTTACTACTGAGAACAGCCTAGCTCCATCCTCTTTGGCGCACCCGTTCAAGTAGTTTAATGTTGCTATCAAATCCCCCCTCACCCTTCTCTTCTTTAGACTAAATAAACCTAGTTCCTTCAGTCTCTCCTCGTAAGTCAAGTGCCCCAGGCCTCTAATCATTTCCTTTGCCCTCCACTGTACTCTTTCTAATTTGTCCACATCCTTTCTGTAGTGGGGAGCCCAAAACTGGACACACCAGTGCTGGATAGAGGGGAATAATCACATCCCTCGATCTGCTGGCAACACTCCTACTGATACAGCCCAATATGCCATTGGACTTTCTGGCAACTAGAGCACACTATTGGTTCATATCCAACTTCTCGTCCACCATAACCGCCGAGTCCTTTTCTACAGTGTTGCTACTTAGCTGATCAGTCCCCATCCTGTAGCAATGCATGGGATTTTTCCGTCCTAAGTGCAGGACTTTGCATTTGTCCTTGTTAACCTCATGATATTTTTTTAGGTTCAGTGTTCCAGTTTGTCTAAGTCTCCCTGAATCCTGTCTCTGCCCTCCAGCATGTCTACCATTCCCCCCAGCTTGGTATCATCCGCGAACTTACTAAATTCTATCAATCTATCCCATCATTGAGATCATTAATAAAGATGTTGAACAGAACTGACCCCAGGACCAACCCCTGGGGCACTCCACTTGTTACTCCTTGCCATTAGACATTGGGCCATTGATTCCTACCCGCTGAGCCCATTGATCTAGCCAGTTTTCTATCCACCTTACGGTCCACTCATCCAACCCATACTTCCTTAACTTGCCGACAAGAATGCTGTGGGAAACCGTATCAAAAGCCTTGCTAAAGTCGAGATATACCATGTCAACGGCTCTTCCCGCATCCACAAATCCAGTCATCTCATCCTAGAAGGCAATGAGGTTGGTCAGGCATGATTTGCCCTTGATGAATTCATGCTGGCTGTTCCTGATCACTCTTTTCCCCTCCAAGTGTTTCAGGATGGATTCTTTGAGGACCTGCTCCATGATTTTTCCAGGGACTGAGGTGAGGCTGACTGGTCTGTAGTTCCCCAGATCCTCCTTTCTCTCTTTCTTGAAGATAGGTACTATATTTGCCTTTTACCAATCCTCCGGGACCACCCCCATTCGCCATGAGTTTTCAAAGATAATGGCCAGCGGCTCTGCAATCACATCAGCAAACTCCCTCAACATTCCTTAAGTGGACTTAATGAAAGCTTAAGTCGACTTGCTAAGAACCGCCAGGTAGGTCAACATAACCCTCCTTAGGTTGACCTAACCCTTCTTTAGGTCAGCCTAAGCTCAGCGTGGACGCTTAAGTCCACTTTGTTAAGTCGACCTAAGGGCAGTTAGGTTGACTTAATGTGGACATAGTCCACGTCCATGAACACCACTTTGTTAATTTGACTTAATAAGGTCGACTTAACAAAGTTGACCTAATTTTTCCTAGTGTAGACATAGCTCTACAGATTTATGGATCCGCATCCGATCTGCATCTGCAAGCAATGTTCCGTGAATATTCATATCACATCCCTGGATATAATGCGGATATCCGTGTATTTTCAGGACTCTATGGATTTACTCATCTACAACTGAAGCTGTGAAACAAAGGACTGAGACCCATCCAGGTACTGGATATAGACCAGAGGGACTATAAAAGCCTGCAAACCCCACAATTTTACTGGCAACCTAATACATATGGACTTTCAAATCATTTGTATGTATCTGATTGCTTTAATCATTTAACATTTCTCTTATAGTTTGTTTCTTTCTCTTTATATTAAACCTTTAGTTTTAATTACTAAACGATTGACTGACAGCATGGCATTTTGGGTAAGATCCAAACTTATATTGATCTGGCAATGTGGCTGATCCTCTGGGTCAGGAGGACCTTTTTGGTAAAGAGCGTGGAGTTTTACAGAACTTATCTCTTTACTGGACCTAGTGGCTGATTGGAATCCAGAGAATAAAATGCAGTAAAATGGCTGTGTATTTTGTTTTGGCTTTTTGATGACCAGTGTTGGGAATCAGGAGCATTGTTTGTGTCTGGGTCAGTAGACTATTTGGCTTCAGTGTCACCCACCAGAGCTGGGAGAATTTGCTCTCCTTTTGCGTCCTGCCCTGACCTTGGCATTTTCAGGTCATTACCCAGGCACGGACGGGTCAACCCTCCCCACCCCCATCAGCTCTTCATTATTAGACCTGACTATGGCTGCGTCTACACTGGTAAATTAAGTCGACTTAAGCAAGCTGTGTCTACACTACACTTTGCTTAAGTCGACTTAAGCAGCTTGCTTAAGTCGACTTAAGGAAAATAAAGTCAACTTAATTAAAATTAAGTCAACTTTATTAAACCTCCTTTCCACTAGACCTAAGGCTTAAGTCGACTCCCTAGAGTCGATTTAACCAGTGTAGCCATGGGGTAGCCCTAAGTCGACTTAGGGCTACCCCAGGGCTACACCACTGCCCTCCCTGCTGGGGGGTCGCACAGGGCTAGCCTGGCATGCCCCCCCACAGGGCAGGGCAGAGTCCTGCCCACCCTGCCCCTATGCTCTGCCAGGGTCCCTGTCCCCCTTTGCCCCATTGTACCTAGGTACAATGGGGCAAAGGCTGAGCCCCCTGGCATTGGGCAAGGGGTGCCCCCCTACCCCCGTGGACCTGCCCTAGGTCCCCCTAACCCCTAGAAGTCAACCTAGGCATCCAGTGTGGATGCTCTAGGTCGACTTTTTAAGTTCCCCCCAAAGTCGACTTTATTTTTAAGTGGAGACACACTAAGTCGACTTAGTTAAAATCGACTTAAGTTACCCAGTGTAGACATAGCCTATGAGCCCAGCTGCGCATCTGCTCAAGGGAGTAAGGATTGCCACTCCCCTGCCCATGAAGGTAGATGGAAGGGGTAGACAGAGATAGCAAGTGGGTGGACTCTCAGTTCTCCCTCCCGCAGTGAGCTGCAAAGCCAGTATGGAGGAAGAAGTAAGCTCTGCCCAAAAAAGAGCCTGGTGAAGTTTTCTTACCCTACGGAGCAAGGACAAGGGACTGTCTGAGCTACAACTGGCCCCTGCCTTCCCCAAGGGCAACAGAGCCCTGGATTGTCAGGTGCCAGTCCATCCCATCAAGGCTGTCTACTGCCAGCTAATCAGTGATGCTAGGTAAAAAAAACAGCCAAGCAATAGCAAAGAGATGTTGAAGTCTGGTGAATAGAACACAAGGAAAGTTACATGGTGATAGCTACAGTCAGTACTTCACTGACATGAAAAGAAAACATGTATCATTCTCCCAAGGGACTGTGGTTAGGAGTTGACACCCTCTCTATACAAGTCTGCTGCAAAGTATGGGTTATTGGAGATAAAGTTTGAGCGCATGTTTCTGTAAAGGAATTCTCTCTCCTAGCACGAGGACATGGTGCTTGCAAGATGCGGCTGCAATTGAGCGAGCCCAGGCGTGTTAAAAACACTTGGTTAGAGGGTTTTGCAGAGAGAGTTATGGCCTTCATAAAGCTGAGGTGGACAAACATTGCTTTAAAAGCTTTAAGGAATTGCTCATTTTTTCCTGCCCACTTGTCTGTGGCAGTTATAGTGTATTCACTCTCCTCTGCGAGTTCCTAGATAACCCTTCTCTTATTACAAAGCTGCAAGAGAAGATACTGTGGTGGCCCCAAATATGTGGGTTTATAAAAATGTGACTGCGCTGTTTTAGTCTATTTAATGAATCTGGTAGCATTGCTGGACTAAGATATCCTGGGAGTCTGACTAGGAAAACACACAGGCTGTGGGTTGGGTAATAATATACGAGGACTCCGTGTTTCTTTGAAACTAAACAAGCTCTTTGGCCAGAGAACTGTTTGCAGAGATTTCGTGACCACAGCCAGCATTCCAGCCAAAAGTGCATAGACTCACCTGCGCCCTCCTACAGCCTGTGCTCCTTCCACCAAGCTCCATTCAGGCTCTATCTTTCCCTTTCAGTAGGCAAATTCATGTTGCCTTTAATAACGCCTTTTGTTGATTTGTTTGTTTTTAACTTGCTGCTTATTCAAATCCAAATGCAGGTGAAGTTTGTTTTTGAATAGTGTCTGAAGGACTGTGATGGAGGACCCACTGTACTAGGATCAAGGCCCTCTTAAGGCACCAGTTAAGAGACAGCTCCTTTTCCAAATTGCTTGTATTTTCCAGGGGCAAGTCAGAAGGATTATTATTATTATGTCCATTTCGCAGAGGGAGAAGTAATGCACATGGGGTATGTCTACACTAGCAACTTAGGTTGACTTAAGGACGTTTATGTCGACCTACAGAATGTCGCGTCCACACCTGGCTTTCATTAAGTTGACTTAATAACTACCAGTCTCTAGGTCAACTTAACGCTTAATTCGACCTGTTAGGTTGACCTAAAGCCGGTGTGGACACCCTAGGTTGACCTAATTCCTTAAGTCGACCTAAGGGGGATGGGCTGGGGAGAAGGGAGCCGCAGCTCTCCATCAACCTAGCACCTGCGTGTGTGAACACAGGCAGTCGACTTAAGTTTTTAGTATAGATGCTGTAAATTGACTTAGCTTTTCTAGAGTAGACATGCCCAAAGATATTAAGTGACTTCCCCAAGGTCACATGGCATCAGTGGCACAGCCATAAATTCAACCCACATCTCCTGAGTTCGAGTCCAGTGCATAAATCACAAGGCTTCCCTTAATTCAACCAGTTAAATATTGGATAACAACATAGTAGGGACCTCCTGAGGTGAGGTGTTTTGCCCTCACGCAACTTCTTTCATCTGAGGCACTCCACACAGCATTTTATTAAACTGAAGGGTGGGTCACATTTCCATTTTACAGATATAGAAACTGAGGACCAACGAGGTCAGGTGACTCATTCGAGTTCCATAGAACGTGAGTGGAACAAGTGGAAATGGAAAGCAGTTCTTATTCCCAATATTCACCTGCGGCCAAGTCTCTACAGCAGACTTGTGCCACCATAGCTAGGGTGGTCGGAGGTGTGATCCCTGGCCAACACAGCTGTGCCAGCAGATGCTCCTGGGTACTATGTTTTGACTAGAGTAATGGTGGAGGTGGTTTTACCACAGCAATGCAACAGTAAAGCACTCCTAGAAATGGGCTTAGCCAGGGATCTGCCATATTGCTAGTGAGCGGAAACTCAGTAACGTTGGAAGCTACTCTCACAGGTCCATACATTTACACATGTACTGGCATGGTGCTACCTTTTTGAGTCCATGGCTTGCACAGATTCCTGAGAAGCAGGAGAGGTTCTGGTCTACCCTGCCCAGCCACCTCTGCTCAATACCAATATTCCCATTAAGCTTTGAATACATCTAGGGCCCAGTTTTCCCTCACACTCACACCATATTCTGTTCTGCACCCTTCTCTGTAATATTTGAGTCCACTTCAGTAATTGACTAGATTAGCATTTGTTGAAGTCAGTGACAAAATAGTTTTGGACTTTAATAGAAACAGGATTAGGCCCCTACATGAAAAATTCTCCCTTCTAAATCAGGGTGTTTGCAAAGACTTTCACAGGAACTGCTGAGTTATAGCTGCTATTTGGGCACATGCTGTTTCACTTGAAGGGTACAGTAGTATTCGTTTAGGAGTAGGGCCGGCTGGGTTTTCTTCTTGGCTCTTTTGTTTCCATTTTACAGACCATTAAGAATTGTTTGCCAGGAGAAAGTAGAAATGTAACCATGCAAACATTTCTGGATGTTTGCTGTGAGATGACTTGACATATTTTGTGCTATTTGCAGAGCAGCTGCGGAAGTTTGTTCAGTGGTGGGGACTTTTTGAAAATGTTTTGGCATCTAGTCTTCAAGAGACCATGTGAGCTACTTCCAAATGCTTACCAGAGTTCTGCACTTGTCATTGAGGAGGTGGGTATTTGGGTTAATATTCCCCTATGATTTAAAAAAAGAAATCCTAGAGAAATCATTAGACAAGGCTCTCCTGGCTGTGGAATTTCATACAACAGTTCAAAAAATAATCTATAAAAAGAGGCAAAAACTATAACCGGCTTCAAAAAAGAATTAGATAATTTCACGTAGGACAGCTCCATGAATGATTCGCCAGGATGCTCAGGGATACAGCCTCAAGCTCTGGGTGTTTCTGGTCTCTGACCACCAGAAGCTGAGAGTGGATGATGGGATGAATCACTAGATGATTGCCTGGTTTGTTCATTCCCTTTGAAGCACCAGGCCCCCTCACAGGGTTTTCTTCCAGTGGCGTGGGGCTCTTTTTGGCAGAGGGCTGATTTGCTGCGAGGTGGGCAGGGGGTTTGGTGGTGACAGGGTTTTTTTTGCGGCACCTGGGGCTGGCTTTTTAAGAGCCACTGCCAAACGTTCCCCCGGTGGCAGCTTTTTGCAGCTATGGGTGCTGCGCCCAAAATAGCTGCTGCAAAAAGTCTCTACAGCAGTAGATTTTTTCGGCGGCAGGGAGGAACTTCTTTTTTTGAGTCTCTGCTGAAAATGCCAGTGGTAGGGAAAAGCCTCAGCCGTGGGGGGAGGCTGGGTCTCTGGATCCTCTGTTACATACAGTTGGGATGGCTCCCAATCGTGTCGCAACACCAGAAGGGGTGTGAACCCCTGGTCTAGCTGACTCGTTTTTATGAGCAATGCAGTTTGCAAAGGTTAAAAGTGTTTCTTGCATCATCCTGCAGGGGAGGCTGGTGTTTCACTAGCTATGTTTATAAGCAGATTGACGCCAGCAGCCTAGCCAGCTATCTGTCTGTCCATGGAGATTGTGTGACCAATTATTTAATCCTCATAATGAGGCATAGCTGTTATGTTTTACTTTGATTATCACCGAGTCCTGAAATGGTTACAGCTTTAGACTTGCCTGACTAATCACATTTAGATTGTGGTCCTGTCGAGTGACTGACTTCAGTAACTGAAGAGAAGTCCAGCTTCTCTGGATGATTAAGATATCAATGTCAACAGCAATCCATCAGGTTAGAAGCAGTATGTGGTGTGGGCAGTTTTCTTGACTGTGGGAGGCTAGTTCTGTCAATCTGATCTGCCACTCAGATGCCCTCGTTGCTGCTGGATGCACAAATAGTGATTTACAGCGACAACAAAATGCATCCTTCCATCCACAGCTGTACCCCCATCTTCCCAACACAGGCCTGGATGCAAGGCTTACAGGATGGAGTACTGACATTCATTGCCTGCATGTGGAGTGATCGCACTTAAATTTTTCTTTAATTAGTCTATGATGCAGCAACTGAATCCTCAGCAACACCAGCCGTGGAGATAGCATTGTCCTGATATCATGTCTCCATGTTGGCTCTCCATAGAATACCCTAGCTTGACATGCTGCTTGCCCACAGAACACCAGGTGAAAATCCAGCTCATAGTATCTTCAAGGTCCTTCATACAGCTGGCTCCATTTACCTCTTCCTCTCCATGATGACCTCTTCATCCACAGTAATGTTCCTCATCTGTTATGGAGCTGTCAACTTCTGAAGTTAAACTTGTGAGAAGAAGAGATGTCTCTCATCAGCAACAGGGCTTTAGCTCATCACCTGAGGAGCCTGAACTGGGCGTTGTACCTCAGCCTCCAGAGTGGGGTGTAAAACTCCATTCCTTCATGTTAGCCTTCCCACAGATGCAAATCAAAATGGCAAAAATGAGAAAAGCAGCATATAATAGAAAAGTAAGGAGTGGCAGGGAAAGAAGGGAATAGAAAAAAAGAGAAGGAAACAAAATCATAATTATCTTTTTTTTTTTTTTAAAGTGGTACATCTAACACAGGAAGAAGAGACAAATTAAGTCAATTAGACCATGGACAGTGTGATTTAGACAGTGTGACTGTACTTATTTTTCTCTTATGAGATGCTAAGAGACAGCTGGGCTAGAATTGCCAGCAATCCTATATCATAAGGGACGTCCTTTACTTAAATAGAATAGAATCCTGTTCCACACTACATTAATACTGGACACTTTTAATGGTATATTTCAGTAGAGCTGGGCCCAGAGCAGCCTGGAATGTCACTCCCGCATTGCAAATACAGGACAGAACAGTGTGCTAGCGCTTCCCTTTGCAAAGTGCTGATGGCTGGCAGTATGAGCTGGCACATGGCTCACCATTCAGATTTGGCCTGGTCACCCCTCCATTTGTCCTGCAGCACTCAGAGCAGGAGAGGGATCCCCTAGAAAGGTCTGGTGAGAAGGGATTTACTTCCAGAGACTCACATCAAGATATGGGGCTTTTGAAAATGCTGGCAACTCTAAATGGTAGATTCATACCAGAGTCCATTATTGCTCCCCCCGTCCCATCCCTCCCCCCATGTTTGAAATTATGAGTCGGGCACTAAAAATCACCAGATTGACTTAAAAATCCTAAGGCTTTAAAAAAAGTTGAATTTTCTTTCTTTGCTTTCTGTTACCCAAGCTCCTTAAGTGAACTCAGGTCCTGTTTTCAACCACATTTCTGGAAGCTATAGTTACCTTCCTATATTATCATGTAATGATAAGATTCTGTGAGTCAGGTTTTGAGAAATATACCAAATATGGTGAGAATCACAATAAAAATGCAAAAGTTGGCAGTTTGGAGTTGGAGAAGATTGGCCTTCATTTTGTAAGCCTATCCCACGGGTGTAACGTTAACATTTAATGAAAATCAGAGTATATTGATTGATGATCATGATTGATAAAAAGTTTTGTAGAGTTGTAAGTTGTCACTGTACAAAGTGGGTGAGACCATGAAATTTCCCTATGCCTGAAAATTAACAAATATTTATTGTATCTAACCGAGTCACCAAAGCAATGAACTGGTTGTTTTCATACTTTTCCTTATGGCAGTCTCTAGCTCTATGCAAGAATCTTGGAATTCTTTCCAGATCAAAGAAAAAAGAAGAAGCTGAGGGGAAAAACCAAATAAATATGTGATAAATTTAAATACTGGGAATATTCAGGGGCTCTGATAATCATCAAATGTATGAGCAGAAAGAGTTCTATAAATGAGCACAATGACCAAAGAAATTATTGGAACCGAGTTGTGAAGCATAGATAAATGGGGGCCTAATTGGCTCCATATATCTCAATTGAGATATTTATTCATGTGCAAAACCCTCCACAACATTAGAAATAACTTGAATTAGAAATCTTTGATTAAAACCTCCTGTACCCACTATACTGTAATGAAAGCAGAAGTAGTATTTCCAGTTAAACACATGAAAGCTCCATGCCCATAAATTATTTTTCAGGCTGTGGGTTACATAGGAACTGATATTCTTTTGGGGGAATATTTTCCCCTCCTTGGAGAAGCTGCACAAATGCAGGAAATAAAAAGGATAGTCAAACCCTGGAAGGGCAAGAGTTAGTTTTGAAGCTGAAAAGAATAAGGTCCATTCAATCGTTGTCTTAATATCTTTAGCCACAGAGGATTACCTTTTGTCTCTGGGTATTAAATCCTTTCTAAATGTTTGGATGGCTCTGGGAAGTAGTGATGGTTCATATAAACCTTGTTAGTGAGATTGCTTGGTTGAACCCTGCAAAAGAAGTAAGCAATTAAAAGTTGCTACCACTTTGGTGGCTTATGGATAATGAATTTGATGGTCTCCATCCACTGGTAACCTAGCACCCACTTAAGAAAAAAAAAACAAAAACAACCACCATCATGGTAACACTACAGCAGTCAAAGTAAATTAAGATACTTTTCAGCCAAGCAATTGTATGTAAACTTTGCTGCCAAGAGACCTAAAATGGATTGTGGAGACTTAATAAAGGCGACTTAAGGGTTACTCCATGTCCACACCATCCTTAAGTCGACTTAAAGAGTCGACTTAAGGCTTAAGTCGACCTAATGGGTGGTTCTTATTAAGTCGACTTAAGCTTTCATTAAGTCAACTTAAGAATTTCTTAAGTTGACTTAATGAAAGTCTGGTGTAGACAGGGAGTAATTTAGGTCGACTTAAGCCTCAAGTTGACCTAAATTGCCTGTGTAGACATACCCCAAAGTGCTTTACGGGGGCATTCAGGGTCTTTAGCCTCATTTTACAGGTGGGGAAAGTGAGGCACAGAACTCTGAAGTGTTTTGCTCAAGATCATCTTGCAGGCTAAAGCCAGGAATAGCACCCAAATCATCAGAACCCTAGTCTACGCCTCTGTCCAGTAGACCCCCCTCAGCAAGAGCCAGACAGTCTACTATCTTGTGTATTCATGGACAGCTCTGCAATGTTAGTGTAAACAGAATGCTGATCTGTGGGGCTGGATTAAGGCATAATAGGACTCTGGGTCATAGAGATATGTCAGAGATATGTCATCACATCACAGCAGCAACATTTTTGCTTTAACGAGAAGGCTTCTGGCCTTTGGAGTTGTGAAGAAAAGCCTGGAAATGTCACCTGAGTGTAAATTATGCAACAACATCTGTCTGTAGAGAGCCAGAAACAGTAGTGCTAAGATGTTTGAGCTTCCTCATTATTTCAATGGCAGGACCTACTCTGTAGAGCCCCTTCAATATCACCTGCATAGGAGTCTGTATGGCAGGACGTGTCTGGCCCAGGCAGACTGTCCATGGTGCAAGTACTAGGGATTGCTTACTGGTGGACTCTTTGGGGCAGAGGAGAGGGAACACATGCTACTTCAGAGAGGACTTGGAGGAGAGGCTTTGCTATCATTCCCATGAGAGCAGTGGCTTGCGGTGTTACCTCTAAAGCCCTGGATTGCCTCAGTGCACCCCTACCAGTCTGGCAGCATTTTACAATGGCTGTAAATAACCACACAGAGAGCAGGGCAATGGAGAATAAGCTGACGGTCAGCAATGCTGTATGATAGACCACATAAATATGAATCACTACAATGAAAAACACATCATGTATCAAAAAAAGAAGGCACAAAGGGTATATCTACACTGGAGGCTCTGTTAATTCAACCTAAGAAGGTTGACTTTAAGTCGATTTAAAGTCGACCTTGTTAAGTCGACTGAGAGAGTCCACAATGAAAACTCCTTTTGACTGCCTGCATCCACACTGGCAAGTACTAGGTTGACATAGGAGTGGTGCATTGTGGGTAGCTGTCCCACATTGCACTGGGCCTGGAAGCCAATTAGAGTGACTTAAGGGCTTTCCCCATCCACACTGGCTTAAGTTGACTTAATAAGGTCGACTTAAGTGTTAAGTTGACCGTAAGAGGTGGTGTTATTAAGTCGACTTAAGGAAGCGCTTAAGTCAACTTAATAAAAGCCCAATGTGTACGCAGGAGTCTGTAGGTTGACTTAACCTTCCTTAAGTCTACCTAAGTCTCCAGTGTAGAGGTACCCATAGGTAGCCAATAGTTGTCCATGTGGACTTCTCTGTTGTTGGGCTGGGTGGAAATGTTTGGAGGGCAAAAATATTTGGGGAGGTGAGTTTTGTTGGAAATTCAGCAAAAATTTGATCACTAGAATCATAGAAGATTAGGGACGGCAGAGACCTCAGGAGTTGTCTAGTCCAACCCCCTTCTCTGAGCAGGAACAACTTCAACTAAATCATCCCAGCCAGGGCTTTGTCAAGCCGGGACTTAAAAACCTCTAAGGATGGAGATTCCACCTCCTCCCTAGGTAACCCATTCCAGCGCTTCATCACCCCACTAGGAAAAATGATTTTCCTAATGGCCCACCTAGACCTCCCCCCATGCAACTTGAGACAATTGCTCCTTGTTCTGTCATCTGCCACCATTGAGAACAGCCTAGCTCCATCCTCCCTGGAACTCCCTTCCAGGTAGTAAGACTGCTGTGAAAACCCCCTCACTCTTCTCTTCTGCAGATTAAACAAGCCCAGTTCCCTCAGCATCTCCTCATAATTCATGTGCTTCAGGCCCCTCATCATTTTTGTTACCCTCTACTAGACTCTCTTCACATCTTCCCTGTAGTGGAGGCCAAAACCAGACTCAATACTCCTGATGTGAACTCACCGGTGCAGAATAGAGAGGAATAATCACTTCCCTCAATCTGCTGGCAACATGCCTACTAATTCAAGACCAATTCCAAGTCCATAAATCCAAACCACCTGAAGAGCATTAAGGGTTATGAAGTGGTCAGCAGCTTCAAAGAGGTGATACTGTAGTCAAGACTTAGTTGGGCTCCACAACTTCTTTTATCCTACCATGCCTGCTGCCCCTCAGAGATGCAGGGCTCTGTTTGAGGTATCATACTTGCTCCTTGCTATGGGAAAATGCCCATAAGGCCACCAGACATACCTTGGACAACTTGTAAGAGGCACTCTAAAATCCATGAGAGGATCTGCATTCCTCACAGTGAGCTGGGCATGTTGGCATATAACAGACCACTCTCTTCCTGGAAGGTTTGGAGTCCTGGAAGGATCCCACCACCCATGTGTTGACGTGTGATCTGTTGATTCATCTTTGCTAAATGACTGCCATAAATTCAGCCCTTTTTTACACGGCCAGAGACACCGTGGGTTAGTGGTCCGTTCAGAAAATAAGAATCAAGACACTTGGATTCTGATACTGTGACCTTGAACAGGTTATTAAAAGTCATCTGCTATTAAAGTCCCCAAGGCCTTCTCCCTAGAGAAGGCCATTCAGAAAAACCCTGCTACTCTGGCTTGAGAGAGAGGAAGATTTTTGGCCTGACATTTTCCTCTACCTGTTACCTCATGAATCTCACCCGTGAGAATGCTTTGACTTTCTCTTTCGGAGTCTGTTTCCCTTCTCAAATGTTTTTGCTACAAACAGCTTCATCCCTCCCTCTTACTTTCTCAAAGGGAGGGGAGCAGTTGTATTTGCATAATTCCCTTTAAAGCAAGAGAATTCCATGGTTAAAACACTTCATAAGAGTCTGAAGTGTTCACTGTGTTACCTCAGTCTGATAACACCCCAGCAGGAGGCACAGGGCTGTGATACACACTAGAGCTGGTTGGGGGTGTTTCATTGATTATTTTATTATGCTCTTTCACCATTGCACCACAAAATTGAAACTTTCTGCATAAAAATGTGGATTTTGCTGCAGTTTTCAGTTTTCCATCAGGAACATCTGAATGAAATACTTGTTCTGGTTCTGTTGACCAGAATGGAAACATTTTGGTTCATTGAACTGAATCAAAAAGTTGAGTTTTGGGTCAGTTTTGAGAATCATTTGTGTTTGCAGAAACTGCTGCAGTGCATACTGGGAGATGCAATTGTGATTAACCCTGTTCTCCACTATGGACTGGGGCCCTGAAAGGACTACCTTGCAGGTACCAGGATGTGGATGGTCCATGATTAGAGCCATTGGCTGCTCTTGATTGAGCGGGAGTCAGAAATCAGGAATCAAGCCAATGGTCAGAAGCCAGATAAGAGAGTAGAGATGGTGCAGGACAGGAACAAGGCTGGAAACAAGGCAGTCACAAGAGAAATTGCCATTACGGGCATAAGCAGCATATCACTGCTGATGATTAAATGCAGAACTGTTTGTTCTTTCCAGATGATAATGTGGAGCTAGCAATTGGGTGATTCTCCTGAAGCCTAACTGGACTCATTAACTTGCCTGAGGACTGAATGGGTTAGCCCAAGGCTCAGCTGAAGGAACTCATTTCCATGGTTCCTGATGCTACATCTTATGTGATATACAAGTTCCCCTTCTGGTTGAAATGACATGGTGCATCCTGGGAAACATATGGCCATAGTGAAGAGAAGCAATAAAGTCCAACTGGGGAACCTGGTGCATAGAAGAGAAAGGTAGCCTGAGACAGTCAAATTAGGACTCCCATAAGGCATCTCAACAGGTCCATGAGACAGATTGATGCTGAACCAATCTGAAATAAACTATTATGGTTTGGTTGAGCAAACCAAACCTAACTGTACTATGTAATTTATCATTTAAAACCAGAGACATAGAAGAACACAATTTGTAGGGAAAGAGTCAACATGGCCTCTGTAAATCATGTCTCATCAGTCTATTAGAATTCTTTGAGGAGGTCAATAAACACATGAACAACAGTTATCAAGTGGGTTGAGTGTATTTAGACCATCAGAAAGCCTTTGACAAGGTTCCTTCCAAAGGCTCTTAAGCAAAGTAAGCATTTGTGGGATAAGAAGTAAGGTCCTCTTATGGATCAATAACTGATTAAAAGGTAGGAATAAATAGCTATTTTTCAGAACAGAGTGATAAATAGGGGTGTCCCTCAGCAGTCTGTCCTTGGACCAAAGCTGTTCAATGTTTTCATAGATGATCTAGAAGATGGGGTAAATAGTAAGGTGGCAAAATTTGCAACATTATTCAAGATAGTAAGTCCAAAGCAGACTGTGAAGAGTTACAAAGGGATCTCACAAAACTGGATGATGGGGAAACAAAACAGCAGATAAAATCCAATGCTGACGTATAGAAAGAAATGCACATTGGAAACCATAATCCCAGCTATACATTCAAAACATTAGGGTCTAAATTAGCTGTTACCACTCAAGAAAGCGATTTTGGGTCATTGAGGGTAGTTCTCTGAAATCCACTCAATGTGCAGCAGCAGTCAAAAAAGCTGTCAGAATGTTAGGAACCTTTAGGAAAAGGATAGATAAGACAGAAAACATTATAATGCCTGTATGTAAATCCATGGTACACCCACATCTTGAAAAAGGAATGCAGATCTGGTTGCCCCATCTCAAAAAAGATATATCAGAATTGTAAAAGATACAGAGAAGTGCATCACACATAATTACAGGTATGAAACATCTTGATATGAGAAGATATTGAAAAGACTGGGAATTTTCAGCTTGGAACAGAGATAACTAAAGGGGGGGAGCTATGATAGAGGTCTATAAAATCTTGACTGGTGTAGAGTACCTCACGCAATGCACAATCAACCTGTGCAAGTTGTTGCCAAGGGATATTGTGAAGACCAAGGGTATAATGGAGTTTAAAAAAAAAAGTTAGACAAATTCATGGAGGATAGATTAATCAATGGCTAATAGCTAGGGTAGTCAGGAATGTAGCCCCATGATCAGGGTGTCCCTAGCTTCAGCTTGCCAGAAGCTGGGAGTGGACAACAGGGAATGGATCACTCAGTGACTGCCTGTTTTATTCATTCATTTTAAAACATTGGCTTTTGTTAGAAGACAGGGTTTTGGTCTAGAAGATGAGCCATTGCTCTGACTCAGTATGGCCATTCTTATTTTATGTTTAAACCAAAACAAAACATTTTAGTTTGGGAATTTCGAAACATTTCATTTCCAACTGTAATGTTAAAATGAAACATTCTCCATGGTTGCCATTTCAACTTTTTGTCCCAAATCAGGATGATTTTTGATATTGCAATTTTGCACAAGACAGAAATTCTGCTTTTTATTCAGCCGTCAGCATAACTTTGCTCTAAATACCACATTACCAACCCCAATTATTCACAAATTGTGAATCAGGCCTCAAATCATGAAACTTGCTTAAAATAATATGTCTTTAAAAGTTATTTCTATGCCTCTGGTGCACCTGGGTCCAATTTCCAACCTTTTCCTCCATATACAAGAGGGCTAGTAACAAATTTACATTTCAATGAAAGCTGAAATTCTCACTTGATGCTGGAAGCAGATTTTTAATTAAAATATCTAACACTTCAAGACTTAATAGTAAAACCAAGAGAGTTGGCAAGCTTGGAAACATAGAGCTTGTGGGACATTTTCATCTTCAAAGCACTTTGCAAACATTAGCAAATCTCAACATCAGAGAGGTTATTCAGTGTTGTTACATAGTGTTATCCCTGTGCTACAGATAAAGACAATGAGATCCATTGGATAGGAGTTTGGACAGGAACTCAGGTCTCCTGGGCACCTTGGTTAGCCTTATCTGCAATCTTAGATCAATTCCCCCTCTTCTATGTGCTGTTCCCCAGTGTTTTGAATCCTAACACCTATTTTGATTTGCTGTTACAGCCTGACCTGATGCTATGTCATACACTCCCCTGCATTTAATTTCCTCCCACTCTGTAACTTTCCTATCTTCAAAGCATCTGACGAAGTGGGATTTTCTCCCACGAAAGCTCATGCGATTAATAAATCTGTTAGTCTTTAAAAGTGCCACAAGACTCTGTTGTCTTTCTACAATAGACTAACATGGCTACCCCTTTGGAAAGGGGTAGCTGTGTTAGTCTAGTTCAGCAAAACAAACAAGGAGTCCTGTGGCACTTTAAAAGATTAACAAATTTATTTATTGCATGAGCTTTGGTGGGAGAAAATCCCACTTCATCAGATGCTTTGAAGATGGGGAACTTAGAGAATGGGAGGAAATTAAATGGAGGGAAGTGTAAGACATAGGATCATTTGCTGATTTGCTCTTACAGCCTATCCTGATCCTATGGCTTAAACTTCCCTGCATTTATTTTCCTCCCATTCTGTAAGTTCCCCATCTTCAAAGTGTCTGACAAAGTGGGATTTTCTCCCTCCAAAGCTCATGCAATAAATAAATTTGTTAGTCTTTAGAAGTGCCACAGGAATCTTAGACCAAATTACTTGGTGTCTCTTTCCCTGGCCACCTTGTCTGTTTAGATTGTAAGCTCTTTGCAGTAAGATCTTTCTTTTACTAATTGCTTGTTCAATGCGTAGCCTGTTATGGTCCCTAGGTGCTACTGAATACTCTTTTAAAAAGGAGGCCTGATTCCCACCATCAAGAGTCGTCATATACCCCTGGGCTAAGTTGGCTAGGATTTGGATTTGGTAACATTTTTCAATTCACTACCCCCAGATAAATGTAAGGTAATTGTTCAAGCTTTGGAGAATCAGGTTCTCTCTGTGCAGTCTAGTCTAACTGTATATGCATATATGTAAATCTCTACTTCTATCCATACTCTCACATCCAAGTACAGATATGCTGCTTCCAGCAAAATACATCATCCATTCATTTATGTGCAGGAAGAAACTGTAATGAAAGGGATAGACCAAGGATAAGTAAACAAAGATGAGGAAAATGTCTGGGTGACTGCAAACTCCTCTGGAGGAGAAGTTTAAATCATCACTATATCTAGTGGAATGAAGATCTTTCCTGCAAGGTGTTTCTACTGTTAAATTTAATTGAAAATAAGTGGGGCTAATATAGGCTTTATCCAAAGCCCACTGAAGTTCCTGGGAATCTTTCCATTTATTCTGGAGTCTCCTAAGTGAAGAGGATGGGGATAGTGAAATCAAAGCTCTTTAAAATGGAGTCTGGAAGTGAAGATGTGGACTGGAATTACTCTTGGGGAACAGCCATATAACTGTATGCAGCCAGCAATATGCATAGGAAGCCCAGCTTCAGATGAGGAACGTAGAGGGCCCCTAGCATAGGGGAATTTGTTTTCAAGAAGTTGTTTCCTGGAATGCAAATGCCTTAGAAGGAGATGAGTGCAGTGCCAGAAGGGATTGGTGCATTGTCAGGTTACGCTAGCCAGGGCATAGACAGCACACTCACTATTATAGGCTGAAGAACTATGCAAGATCATTTTGGATTTTTAGTGCAACTGCCAGAAGTTGTTCAGATTCTCACATCCATCATTTGTTAGCAAGGATTTTGAGGAAAAGATTCTCAGTGGGTGCGAATTGTTATCGTTTCACTTATTTCAAGGATTTATATAAATATACTGTTTAGTAGCATGGCTGTATGTTGTTGAATAATTGCTACATTCCAGCCCAGATATGAGTGATTTTCAATGCAGTGGTGGCTGAAATGATTCCAGATAGATTTCACATGTATAAAACATTCAGTCTTAGTTGTGCAAAAGGTGATCTACATGTCATACACTTATGTCATTCTTGACCAAGGCAGCTAAATCATAGAATCATAGAATCATAGAATAAGAGGGTTGGAAGGGACCTCACGAGGTCATCTAGTCCAACCCCCTGCTAAAAAGCAGGACCACTCCCCCTAAATTATCCCAGCCAGGGTTTTGTCTAACCGAGCCTTAAAAATCTCCAAAGATGAAGATTCAACCACCTCCCTAGATAGCCCATTCCAATGCTTCACCACCCTCCTAGTGAGAAAGTTTTTCCTAATATCCAACCTTGACCTACCCAGCTGTAATTTGAAACCATTGCTCCTTGTTCTGTCCTCTTTTACCCTCGAGAACAGCCTAGCTCCCTCCTCTTTGGAACAACCCTTCAAGTAGTTGAAGGTTGCTATCAAACCTCCCCTCAGTCTTCTCTTCTGTAGACTAAATAAGCCTAGTTCCTTCAGTCTCTCCTCATAAGTCATGTGCCCCAGCCCCCTAATCATTTTTGTTGCCCTCCGCTGGACTCTTTCTAATTTGTCCACATCCTTTCTGTAGTGGGGAGCCCAAAACTGGACACAGTACTCCAGATGCGGCCTGACCAGTGTCGAATAGAGGGGAATTATCACATCCCTCGATCTGCTGGCAATACTCCTACTGATGCAGCCTAATATGCCATTGGCCTTTTTCGCAACAAGGGCACATTGTTGGCTCATATTCATCTTCCCGTCCACCATAACTCCCAGGTCCTTTTCTACAGCGCTGCTACTTAGCCGATCGGTCCCCAGCCTGTAGCAGTGCATGGGATTTTTCCGTCCTAAGTGCAGGACTTTGCACTTGTCTTTGTTGAACCTCATGAGGTTTCTTTCAGCCCAGTGTTCCAATTTGTCCAAGTCTCTCTGGATCCTGTCCCTGCCCTCCAGAGTATCTACCATTCCCCCCAACTTGGTGTCATCCGCAAACTTACTAAGCACGCAGTCTATTCCATCATCAAGATCATTAATGAAGATGTTGAATAGAACCGGCCCCAGGACCGAACCCTGGGGCACTCCACTCGTTACCGGTTGCCAACCAGACATCGAGCCATTGATTCCTACCCGCTGAGCCCATTGATCTAACCAGTTTTCGATCCACCTTACGGTCCACTCGTCCAACCCATACTTCCTTAACTTGCCAATGAGAATGCTGTGGGAAACCGTATCAAAAGCCTTGCTAACGTCAAGGTATATCACGTCAACGGCTCTGCCCGCATCCACAAATCTAGTCATCTCATCATAGAAGGAAATCAGGTTGGTCAGGCACGATTTGCCCTTGGTGAATCCAT
The DNA here is from genome assembly GCA_007922175.1 of Pelusios castaneus. Classification (NCBI taxonomy): domain Eukaryota; kingdom Metazoa; phylum Chordata; order Testudines; family Pelomedusidae; genus Pelusios; species Pelusios castaneus. The sequence goes on from ML685777.1 coordinate 4,683,474, forward strand.
GTTGACTGTTCCTGATCACTCTATTTTCCTCCAAGTGTTTCAGGATGGATTCCTTGAGGACCTGCTCCATGATTTTCCCAGGGATTGAGGTGAGGCTGACCAGTCTGTAGTTCCCCGGATCCTCCTTTTTCCCTTTCTTAAAGATAGGTACTATTTTTGCCTTTTTCCAATCCTCCGGGACCACCCCCGTTCGCCACGAGTTCTCAAAGATTATGGCCAGCGGCTCTGCAATCACTTCCCCCAACTCCCTCAGCACCCTCGGATGCACTTCATCCGGCCCCATGGACTTGTGCACATCCAATTTCATTAAGTCTTCCCTAACCTGACTTTCCATCACCGAGGGCCACTCTTCTCTCCAGTCCGCGTTACCCCGTGTAGTAGCCTGGGAGCTGGCCCGCCTTGTGTGAAGACTGAAGTAAAAAAAGCATTGAGTACTTCAGCCTTTTCCGCATCATCCTCCACGAGGATGCCTGCCCCATTCAGTAAGGGACCTACACCACCTCTGATCCTTTTCTTGTTGCTGATATACTTATAGAACCCCTTTCTGTTATCCTTCACATCTCTTGCTAGCTGCAACTCCAATTGTCCTTTGGCCTTTCTGATTTGATCCCTGCAGTCCCGAGCAATATCTTTATACGCCTCCCTTGTCATCTGTCCAAGCTTCCACTTCTTGTAAGCTTCCCTTTTATGTTTCAGCTCCCCGCAGAGTTCCCTGCTAAGCCACGCTGGTCGCCGTCCACATTTGCTGTTCTTTCTGCACATCGGAATGTTATCTTCCTGTGCCTTTAACAGGGTTTCTTTAAAATACCGCCAGCTGTCTTGGACACCTTTCCCCTTCAGATCAGCTTCCCATGGGACCTTGCCCATCAGCTCCCTAAGGGAGCCAAAATCTGCTTTTCTGAAGTCC
>ML685777.1:4684480-4708261 GCA_007922175.1 Pelusios castaneus
CCAAGCTTCCACTTCTTGTAAGCTTCCCTTTAATGTTTCAGCTCCCCGCAGAGTTCCCTGCTAAGCCACGCTGGTCGCCGTCCACATTTGCTGTTCTTTCTGCACATCGGAATGTTATCTTCCTGTGCCTTTAACAGGGTTTCTTTAAAATACCGCCAGCTGTCTTGGACACCTTTCCCCTTCAGATCAGCTTCCCATGGGACCTTGCCCATCAGCTCCCTAAGGGAGCCAAAATCTGCTTTTCTGAAGTCCAGGGTGTGTGTTCTGCTTCTTTCCTTCCTTCCATTGATCAGGATCCTGAACTCTACCATCTCATGGTCGCTGCTGCCCAGGTTGCCATTTACTTCTACTTCCCCGATCAATTCTTCTCTGTTTGTGAGCAATAGGTCTAGAGGTGCAAGGCCCCTAGCTGGTTCCTCCAGCATTTGTACTAGGAAGTTGTCTTCAATATTCTCCAAAAACTTCCTGGATTGCCTGTGCACTGCTGTATTATCTTCCCAGCAGACATCAGGATAATTGAAGTCCCCCATAAGAACCAGGGCCTGCGACGATCTGGAAACTTCTGTTAGTTGTCCATAGAACGCTTCATCCACCTCCTCTTTCTGGTCTGGCGGTCTGTAGCAGACACCCACCACAACATCCCCCTTGTTGCATTCTCCCCTAAACTTAACCCACAAACTTTCAACCATCTTGTTTCCACTTTCATAGTGGAGCTCCGAGCAGTCATACAGCTCTTTTACATATAACGCTACTCCTCCCCCCCTTTTTCCCTGCCTGTCCTTCCTGAACAATTTATATCCATCCATGGCAGTGCTCCACTCATGCAAGTTATCCCACCACGTTTCTGTTATTCCAATTATATCATAGTTCCTTGTCTGTGCCAGTACTACCAATCCTGCTTGTTTCCCAGGCTCCTAGCATTTGTGTACAGGCACCTAAGATACCGGGCCCATTGCCCTACTTTGCCCTGTCGATTCTCCCTCCTGTCGCATCTTCCCCCTTGCAATTTCTCCCGGTGCCCTCCTTCCCCACTCGCCTGAGGTATTATGACTTCATCAGGAAATAAAAAACAATTATTTGACCCCACCCCCCAGTTCCAACTACCCTCTCTTTTATTCCTGCTGTTACAGCCCCAGCATCCACCAAGTTCCATCCCTTCCCCCAGGTTTCCCTCAGTTTGACTTACCTGTGGGCCTTGGTCACCTTCCCCCTTCGAACCTAGTTTAAAGCCCTCCTTACCAGGTTAGCCAGTCTGCTTCCAAATATGCTCTTTCCCTTCCTGGATAGGTGGAGTCCATCTCTGCCTAGCAGTCCTTCTTCCTGAAACAGCACCCCATGGTCGAGGAAGCCAAAGCCCTCCTGGTAACACCATCTCCGCAGCCAGGCATTCACCTCCAGGATGCATCTGTCTCTGCTCGGGCATAACTTTCAGAAGTATTCAAAGGTACTTTTTCCACTCAAGGATCTCAATTCAGAGCCATTGGTCATGGAAGTGAACATTTTCCTTTGGTGCAATACAGCAGTCCAGTGCATTTACATGTGCGCTTGTGTATTCTGATACAGTTTTCAGCTTTTTAATTAACAACAGCTAATTAAAAGGCTAATTTACTTCACAAGTGTAGTGAGAGTGATGATGATCCATCGATTAAATAGATAAGGACAAATAAAAGGTAAATTCAGTAAAGTTTAGCCTGGTATTGCTGATAGATGTTACAGGGATCTTTATGTCCAAAGGAGGGAAAGACCAAGTCCTAAACAGCATGGGTAGAACAAACAAGGAGCCCTGTGGCACTTTTAAATCCTAACAAATTTCTTAGTTGCATGAGCTATCAAGGGAGAAAATCCGACTTCTTCAAACAATTTTGAAGATGGGGAACTTACTCTTCAAAGCATCTGACGAAGTGGGATTTTCTCCCACGAAAGCTCATGCAATGAAGAAATTTGTTAGGATTTAAAAGTGCTGCCACAGGACTTCTTAGCTATGTCTACACTTGTAATTTTAAGTCGACTTTAACTAAGTCGACTTAATGAGTCTACACTTAAAATTAAAGTCGACTTTGGGGGAGAACTTACAAAGTCGACCTAGAGCATCCATACTGGATGCCTAGGTTGACTTCAAGGGGCTAGGGGACTTAGGGTAGGTCCACGGGGGCAGTGGGGGAACCCCTTACCCACTGCCAGGGGCTCAGCCTTTGCCCCATTGTACCTAAGTACAATGGGGCAAAGGGGGTCAGAGACCCTGGGAGGGCATAGGGGCAGGGTGGGCATTGGTATAGTCCTGGAGTAGCCCTAAGTCGACTTAGGGCTACCCCACATCTACACTGGCTTAAGTCGACTCTAGGGAGTCGACTTAAGCATTAAGTCAAATTAAAATGAGGTGTTATAAAGTCATACTTAGTTTTTATTCAGTATGGGAATTTTGTTTTTAATATTTTGAATTTTCATGGGATGGGGAAACCATTTCCTACCCATCTCTAGTCACAGAACTCAAAGGTGCAGGAGACTGAAACAGAACTCAGAGGTGCAGGAGACTGAAACTGGGACTGGGAGTCAGGGACTCATAAATTCTCATCTGAGCTCTGCCAATGACCTGACATATAGAGTTTAACAGAACCAGTCAAAATAATTAATTTAACACTTCTTTTATAAATACATTTTTGTGGAAAATTGTTACTTTTAGAAATTTTGTATTAAAAAAACCCAAACAAACAAAAAAAACCCACCTCTTCTGTTTTTCCACTCCCCCCTTTGCCTTTTTTGCCAATGAAAAGGGAGATAACAAAGGGAGAGAAAAAATATAAAAATCCAGGTTTTTGCATTTTAAAATAAACAATTTTAAATTTTGAAAGCAATTTGTTTCCTCCACCAAACATATTTACCCCTTTTTAATCAGCTCTACCATCGCCCTCGCTCTGCCTCAGTTTTGCCCATCTGGAAGTGAAGCTAAAAATCCTTCTCTGTCTCACTGCAAGCAAACCAGACAATTATTTTGAATTGGTGTAAACTGGTTGGTATAACTTGTAGATACATGTGATATAATATAGAAAAGGCAATATAGGCTTAAAAAGTTGCAGGGAATGAATCTGGTTTACAGCATTTATTTTTATCCAGAAATAATTGTGAGTTACAGTCCCAACAGAAGCTGAATAGTAGTAGATCTGTGATTGGGTCGATATGCATTGGCCCCATGTATTTCACATAGTTCCCATGGGGACAGACAAACAGAGCTGTCTTCCTTCCCGTAGGCAGTGGAGAAGTGCAGAACAAAGAAATGTAAATTAAACTCCCGTCATCCATTCCCTGGAAAGGAGGGGCCAAGTCAACGATGGGGGCAGGGGTAGTGATGAGGAAACAGTCCATACTGTCCAGCACAGCTTTATGTGTAAGTGCTGAGTGCGAGGTGCTAAGGCCTTGTACACGCTACAGCCTTAGCACACGGTAAGGCTCCGAGCGTACACACGCAAATCTTGCTTGTTGCACGGCAACAGCCTTCTTTCTGCGCAACAGGTAAACCACCCGAACGAGGGTGGTTAGGCGTACGTGGAACAGCTGTTCTGCGGTAGAGCCTGTGTGTATGCTCCTTCCGCATATGACAGCCTCCGGAAATGTCCCAGAGTGCCAGGCGAGGCCAGTCCGGGACACCGGAGTTGTCAAATTTGTCAATTTCACGTGCTTTGCCCCGCCCTCCCAAAGGCAGAGGGGCGGGGTAAGGCAGGAGGCTTCCCCCAGCCTCTGGCCCTGGACCAGCCCACCCTGCCCCCAGGACAGAGCAGGCCAGCCCAGGGGCGGGGCAGTTGAGCAGGGCCCAGCCTCTCGGCCGGCCAGCCTGCCTCATGTGGTTGGCCGGCCGGCCCCAGCCGGTGGCGGGGCCTCGGCCAGCCAGATCCCGGTGGCAGCTTCAGGGCCCAGTCCCCGGCCCTGCACCTGCAGCCTGTGGTCCCGGCGCCGCTGCCTGGAGCCTGCCCCTGAGCCTGCTGCTCCGCCCTGGAGATGGGGCAGGGCGGGGGGCTGCTGTGGTCCCCGGCTATGGCCAGCTCCCGGCGGCAGCCTCAGGGCTGCGGCCAGGGCTGGCTCCCACTGGTGGCGGGGCCTTGGTAGCAGAGTGGGCCGACCCAGTCCACCCTTCCCCTTCCATAGTGTGGTGGCATGGGCCCCCCCCCCCCCCCCCCCCCCCCCTCCGGGGGGGGGGCGCCCCCCCCCCCCCCCCCCAGGCCAATTGGCCCCGGTCTCTGCTCCCTCCTAGGGATGGCCCTGCAGCTAGAGCCCCACTGCCATGGGGATTCCCTGTAGCTGCCTGAATTCATGGCTGCTACCCAGGAGCTGAAAAGCCGCCACTCGGCTTGCCAGTTCCAAGTTGGCAGCTGCCAGCACCCAGGGAGCCGGCAGGTCGGGCGCCAGTGGGGCTCAAGCCGCCTCCGACATTCCTGGCAGGTAGAGGCCCGCTGCCATGGGGGATTCCCTATAGCCGCCCGGCTTCATGGAAAGCCGGGAAGCTAGAGGGAATCCCCCGTGGCAGCGGGGATCTAGCCGCAAGGAGTGCCAGTACTGCTGGTGGCTTGAGCCCTGCTTCCACCCAGATCCCAGCAGCTGTCAGCTCCGGCTGACAGCTCCGGGAACCCTGGCTGCTACAGTGCTGGTGCGATAGGTGCCCATCATGCACTGCTTTATATCGAGCAAGAAGTAAAAAAAGTGTGGACACTCCACTCCGTTAGAAGGAGCGCAGTGTGCACACTCTCTCTCGCAATAAAAGCCACGTGACTTTTACAGCGGAAGGGACTTCTTGCGTGACAATTTTGTAGTGTGTACATGGCCTGAGGGTGAAGGGGCATGGTTGGGGCTGGGTGCATGATGGGGGTGGTGCATGAGGCGGGGCCAGGGGTGGGGCCCGGATCCGATGGAGCTGCCTTCCCTGAGGGAAGCTCCAAAATCGGCCCATGGGACTGAGGGGGCCCCCCAACCCAGTGCAACTACAACTCTCAGCAGGGCAGGGGAAAGCGAGAAGGAAGAGGCGAAGGACATGCTCCACATACTCTGTGGTGGGGAAGGTTCCGCTCATTTTGTTAATGAATTCTGCACTGTACTGTTTTCCGAAGCCAGTGCTGTGTTACAGCCTTCCTTTTATTAAAAGGTTTACGTTCTACACTCAGACTCTGTGTTTGTGAGAAGGGAAATGCTGCCTTTTGGGGACCCCCCAGGGGATAGTGTTTGATTTCCTAGGTGACTGGGTGGGGGCTCGAGCCAGTTTGGGGGGTATCATTGACAGGAACCCCTAGATTTAGAACCCAGCCCTTTGCTGCTGCAGGCTCTGCCTATCAGAAGGGCTACATGTGTTTGTTTCATGATTGGATTTTCTTAAACAGTGGTAGGTCTGGGATTGGTTCTGCAGGGAAGTAGGGTGGTGCTTTTCTAAACCAGTATAAAAGCTGAAAGATAGACACTCATCCACCTTCACCCTGCTACCCCACTTCCTCCAAACTGGGTGGATGAAAGGGGGGTCTGGGGATGAGACAATTAAATTCATTTAGCTTTCCTGGGATTCTGACTCAGGCAAGAGAAAGCCCCCAAATCCATATCAATATAGTATTTTAAACTGAATTTAAACGGTATCTGATCTTCTTTGCATACATGTGCTTTTGCTATTTTACATTAGCCATAATGATATCTTTTGCACTGCACTTCCTACGGGGAAGGCGTATAAAACAGCATCCACTGAGCTCTCAGCAGCATTATTGTACTGAAGTCGTTCCTTCCATTAATCCTCAGGATCTGGGTGTTAGCCAGTAAGCTGAGGAAATAAATGAGTCTGCATCCATCTCTTCTGTGCCTCTTACTGACCGCAGGTAGGAAGGGAATGAAATTTCCAGTATTAAAAGCTCACTTCCATTATTGCTAATGCACCCAGAAGGAACTGTGGTATTGATGGGAGTAGTTTCAGCTGGTATCAGCTGTAGTATGTAGAGAGCAGAGAGAAAGGGGACCTTTAATGATTCAACCTTATTGTCATAATACTTATTTATTGCATCACAGTGGCACCTGGAGATGGCACCCAAGCATTTTGTTAAGTTCTTATATACACACAGGAAAACAAAGTTTGGGCTCCAACCAAGAAGCTCGCAATTTACATAGATAAAGCAGACAAGGCAGCTAGATAGCAGCACTGTAGAAAAGGACTGGGGGTTATGGTGGACGGGAAGCTGGATATGAGTCAACAGTGTGCTCTTGTTGCCAAAAAGGCCAATGGCATATTGGGCTGCATCAGTAGAAGCATTGCCAGTAGATCGAGGGATGTGGTTATTCCTCTCTATTCAGCACTGGTGAGGCCACATCTTGAATACAGTGTTCAGTTTTGGGCTCCCCACTACAGGAAGGATGTTGATAAATTAGAAAGAGTCCAGTGGAGGGCAACGAAAATGATTAGAGGGCTGGGCCACATGACTTACAAGGAGAGACTGAAAGAACTAGGCTTATTTAGTCTGCAGAAGAGAAGACGGGGGGTAGGGAGGGGTGGTATTTGATAGCAACCTTCAACTACTTGAAGGGGTGCTCCAAAGAGGAGGGAGCGAGGCTGAGTGGCACTTTGTTAAGTTAAGTCGACTTAAGAAAGTGGCTCCTTTTAAGTCGACTTTATTAAGTCGACTTAACATTGGACATAGGCGTCCACACTGGCATTAAGTCAATTTAATAAAGTCGACTTAAGGGCTACTTCCCATCCACACCGTCCTTAAGTCGACTTAAGAAGTCGACCTAAGGAGGGAAAGCTATTGAGTCGAACAAAGCTTTCATTAAGGCGACTTAAGGAATTTCTTAAGTCGCCTTAATGAAAGCCCAGTGTGGACATGGAGTAATTAACGTTGACTTAAGCATCCTTAAGTCACCCTAAATTGCTAGTGTAGACATACCCATAGACTAATTTAGGGTACGTCTACACGGGCTAGTTAGGTCGACTTAAAGAGGCTTAAGTCAACCTAAACAAAGCCGTGTCCACACTGGGCTTTTATTAAGTTGACTTAAGCCCTTCCTTAAGTCGACTTAATAACACCTCCTCTGCGGTCTACTTAAGCCTTAAGTTGACTTCTGAAGTCACCTTAAAGCCAGTGTGGACGGGGATTAGTGCTAAATCAACCTTATTAAGTCGACTTAAAGTATTGTCACTCTGCCAGGTCGACTTAACAAGGTCGACTTTAGGTCGACTTTAAATCAACTTGAAGTCAAACTTGTTAAGTCCACTTAATAAAGTCGACTTAACTTTGCCCGTGTAGACATAGCATTTAGACTCTAAGGTCAGAAGAGACTAGTATGATCATCTAGTCCAGAGGTAGGCAACACCCAGCACGCATGACATATCTGGCATGCGGGCTGAGCACATAGCGCTGCTCAGGTTCCCCCGCTGACCCCACAAACCGCACAGCCAGCAGCTGAGGCCCATGGCTGAGCACCCCTGCTGGCCTCACCACCTGCTGTATGGCAGGTCACCCCACCCTCCCAGAGCCACGCCACTGCCAGCAGGGCAGAGCCGGCCCTGGCCATGGCCGGCAGGGGGGCAGGTCGGTTTGGCCCGGCCAGAGCTGCCTCTGCCAGCAGGTGGCCTCCGGTTTCTGGCCCCGGCTCCCATCAGCAGTGGTGGCTCCAGGTAGGCTGAGCCGACCCGTCCTCCTGCCGACCATGGCCGGGGCCAGCTCTGCCCTGCTGACAGCGGCGCAGCTCTCAGCTGGCTAGGGCGGGGCGACGCAACCCGCTCCACTCCTGCCATCCAGCAGGGGGCGGGGCCAGCAGGTTTAGCTTTAGCTACGGGCCGCCCCTGCGGTTGGGAGCTGGCCCCAGGGCCGGGAACCAGAGGCCACCGACTGGCGGATGCTGGCCCAGGTCCGGGCCGGCAGGGCACTGGAAGCATAGCCCCGCCCCTTTTTAGCCCCACCCCCGGCACCTGCTAAGGATGCAGTGGGCAGGGCTGGCACAGGGGCCGGCAAAGGTTGCACCATGCAGGCCACAAAACCTCACCCACCCCTTCCTGCAATAAGGATCTTACCAATCACTGAGTTATTAAAGTCCTCAAATCATGATTTTGATTTAAAAACTCTAAGGCTATGTCTACACTTGAAAGTAAGGTCGACTAAGGAGGCTTAAGTCGACCTAACTTAGTCCATGTCCACACCAGGCTTTCATTAAGTCGACTTAAGTTGGCCTAAACAGTGGTATTTATTAACAACTAAGTTGATTTGTTAAGTCGACCTAAACCCAGTGTGGACACCCTAGGTCGACTTAGTTTTCTAAGTCGACCTAGGGCTGGGGACAGGGTAGCAATGGCTCCCTTCTCCCTGGGACCCCCACTTCCTGACGGAAGGGAGCCCTTCTGCTGGGACCACAGCTCCCTTCTCAGCAGGGAGCCACAGCTATGTCCACACTCAAAAAGTTAAGTCAACTTAACAAGGTCAACATAGCCAAAGATACAGAGAATCCACCAACAAGTGAGCCATTCCCAATGCTACAGAGGGAAGTGAAAAACCTGTAACACTTATTGTCTATTGCAGTTGGTATCATGTATGAAGCTCTTGCCATGACATTTTTAACAGGCGGGAGGTAAATGCATTGTACTACCATTTTGCTACCATTTTGTGCGGGAGGTAAATGCATTGTACTCTCGTCCTTCTCTCCCAGTGGAGCCCTTTAACTTTTGCTCTGGTTTATTTTGTTTTTCTTTTTCTCCCTTTAATGCAAAAAAAAAAAAAAAAAAAAGCCATTTCGGGTCAAAATGCATGATAGCTCTTTGTGTTTGGCTAATCATGACCCTTCTTTCTCCCTCAGCACTTGCAGGGCGTGCTCACTAACCTGCTCATTTTGGTACAGAACTGAAGCTCATTAAACTATCAGGATTCTGGCTTTCTGTGCCCATATTTCCTAACATAATTTCAGGGCTGGCAGCTTTAGTCTGTGGGAGAGGTAAAGCTCATAAGCTTGGTGCAATGGACAATAGAAAAGAGTAAAGCATTTTCTCCTTCCTTGATCCAGAAAGCAACCTTAACCCCATCCATAGAGATATGATTATCTTGCTGAAAATAGTGGAATCATTTCCTGGGCTCAGTTACACAGCAGATGTTCTTGACAAAGCAGTGGCTCAGGATTCAAATCCCTCAGTCCTGCCACAGATACCCTGGGGGGGTTACTCTCTTTGCCTCAGTTTCCCCATCAGTAAAGCTGGACAAATAGTAATTTATCTATTAGACTATAATCGCTACAGGGCATGTGCAGTGCCTGGGAGAATGGGGCTCTGATAACAGCCGGGTCTTCTAAGCAATAACAAGATCTAGGGAGGTGGTAGAATCTTCATCTTTGGAGATTTTTAAGGCTCGGTTAGACAAAACCCTGGCTGGGATAATTTAGGGGGAGTGGTCCTGCTTTTTAGCAGGGGGTTGGACTAGATGACCTCGTGAGGTCCCTTCCAACCCTATTATTCTATGATTCTATGATTCTATGATACCAGCAGTAACAGAAAGCGTAGATGACTAGCCAGCTATTTCTCTTCCATGCAATGGGGTTTGGCATTGATTCTGTTTCTTATAATGATGACTTAAAAAAAAAAAACCCCAAAAACCCACAACTAAGCACAACAGAAAATAGCTTGTACAAAGCAGAATAGCACCTGGGAAGCTGAAAGCAATCTGGCCGTGTTCATCTGAGTGCCTGTGCAACACAGATAGTTCCAAACAGCTGGAATCAAAGCCTGTTGTGTCTCTTAATATCAGCACTCAGCAACCGGGAGTATTCAATGCACCATGCTGTGTGCTTTCCTTTAGACTATAGCGAGAATTGGCTTCATCTTTAATCAGAGACTAGAGTCATTGCCTTCAGAGTCTTCAGTTCCCCTCCTTTCCTCTCTAGAAGGATGAGACAGACTTTCCTGAAGACACAGCAAGTGTGTTTGATTTTCCCTTGGAACCCGGAGTTCTACAAAGAGGTCTGATGTGGATACATGGGCTCCTATTGGAGGCTTCTCCCTGCATTGTCAACCCGTCCCCATCTATGAGGGCCAAGACCTAGGAGGAGAATTTGAATAAATAGCAAGAGACCCTCTGGGAATTGCAAAAGCCCCACAGCTAAAAGGGGACTAATGCTGGAGGCGGCTCCAAAGCCTATTAATATCAATTGAGCCTTAAAGAACAGCATCTCCCCTGCGTGCTTTCATGTCATCATTTGGAGGCATCATCATAGGAATCTCAGCTCCTGTCCCAGTTATAACTCTGTGGCTGGTAAAAGGTGCAGGGAGTCAGATGGAGGAAGAGACCCTCCACTTAGCTGGCCAAGGATACTTCAGTTTGAAGCCCTTTGTAGCCACAGCTCCTCTGCCCCTGTAGCTTTTGATAGGCTCACCCCCCGTATTCTCCAATCCCCCACCACTCCTGTAGAGTTGTACTGTTTTGTATTAGTTTATTCTTCTCAATGTATTTCTACACAGGAGGAGAATAGCTAGGCCATTAGATGGTGTCTGTTCAGCAGTGGGTGGCCTGGGTGGGTATTACAAGAAGGAAGTAGTAAATAGCATTCAGGGTGCTGTTGTGACTGAGAACAAGACCGAGTTCTACTCCCTAGCTTTGCCACTGACTTCCTGTGTGGTCTTGGGTAAGACAGCTTTTCTGTGCCTCAGTTTTCCATTAGCAACAAGGATGAGGAGGAGGCTGTATTGCTGTAGCTCAGAGAGCTAGTTGAGAAACAGGACAGGAACATTGTATGAATGTTCATTTCTGGTCTTTTACTGAAATTCCTTTATTTATTTATTTTTTCCCGACCAGCTTTGCTTGAGACTTGATTTGCTAATGTTTGGAAAGGGTTTTGAGTGTCTCATCTTGGACTTGCTGTGCAAGGGTGTGATCCAAAATCAGCTGAAATCAGGAAGAGTCCTTCCAGTCCTGGAGTTTGGCTCAGGCTCTGGGCGCAAAGTAGTGTTATTGTGGATTGGGAAAGTGAATGGCAGGTGGAAGGATGTATGTATTTTGACTGATTGGCACTGAGGTTAGTGGGGCATCCTTGTTAGCAACCCACCAAGGTCTCCTCAGTTACGACAGAGATGGATTTGGCCAATATTGTATTTAAGACCTTTAATTATTTTTCCCTCTTGCAATCCACCCTGGGAAAGAGACAAGATGTAGTTCCAGATTACCAGGGTCATGACATGGAACTGAATTGTGACTCCGTGGGCAAATTATACTGCACTGCTTTTATTCTCAACTTATTTCCTCCTGTGCACCTGTTCAGCCGTGCTGGCTGGAAGACAAAATACTACCAACACTGCACCTCTGCCTGCAGTGGCTGATTTTCCTCTCTACCTACTCAGCGATTGGTGATTCAGATGACTCATAGACTCATAGGCTACGTCTACACTATGGCTACACTAGGCTTTAGTTAGTTTGAATTAAGGGCTTCCTTAATTCGAACTAATAAATTTGAATAGGGTATTCAAACTAATTTTAGCAAGTGTAGACATAGCCATAGATTTTAAGGTCAGAAGGGACCAGTACGATTATCTAGTCTGACCTCCTGCAAAATGCAGGCCTCAAGACCTCACCCACCCACTCCCGCAATAGGCCACCAACCTATGACTGAGTTATTTACCTCCTTAAATCATGATTTAAGGACTTTAAGATACAGAGAATTCACCAGTAGGTGAGCCATGCCCTGTGCTACAGAGGAAGGCGAAAAAACCCCCAATCAGCCCTGGGGGAAAATTTCTTCCCGACCCCAAATATGGCAATCAGTTAAACCCTGAGCACATGGGCAAGTCTCAACAGCCAGTTACCCAAGAAACAATTCTCTGTAATAACTCAGAACCCACTCAGACAGATACATAGGAGAGGGGAGGAACTTTTTTTTCCTATTTATAAGATACAGATCCTGTTCCTTTGTCACTTCCAGATAGAAATAGCACTTCAACACTCACAGGAAATTGTAGGCTCAGCAATGTTTCTGTGTTATAGGAACTACATCCACTTAACATTGTCTGTGGTTCAATGCCACATCTCTGGACATCTGAACTGGTTGGAAAGGGTTCATTAGTTTTGTCTCATTCTCTCTCTCTCTCTGTGTAGTGCTCTCTCGGGTGAAATTAAGAGGAAGAAAGTAAGTTTAAGATGTTGATCTCAGAGACACTACAAGGGAATCGATCACTGTGCTATCCTCTTGGGTCAGAAGAAAATGTTTTTCAAAGGACAGGTAATTAAAGAAAAAGAAATAGGGCTAATATTTTAAGTGTTTGAAGTCTGTTGTGTACAGTGTGTTAGTTGTGACTCCAAACAGGAAGGTCCAAACAGAAAATGTTAATTGAAACAATATGAAAAAGTGTGGGGAGAATGGGGGAAAATTCACAAAACTTTTGCACATGGAATATTTTTTTGTTTTCCCATCAGCTCTACCACAAGAGATCTCTGAGTTGCAGATGGGAGCAAATGTTCCATGATATAGGTAGAAATGTTGCTAACACAAGAGCTGGTCAAAGTTCAGAAATTTGGGGAATTCTGACACATCAAAATTTGTTTCTGTTCTAAACTAGAACAAAAAGTCAGTTTTTAAAATTTCAATGGAACAAGAATTCCAAAATATTTAGTTTGGAAATATTGAAAAGCTAAGGTGGAAATGAAATGTTTCAGTCAGGTTAAAAAGTATTGGTTTGATTTTATCATTTTGAATTTATTATGTTCTGTTATAATACATGCAATAATTCAGTCAAAATGGTAATGTTGAACCAAATGTTTGGGCCCTCCTGAAACAAACTTTCTGATTATTTCCCACTGACGACTTTGACAAAAAGCAATACTACTTGTGAAATGCTTTGTTGTCAAATCAGCATTTTCCAATGGCAAAATGTTCTGTTGGGAAACTTTCGACCAAGTTTATTTTCCACTTTTAGGGACCCTTTCTCTGAAAGATCTCAAGGCACTTTGTAAATGTAAACTAAAGAAACCATGGAACCAACAGAAAAGAATGTTGGCCTCTTCTCCAGTTTGCAGATGTGTAAGGAGACTGATTCAAAATCTGCTGAACTCAGTGAGAGGCTGTCCATGAATCAGGTCCAAACTGATTCATGGACCTCATCCAGTGGTTAAGAACCTCATTGACTGTCCAGTAAAGTCAGTGGAAAAATTCCTTTTGAATTTGTGTCTTGGATGAGATCCTAAATGATTTGCCCAAGTAAGTTAGTGTCACAGATGGAAATAGATCTGAGGAGTCACAATAAATGCCCTCTTCATAGGCCAGATGTGACTATTAGATCTAGACCAGGGGTCGGCAACCCAAAAGATAAGAAGAGCCATTTTTAAAAATTCCTTCAATAACCAAGTGTTTTGAGAGCCGCAATGGGTAGCCTCCTGGTTAAGAAACTGAATAATAGAACAGATATGCATATCGATTTTTAACAATAAAAAACGATGTTTAATGATGTTAATAAAAAATTTACATATAAACATTTTAACGGTGGAAGGAAAGGAAGAAGGAAGAGAAAGAGAAAGGAAGGAAGGAAGGCAGAGAAGGAAAGGAAGGAAGGAAAGAAAAAAGAAATAAGGAAGGAAGGGAGAAAGGAAGGAAGAGAAAGAAAAAGAAAAAAGAAGGAAGGAAGAGAAAGAAAGAAAAGAAGGAAGAGAAGGAAAGAAAAAAGAGGGAAAGGAGAAAGAAGGAAAAGAGAAAGGAAGCAAAGAGAGAAGAACAAAGGAAGAGAAAGAAAGAAGAAAGAAAAAGGAAGAAGAAAAAGAAGAAGTAAGAAGAAAAAGAAGAAAGAAAGCCACAGGATGGCCCTGGAGCCCAGCTGAAGAAAGAAAGAAAGAAAGCCACAGGACAGCCCCAGCTTGGGGGATGGTGGGGGCTGCTGGGCATCCCTCTAAGCTGCGCGGCCGCGTACCCGTGCAACTTACAGGGAACATAGCGTGGGGGTGCGGGTCGGGCTGGAGAAGGGAAGAGACAGGCTCGGGCTGGAGAAGGGAAGAGGCGCAGATCGGGCTAGAGAAGGAGAGGCGTGGGTCAGGCTGGAGAAGGGAAGAGGCGCGGATCGGGCTAGAGAAGGAGATGCGCGGCTCGGGCTGGAGGAGGGGAGAGACAGGCTCGGGCTGGAGAAGGAGAGGCGTGGGTCAGGCTGGAGAAGGGAAGAGGTGTGGGGAGAGGCTTGACTCAGAGCCAAGGGGGCCTGGGAGTCGTGGCCAGAACTCCAGAGCTACTTCACACCTGGCTCCCTGGAGGGGATTGCCAGGGAGCCACAAGGGGGCAGTCAAAGAGCTGCATGCGGCTCTCGGACCCGCTGTTGCCGACCCCTGATCAAGACATATGTCCTGTTTAAGAGAAGCCAGAATACCTTCTAAGATTTGGAGTACACCTCCCAGATTAGTTCACATCTTGAAGCCCATATTCAGGTTTTATCAGCCTTTATGCAAAGATTCAGAGACTAAAGTAATTAACATTGTTTAAATGCTCAGATATCTATTGAAGGAATGAGGAGGGATTTCACAATTTAGCTCAGAAATAGGACCGGGAAATATATTTGTCTGATAGGTTATTGAATGTTTCGAACAAGGGGAGAAAATATTTTTGGGGGAGAGGTGAGTATCGAGAAAGTAATTTCCTTGTGCTTCCCCCATAATAAAACACTAACTCTGTGCAAGTCGGCAAACCCAAAAGTCTAAATCCAAGTGGTGACAATGATTACCCTTTTAAAAGCCAGTCCTATGGGAAGGTGAAGTCATTCTCTGGGGAACAGCTGGTGTGACTCCAAGCCATTTTCTCATTCATTCCCTGGGAGTCTCAAAGAGGAGAAATTATTGGTGGAGTCCCAAGAGAGATGTATATTAATAACAAGGGATGCTTGTTCTGGGGTAAGTGCCCTAATTGGATTGGTAACCTTCGTCAGTGTCTATTATTTGGCTGAGAAAAATATCAGCAGATAATTAGTGCTTAAGGGACTTAGGGAAAAAGCCAGAATCTTTCCAACTCCCAATGGATGTTTAGAGAAATACATATATTTAGAGAAATGTATTTAGCTTAGATCCTCTGATTACTTTCTCAACACCTGAAGAAAAGCTCTGTGAATTTTGAAAGCTTAAACTTTCTGCCAATAGAAGTTGAGCCAATAAAAGATATTTTGTCTTTCTCTAAGGAAATACAAGCCAGCAGCGAATCATTTACTATTTTATTTATTTTTATTTCAAGCAAAAATTTTTCTGGTAAAGAAAAGCACAACTAGCTTAACAGATGGAAACCCTGGGCCCAACTCTTCCTCTGAATTACACACTTTTATATTGGTGTAACTCCAATCATTTTAATGGGGATAACTCCTGATTTACATCTGAGTAGGTGAGAGGTGAGTCTTGCCCATAAACTGCTCTACTGAACTATAGAACAAAGACGTGAGAAAGCTCTGTGATCTTTGGGGCCAAATTTTAAACTGATTTTGATCTTTTGAAGCCAAAGGAGCAAGACCCGTGTACACTTGTTAAGGATTTGGTCCCGTGTATTGATTCTGAACAGGTTATTATTTAGAGATCAAGAAGTGTTTGTTAATACACGGTGTCAATTATTGTAAGTGGAACCCATATTGATGGGAAGCTCCACTCCAGCATTCTTTTTTTTTCTTTCAGTTTGTGTAATTTTGTATTTTTCTTTGAAGTAGAAGTTAGTAAGTTAGTTAAAGAATAAATGTGATATGTGAGTGTGGTAAAGAGTAAAAAATAATATAAAAACCCCAAGTTTCTTAGAACAGACGACTTTAAAACCAGCACACTGTAAGGGACAGGACAAGTAGAGAAGTAATTCAGATTGGTCAGATTTCTTGTACAAGGCATTTTAAGCACCATGAATATATTCATTTGCAAAAGGTTGGCTGGCCACTGTACATACTATACAAGGGGTGATTAACAACCACACCAAGTGCAAAAGCAGCAGGATATGGGAAGATCCATAAATCCAAATGGGAACCCACCACTATAAAACTGGGGTGAAATGATGAGGACTTTGGAGTTCATTCTGCAGACATTTAGGAGTATCAGATTCACTGAACTGGCAGAGCCTGGCTCCATCTTGTGTTCAGTCCACCTGACCAGTGGACTGGCTCATGCAATTCATACGCTGGTAATTACATTCTGTCCGCAGAACTCTGTGGGGGGGGGAATGGGGACAATATTTTTTTTAGAGTCTATATTCACAATAAATGCAGCAAATTACCTTACCCCCCTGAACAAGGTCCTTCTATTTATTTAATTTATAAATATAACATTTGCTTTCTGCAGACAAGCCTTGCTGGAGTCTTAAAGCAGGATACGTCACAAGAATGTGGAGAAGGAGGGTGCGTCACTCACAGGACGAGCTCCTCGAAAACCTGGTCCGCATCAGCGAGCGGACTGAGGGGTGCTTGGTGGCACAGCAGGAGCAGGAGGATGCCCACCAGAGGGTCGAGCAGGGGCTGCAGAGGGGAGAGCAGAGGCTGCTCGAGCGCATGCTCGACCTCATGGAACAGCAGACCCAGTCCCAGAAGCACCTGTTCCCTCGGGGCCCCACCCTGCGCCCCAGAGGCAGCCCTCCTTGCCAGTGGGCCAGGACCTGGGGCGGATGTCTGCAAGCCCGGGACCCACTTCCAGAGGCCACTAGCCCCGGCCCATTCCCCCCGACCCTCTTCACTTCCCCCAAACCACAGCTCTCAATCCCCATTTCCCCCTCCGAATAAACACCCTGAACACTGTTATATAGTGTGTTGTGCTTTTTATCGGTGTGTGTGTGTGTGTGGGGGGGGTAAGGTGGGGGGGGGGGGGGGGGGCGGGGGCGGGTGGCGGGGGGGGGGGGGGCCCAGGCATGGGCGGGTGGTGGAGGTGATGGGGCCGGGTACCAGGCCCACCTCTCAGTGCTCCTCGCTGTCGTAGTGGGCCCTCAGCGCATCCCGGATGAGCTGTGCTTGCTGCTGGACCTGCTGAGTCTGGGCCAGGGTGTCGTCGGGCACTGGTACTGCACAGTGAGCCACCTGGCCTCGGCTTTCCAGATGCAGGGGGACCCTCCCCGACCTCACAGAGGTTGTACAGGCAAGAGCATGAGCTGACAACCTGTGGCAGGTTGCTTTCGTCGAGTTGCAGGCGGGTCAGGAGGGCCCTCCAGCGAGTCTTCAGATGACCGAGGGCACGCTCAACGATGCTGCGGCACTGGTTGAGCCTCCAATTGAAGAGGTCCCTGCTGGCATCCATGTGGCCCATATATGGCTTCATCAGCCAGGGGAGCAAGGGGTAGGCAGCATCCCCGAGGATCAGGATTGGCACCTGCACATCCCTGATGGTGATGGTGTGGTCAGGGAAGGAGCCTGCCTGCATAGGGTGGAGTTGTCCAGGATCTGTGTGTCATGTGCCTTCCTCGGCTGGCCCACATAGATGTTCTGGAAGATTCCACGGTGGTCCACGAGGGCCTGTAGGACCATGGAGTAGTACTTCTGGTTGACATAGTCCCTGGCGCTGTATTCCGGGGCTCGGATGGGGATGTGGGTGGCATCCACAATGCCCCCAACAGTTGGGGAAACTGAGTCCGGCGAGGCCATTGAGGAGCTTGTGCAGGTTTCCCAGGGTGACAAGGAGGGCTAGCAGGACCTGGTTAAGTGCCCTGCACGACGGTGGTCCCCACGGTGGCCTTCCTGATCCCAAACTGCTGGGCCATGGAGTGGCAGGAGTCCAGGGTTGCCATCTTCCACATGGCGACAGCCACTCACTTGGCTACGGGCAGGGCGGATTGAAGTCAGGTGTCCATGCGCTGCAGAACTGGGGTGAGCTCACGGACCAACTTGAGGAAGGTCCACTTGCTCACCCTAAAGTTCTGCAGCCGCAGGTCGTCGTCCCAGGTGGTGAGGACAATCCGCTCCCACCAGTCCTGCTGGCCTCACATGCCCAGGAGCGACGAGGCACAGAGCGCAGTGCTGTGCGTGAGCACTTTGCTGGGGCAGCAAGGTGCGGCGGGCAGGCCATCAGCTTCCTCGGCGCTGACGAGTCGCCAGACAGGCCTGCTCCACAGCCGAAGAAGCCTTACCACTAGCTGGCAGGTGTCGCACAGCTGCCTGGCAACGCACAGGAGAAGACGCTGGTCCATGACCTGCTCAGGCTCCATGTTGCCAGGCACCATGGGAAGGGGCTGAGCTCACTTCCTCTTTTGATGGTGTGGCCAGGGTCAGGCCATGCTGACACACTTCCCACAAGGCATCTCTCCAACCCCCCCAAGTCGACTTAAGAGTCTAGTGTAGACTTTCTAAGTTGACTTAATAAGTTTGACTTAAAACCGACTTAACTTGCTCAGCGTAGACATAGCATAAGCTACAGCTGGTGTTCAACGCCAGCTCTGTTGTGACAGGAACTCAGGTTGTGCGGAAGAGAACCAACGTGATGGTTTGAGTGTGAAGATGCAATCTGAGAAGTGTTACTTGTCTGACCGCGGCTGGGTTGTTTTCAGGAATCAAGCCTTTGACTTCAGGAGCTTAAAATTTCTATTGCAGGGGGTGCGCAATCACAATTGGGGCACAGCTAAGACAATATCCAAATCTATGCAGATGTGAAGGGTCCTCAGAGTGAATCCGTGTCCTAGCTGGTAGGGAGTGGCAGGCTATGGCGTGCTTACAGCATCAGATGATTTTTTTTTTGACTGGCTCATGCCTTGCCACGCCAACTGGGGCATCTTTCAGGATGCACTTCAGTTTATTTTCCCCTCTGTTTACCAGCATGTCACATAGCTCCTTTGGGTAGTCAGGGTTTTCACTCCCATGCACAGAGGCTATTTACCCTATTTGAATTACCCTATTTTGGAAATTGACTGACATTTGGCTATGGGTGGTGGATATACAAGTGGCCTAAGAGAGGCGAGTACATGGGGTGAGTTATTACAGAGAATTGTTTCTTGGGTAACTGGGTGTTGAGCCTTGCCCACGTGCTCAGGGTTTAACTGAGCACCATATTTGAGGTCAGGAAGGAATTTCCCCCAGGGCTGATTGGCCTGGGTTCTGGGGGTTTTTCACCTTCCTCTGTAGTAGCACAGGGCATGGGTCATCGACCGGTGAATTGTCTGTATCTTAAAGTCCTTAAATAATGATTTAAAGCGGTAAATAACTCAGTCATAGGTTGGTGGCCGAGTGGGTGGGTGAGGTCTTGAGGCCTGCATTTTTCAGGAGGTCAGACTAGATGATCGTACTTGTCCCTTCTGACCTTAAAGTCTAGGTTATGTCTACACTAGACAAGTTAAGTCGCCTTTAAGTTAAGTTTAGCTGTATAATTATCATGGTAAAGTTCCCTGTGTAGACACGCCCTGAAATAAAAGCTCTTAGAAGTGTGAACTGCCCTTATTCATGGCACTTGGGTGAGCATAGACGTCCAAGGGTGAGACGTTAAAAGTCATCATTTGTAAGGGTTTCCTGTGCCTGGTGCTATGCATATAAGAAAAGAACCAAAGGCTCTCATTTTGGAATGGTATGTGTGTGCACGATGGCAGTCAGCGTTTAGTTTGTTCTACAGCATGCCAAACAGACTGTGAGCCCTGGGAAACAGAGCTATGACTCAGGCTGTGTTGAAACGTTTTGTACAGGCCCTTGCTCATCTCATGGAGCCTTTTACTAGTTGCTCTTTTCATTGCTTACTGACAGCACAGTGCAAGTGTACGGAAACACACCACCATATAAATGAATGTAAGGTGCTGTATCCAGAATCTGATATGCAGTAGGCAAAATACAGCCCTCGGTATGGAGAGGCTTGGCATAGAAGTCTGGTAACAGCTGGGCAAGGTGCCATCAAACTCGGAACGCACAAAATGGTTCATACAGACTGTGTGGTGTGCTTTGTGTAGGCATTTCCACCTAGCATCTGCTGCACGTTGCAGTGATAGCGTGTGCAAGCTGTGTTGACCATGCCTCTCGGGACCACCGAAAGGCAAACAAGCAGAGTCCCCTTCTTCCATGGCTCATGAGAGTACTACATTCCTCCCCCAGCCCCCAAGAGACTAGAAAATAGTCCATGCTGCATTCAGCACAAAAGGACTTACGGCTGTTTTACTGGTATAATTATACAGGTAAATTTATCCTTGCTGGGTCGGGCATAGCTAACCATCTTGTATGTGGGAGGCTCATGCATCTCAGCTTTGTTTATCAAAACCCGCTCCTCTCCGTGCGTCAAGAGAGGGTACGAATCACGTTATTGCTCATTTTTGCAAACCAGCCCTCTGCCAGCTGCATGCATGTCTACAGCTGCCGTGGGCTGAGATTACAACGGTGCTGGATATTTCTGGGTGTGTTTTTATTCAGGTCCCTCCAACTGAGCAATGGACAGGAACAAGCTGTCGCATACCATATTGTCTGATTTAACACTCCACACCCCCTTTATACACATGCCCCCCTGGAAGAGGTTCCTCGCTGTTGCCCCTCTGTTTTGGGTGCCTTCTGGCCAACAAAGGACTCAAAAACCCTTCAGTCCACGGTAACCAGTGCTGTAAGATGTGTGTGACTTCCCACCACCTCACAGTGCCATGTTTCAGCCAGCAGTCTCTGAGGCTCCTCAGGGAGTGAGGCAAAGCCACTGCACGCCCTGCCCCTATCCTTTCTGCTTCCTTCTGGGCCAGCAGCTAAACCCTTCTGGGGCAGCTGAACAGCTGTCACCTCACCAGGGTCATAGATATGGGTGGGCCCATGTCCACCCAGTTGTCCCACCCCCACCCATCGCAGTGCCCAGTGCGAGCTTGGCTGCCATGATGGCACTTGTAGAGCTGCAAGCACCTGGTGTGGGCAGGTGGCCCCGGGCAGTGGGCTTTGCACGGCAGGGCTGTCTCTCGCCTTCCCTCCTGCTCCCGACGTTCCAGTTTCTAGGTAACTGGAACATTGGCAGGGAGTGTCCGGTCACCTCACCTGAAGTAGGACTGACCAGGCCAACCCTGGAGATGCAGTGGCCTGGCCAGAAAGTGAGGGCTGGCTATGCCCCTGCACCCGGCCCCTTTCCTTCATCAAGGTCTGGCACCTGCTCAGCTTGTGCAGACTGACCGCTGCCACATCTCAGGCAATAAAAGTCCACCACCCAGCAAATTATTTCTGCTGCCCTGCAGCTCGGGAGGCTGGCTAGAGGTATCCCCCCCCCCATCTACAATAGAAAAGTTAAGTCGACTTTAGTAAGTCGACTTAATAAGGTCGACAACTTTTCTAGTGTAGACATAGCCCCTCTTCGACCTTATTAAGTTGACATAACACTTTAAGCCGATTTAATAAGGTCGATTTAGGTGCTAATCCCCGTCCACACTGCTTACGTTGACCTAAAATGAGGTGTAATTAAGTCGACTTAACTTTTCCTTAAGTTGACTTAAGGAAAGCCCAGTGTGGACGCGGAGTAGTTTAGGTCAACTTAAGCCTCCTTAAGTCGACCTAACTTGTAAGTGTAGACGCCCCTTACAGACCCCAAGAGTGGCCAGAACAGCTTTTCCTGTGAACTAGCACAACTGGGTTGAAAGTGTTATCCACTTCCCCCTTCTACAATGTGACGCAAATCAATTGTATTTGGTCAAGCATGACTGCAGACACTGCTGAAATTCAATATCCGCTGGCTTACTGGTAGTTTCTCTATATGCAGCCCCCCCCTCCCATTATTGGGGTGCATGAGCACTTAATTTTCACTGCCAGGTCCTAGAACAATGCTATGCTCTAGCTGGGGGTAGGGAATGTCCTCATTATGTGTTATGCTGGCGGCCTCAGGGCCCTTTCTGCTCCACAAACCCGTAAATTAATGAGTTTCTCCTCACAACACCCTTCCGGGTCTGGTAACTTTATTCCCCTTTGCAGATATGGAATTGAAGCACGAAGGCTATGTCTACACTTACAAAGTTAAGTCAACTTTATGAAGTCAACTTAACAAGGTCGACTTTTGCTGGTACTGTAAACAACAAGGAAGAATTTTTGTCCTGAGGGAGGCAAGTTAGCTGAGTGTGAGGACTCCATGCTCTCATCCCACCCACCTAATCCTCACCACCCCTTAAGAGTTTGAATCCAAGGTGCAAATACGAAGTACTGAACCGGCCTTTCCCAGCAAATATGTGTTAAGGTGTTAGGAAAGCGTCAGGGGCCAGACTCCTTACTGAGGCAAGTTGGTGTAGCATTGACTTCAGGGTTGCTTTACCCCAAAGGATCGTCTAGTCCCATCAGAACAATGTTCAGCCCATTGTGTCTATGAATTTATATCCCCCCTCTGCCCGCTTTTCCTTGGTGCTGCTTCCTATGCAATATTGACTTACACTAGCCATTCAAACTTGTTTGCTCACTTTGCAAAGGCAGGTCTTGTATTATTGAGACTGAAATGGCCTCTGCTGAAGCTCCCCTCTATTGAACAGGTTCTTCTTGACCTTAATACATTGATTGCTTCTTTCAAATGTATGTTCTCTCTTTCTCAGAGCTTTACCAACCCCTGTTCTAGTCCTATTTTGTTTTGACAGTAAGATGTATAACAAAACCAATTCCTAAAACCACAGACAAGGGTGTCTTCACGCTGTACCTCAGCTATTGCCGTTGCTAGGCAGCAAACAAGTGTCTAGAAATATTCCTCTTCCTGTAAAGGATAAATAAATAATGTACAGCTATTCTGTAGTGTCTGAGTGCTTTGCAGCCTGCACTGTACCTCACCTCTGTCTAACACCGTCTGTTATCCTTTTCTAGCTGTGCAAAATGGATGTAAAGCCATTTGCGAGGTGGGAGTGATTGGAAAAGTTTGTGCAGGCAGCTTAGACCCCTGCCATGCAAAAAGATTGTAATCCGGGTCAGGTAGAAGAATCCCATGATGTGGAAGGACCCATCTGACAGGCTCATTCTGTTTGTAGCAGCCAGTATTGGAGCTATGGTGGAGACGTGGCTGGTTAAGAGGGTATTGTTGAATTACCTCTGTGCTCCAAGTCCTGCTGCAAGAAAAATCCCCTAGGATTGCTAGGACCATGGACACAGGAAAAAAAAAAATGAGGAAGCCTACTGAAGTTTATGCTTGCTACAATAAATTCTTATATATTATAACATCCCTCCTTTTATTTGTGAGCTTTCCTCAAACTGCCCTTCAAGCATAGCCTCTCCCTCAAAGCTGGTAAAGGGGTCTTAAAATAGTGGCTATTGTAGAGGGGGTTCAGGCAGGCAAGCCTTTAGACAGACAGACAGACATTGCATAGAATTAAATTACTATTATGGATACAGCAAAGCTGTTTGATGCCATGTAGGTTTCAGTAATTAATAGAGCTGAGCAAACACCGTTCCCATGATTATTAAGTTGACTCTTTAAAAAAGTGAATTCAATAAAAGTTCATTTCCTAGCAATAGCCTCACAAATGAATTTACCAGCAGCAGCGTTCCTGGAAACACTGAATTTTGAATGAGTCTTGACTATTCAACTTCTTGATATGACCTAGAAAACACATCTTAGAATTATACTGTTCCAAGCAGGGAAAGAGATGCTGCATCCAGTCAGAATTATCCAACAGGGTTCTTTGCAATTCTTGGTGAGAATAACATAAAAGAGGACTAGACTCATACTGAAGAAAGCATTCACACTTAAATTAGCTAGGGTAAATTTAGAACTGGTAGCTATCTTCAAGCCGATTGCCAGCTGAGGTCTGGTAAAAGGGTTCCACTGTTTATTATTGTACTAATTATACACAAGACTGGATTTATATTTTTGTTTCAAATAGCCTGTAGAAGGTGGAAAGATGACACTGACCATTGATCTAATGATTGTAGACAGTGTTTTTTGTTAAGAAAGAAAGAAAGAAAGAAAGAAAGAAAGAAAGAAAGAAAGAAAG
>ML685777.1:4716329-4801965 GCA_007922175.1 Pelusios castaneus
GAAAGAAAGAAAGAAAGAAAGAAAGAAAGAAAGAAAGAAAGAAAGAAAGAAAGAAAGAAGCCTTTTCAGAAACACTTTAGCAGCATCAAAGTTTTCCACTACTCATCTGTGATACTTTTATCAAAACAATTTTTCATTTTTTTTGTTCAACAGGAAATGTGTTTTCCAACTTAAAACTGGAGTTTGAGTACATGAAAACAAATTTTACGAGAAAGATTAAAATAATTTGGTTAAGAAAAAATAAAAATAATTGTGATAAATGGAAAATAGATCTATTCTGAATCCTACAAATTAGGAACAATATCGAAATTTTGAAGTTCTTCTACCAAAATGCTTCCCTATTTTTGATCAATTCTAGTCAACATATTTGTAAACCGAAAATGGTTGCATGAAAGGAAAGCAGATCCAAACCAATAAAAAAGGAAAATCGGTTGGAGCATTTGCTTCTTACAGTTAATGCCTCAGGTTTTCATTTACTAAAAAGCTAAATTGTTGCTTTCTGGTTTTTTTTTTTAATTGCAAGAGTCTATTGTCCTAGATTATAAAATATAATTTTGAGTGTAAAATGCTTACAAAATGCCTTAACATGACTAAGCAGATTCTTATTGGTTTGAATAGCTATGCATTATATCCATTATATCTATATATATAGACAGACGGATTTATCCTCTGTATGTCTCCCTTCACACACTTACATATGTATCAGCCTTGCAAAGTTTTCCTGAAACTTCATTAAACTTGCCTGCCTTGTATTGTGATGTTTAGTTTAAAAGATTAAAAAAAAAAAAAATCCTCCAAACTTGCCGATCCAAAATATTAGCCAGGATGAGTATAATTTTGCTTAATTGATTATGGTTCTTTAAGCATTTGAGTAACCTTACTGAAGTTAATGCAACTACCCACGTTTCCTACCCAGAGCTATAAACCAGGCCAGCAACTCTCTAGGGGTATGTCTACACTGGCAACTTAGGTCGACTTAAGGATGCTTAAGTTGACCTACACAAAGCCGCATCCACACTGGGCTTTTATTAAGTCGACTTAAGCACTTCCTTAAGTCAACTTATTAACAGCTTAAGTCGACTTAATAACACCACCTCTGAAGATCGACTTAAGCCTTAAGTTGACTTCTTAAGTCAACTTAAAGCCAGTGTGGATAGGGAATAGCGCTAAGTCGACCTTATTAAATTGACTTAAACCCAGTGTGGATGGCAATGTCTATTGTTAAGTCGACTTAATAAGGTTGACTTAAAGTTGTAGCCACTCTGTTAAGTCAATTTAACAAGGTCAACTTTAAGTCGACTTAACAGAGTCGACTTAACAATTGTCGACATGGGATGAAGACAGCAGAGTGGGCAGCAGACAGAATCACAGCATCTCTTGGATATCTTCATTGTGTCTTCTCCTCTGCCATCATTAGAGCCCTTGTCTTAGTTAAGAACGGTTGGCATCCTGCACTCTCAGACTCTAGGACTGCAAGGAACAATCTCATCCTCTCACAGATTTGAATAATGAGGGGATTCTATTTTATTGCTCACACTCCTTCCCTCTTCTATCCATTTAATTACTGTGTTTGCTTGGGGCTAGATTCACTGCACCTTTACTGTGACTTTTACAGCAAGAAAAGAAAAATGTGTAGCAAAGCACAAGAGTGATTTATAATCCACTACGTTGACCAAGGAAAAATACATGGCACAGTAATTTGAGGATCAGTGGGGAATCTGAACAAAATGTATACTTCAATCCCACACCCTTCTTCCTAAACGTGATGCATGTGTTGGAAATTAATAGCTCTTTCTCCGTGAGATCATTTAAAATGAGGAAACATGGACAAAACTGTACTGAAAATAATGAAGAAAAACCTGGAGTCCACAGAAACAGTGAGCTGAGTATTTGTTCCTAAGTATGTATGTTTGTTTCCCTACTCCCCTCTGTGTAACATGGAAAGCAGAGCAGCTTTATATATGGAAGAAAGCATCTGCTGAAATGTCACTAACTTTACTTAGAGCTCATTAGATGCATTCCTTTCTGCGTTTTCTGACTATCTTCCTGGTAATGAAGTCATGTCATGCAAAGGCAGACTCAAATAATCAAATGCCATACAAAAAGCTGGCATGAGACAGGATGGCTGCTGGCTGGCAGGAGCTGGAAGAAGCAGCTCTTTTCTTGCCCAAAGTTTAAGCTTGGCGCATGAAGATTGGTTGATCTGTACTGGCCTGGCATGGACTTATCCCATTCACCCTTAAAGAGAATCAAGAGACCAAAGATGATTGCCGTGTAACTTAATGAGAGTGTTGAATATCAAACCAAGATTGTCACATATTCCTGCTCAAAATCTACTTCCCTGAGGCCTGTCAGCCAATATTTGCAACCATTAATCCTAGCTCCCTACATTTATTTAAATCCCTCCTCCACCTTATCTGCTATACAGTCATTCATGCCCAGGCCACCTGGCACTTTGTACAGCTGAACTGTGATCTATTGTTCATTATTGGTCCCTTTTCTGCAGCAAGATCTGGTAGGGCAAATCATCATGACCATGTGGAAGTGTCTTTGGGACTCCATATGGGTGCAGAGGTCCTAATGTATGGTTGATTCCTATGGACTGAATCAAAGCCCCTTGAAATCAATGGGAAGACTCCCATTTTCTCTTTGGTATCGGATGAGATCCTTAAATCGTTACACTCCCAGGGCAGGGCCTGTATGACATGAAGCACACTGTCTCGGATGGGACCGTCATGCATGTTCATGCTGGCCTTGAAATCCTGCACTCCACTTTGTAGCATTCTCTCCCTTTGCAATATTCTTTGAGTAAAAAAGATTTTACACCATATTCAGGGATGGGTCAGAAAGAACAGAGGAAGGTGGATTAGAGTTCCCACTATTTTTGCTAGCCCGTGTCCCCAAACAGAAGAGAACAGAAATCCTTTGGAGAAAGGGAGAGAAGAAAATTAAAAATCGAGACTTTTCCATATGTTCCCTTAAAATTTTTCCCCTTGTAAATGAACTGGAGTAGGTGTCATACTTTGTAAATTGTTATTGTAGCCATGTTGGTCCCAGGATATTTGAGAGGCCAAGTAGGTGAAGTAATATCTTTCACGGGATCATCTTCTGTTGGTGGGACAGACAAGCTTTGGAATGTCCACTGTCGAAGAGCTCTGTGTACGCTGAAAAGCACGTCTCTTTCACCAGCAGAAGTTTGTCGAGAAAAAGATATTACCTCATCCACCTTGTCCCTATAAACTTTTCAAGAGCCAGCTGAACGCTTTTCCTTATCTTTGTAGCAAAACACCCTGGTTTCTGCAGAGAAGCATCATCAACATTTGCCCAACTCCACTTATCTTCATTCACACAGTTTTTAAAAGCAATTTAATTTTTAAAAATGGTGTTTTTTATAGGAATCAGTGGAACTTAGATCTCCTGTTTAGGGTGGGGTTGGTTTGTTCTTTTGCTTGTTTTCAATTTGCCACAATAGCTTAAGTGTGTGACCTCAGTACAGGATCACTCTTTCTATGATGTTAGCATGTGTATACTACACTTCCAATGTGTCAGAAAAGTCACCAGAAAAATTTATAGAGCACATAAGTCCTAGAAGCCTCCTAAAACCCTTTAAGATTCAAGCTACTATTTTCCATGCTTCATCTAGAATTATGCTAAAGTGTGTTGGTTCTAAATAGCCAGACCTACGAGACCAAGGTGTACAAGGTGCTCTGGGATGAATTTTCTCTAATGCTATTATCGATAGTCCTGTATTTTTTTTTTAAAGTAAGCCTAAAAGTTACAGTAAAAGGACAACAGGCTAGAGGGAAGGAACTTAAGGAAGGAGAAAAAATGTTTAACTTCATGCCAGATTCCCAGTTGGTGAAAACTAATATCACTCCATTGAATTCAGCATTTTATGGCAGTTTACATCACCTGAGAATCTAGTTGCTTCATGACTGATGTCAATGCACATTAAATAACCCAGGCATTTTGGTCTCATTCTTTCCTGCTACCTTAACCCAAAAGCTGTGATACTACTCATTTAGCTACAGTACTTTACCTCTAATTTATATAGTTCAGCTCAGATACAAAGTGGCGAGTTAAATGGTTCCAGAAAACAACACAAGACTTGAGAAAGCCAGGAACTTAATTGGCCACCATGCAAGTTTGTGAACTTATTCTGTCTCAAGTAGAATAGCTGGTTCCTTGAGATGTCGATGCAACTGTGACAGGTTTCTGTGAAGGAAATGAGACGTTGTGGTTGCCAGCCTCTTCTGTGTACGGCAGTCTCCTTCCAAAAGATTAAAAACTTGCAAATAAATGAATGGGTAAGAAAAGAAAAAGAAGGCTGCGGAGGGGGGCTGAAGAGTAAGAAGGAACCGCACAGTCCATCAGATGAAATATTCCCGTTTGCACTCACTCACTGTGTTCTGTAAGTCAACGTCAGTTTTAAAGGAACTGTCGAGGTTTTCTGGATATTCTTTCTCCTTTGTCTGGCTGCTTCGATGTGTCTGTTTGTGCTGGTAGAGGAATCTACTCATGATGGCCACGATGCAAAAGATGATGAATATTATGACTGCTATCACACCTAGGGAAAGTGAGAACAGGAAGGGAGAACAAAGACAAAGATTTTACCTGTGGCTGTTGCTTAGTAGATGTGGTTAGTCAATATATTCCACCCTGGACTCATGCCTCTATCCTGACATCTCAGAATATGATTACACAGCAAAGAAAAACCTCTGGGTGGTCTGGGCCAGTCAACTTGAACTTGCAGGGTTCAGATTGTGGGGCTGTTTCATTGCTGTTAGACTTCTGGATTTGGGCTAGAGCCTAAGTTCTGGGACTCTGCCACCCCATGGAGTCCTAGCATACAGGCTCCGGCCTGAGCCCAGAAGTCTACAATGTCTATGGCAATGAAACAGCCACGTGAGCCCAAGTCAGCTGGCATGAGCCAGTCACCAATGTCTGGCTACGGCATAGACATACCCACAGGTAGCAGCTCTGGGGCTTTCTATCCTGCACAAAAGAGAGTCCAGCCATCTTGGGTAGGATTTTAAAAAGTGATCAGCACTGGCCTAACACCACTTATTTTTGGCCTCTAAAGCCCTGTCTTTAAGCAGAGAAGAAAATGAGGGAAGAGTGCTACTGAGCCTTCTGCTGGAAATACCCTATGTTCTTTTTTTCTGGAAAACTATATTTTCTGATTGTGTCACTCAAAAGAAAACAGTTACCTCCAATGACAGCTGAATCGCTTCTGACTGCATTGGTGAGAGGCTCCCGCTCATCCGTCTTCCCAGAGGGATCTGCAGTTCATTAAATATAAAAGAACTCATTGTCTATAGGCAACCTGCTGAAATTGATTCAGCAACTGGAATGAAGTTATCCTGGTCAACATTCAAAATATAAAGTTAGAGGATTAGAGAAACTGATCAAACAAGGACTTTCTTAAAAACAGGTCATCACAAGACAATACCTTTATGAATCCTTGGAGACAAACCCTGCAAACCATGAATACAAGAGGAAACCAAATAGGAGAGCCAACCCTATGATCAAACCACAGTGCACTTGCTGACAATGGCAGGGAGACACTTGACCCCGGTAGCCTTCTGGGGGCCTCTCTTAGGCCTAACAACATTATGATGCCAAAGAGACCAAAAAAGAATCCCCTGGAAAGAGAGGAGTCTAATATAGGAAGTACAGGTCTGGTTCAGTCTCATGGATGGAAACAGTGTCTGGGAGGCATCAAATTCCAAAGGGGTAGCCGTGTTAGTCTATTGTAGAAAGACAAAAGAGTCCAGTGGCACTTTTAAAGACTAATAGATTTATTTATCACATGAGCTTTCGTGGGAGAAAATCCCACTTCGTCAGACGCTTGGAAGATAGGAAAGTTACAGAGTGGGAGGAAATTAAATGCAGGGGAGTGTATGACATAGGATCAGGTCAGGCTGTAACAGCAAATCAAAATAGGTGTTAGGATTCAAACACTGGGGAACAGCACATAGAGGAGGGTGAGGTCAAATCACTTGTTGTAATGAGAGAAAAATCCATAGTCCCTGTTTAACCCCAAGACAACTGAGTCAAATTTGCATATAAGTCCGAGTTCTGTGGTTTCTCTTTGAAGCTGTGATTTGTTATTCATCTGTTTCAACACAGCTATTAACAAGTCGTCAAGGGAGTGAGCAGGGAGATTGAAGTGTTCCCCTATTGGTTTTGTAGTGTTGCAATTTCTGATGTCAGATTTGTGTCCATTTATTCTTTGGCGCAGAGACTGTCCTGTTTGTCCAATATATAAGGCAGAGGGGCATTTCCGGCACATATGGCATAAATCACATTGGTGGATGAGCAGGTGAACGAACCCTTGATGGAGTAGGTGGCTTGATTAGGCCCTGTGATGGTGTCATCAGTGTAGATATGAGGGCAAAGTTGGGAGCGTGGTCTGTTGCGGGGATATGTTCCTGCTTTAGTGTTTCTGTTGTATAGAATCATAGAATCATAGAATAATAGGATTGGAAGGGACCTCACGAGGTCATCTAGTCCAACCCCCTGCTAAAAAGCAGGACCACTCCCCCTAAATTATCCCAGCCAGGGTTTTGTCTAACCGAGCCTTAAAAATCTCCAAAGATGAAGATTCTACCACCTCCCTAGATAGCCCATTCCAATGCTTCACCACCCTCCTAGTGAGAAAGTTTTTCCTAATATCCAACCTTGACCTCCCCAGCTGTAATTTGAAACCATTGCTCCTTGTTCTGTCCTCTGTTACCCTCGAGAACAGCCTAGCTCCCTCCTCTTTGGAGCAACCCTTCAAGTAGTTGAAGGTTGCTATCAAATCTCCCCTCAGTCTTCTCTTCTGTAGACTAAATAAGCCTAGTTCCTTCAGTCTCTCCTCATAAGTCATGTGCCCCAGCCCCCTAATCATTTTTGTTGCCCTCCGCTGGACTCTTTCTAATTTGTCCACATCCTTTCTGTAGTGGGGAGCCCAAAACTGGACACAGTACTCCAGATGTGGCCTGACTAGTGTCGAATAGAGGGGAATTATCACATCCCTCGATCTGCTGTCAATACTCCTACTGATGCAGCCTAATATGCCATTGGCCTTTTTGGCAACAAGGGCACACTGTTGGCTCATATTCATCTTCCCGTCCACCATAACCCCCAGGTCCTTTTCTACAGCGCTGCTACTTAGCCGATCGGTCCCCAGCCTGTAGCAGTGCGTGGGATTTTTCCGTCCTAAGTGCAGGACTTTGCACTCGTCTTTGTTGAACTTCATGAGGTTTCTTTCGGCCCAGTGTTCCAATTTGTCCAAGTCTCCCTGGATCCTGTCCCTGCCCTCCAGAGTATCTACCATTCCCCCCAACTTGGTGTCATCCGCAAACTTACTAAGCACGCAGTCTATTCCATCATCAAGATCATTAATGAAGATGTTGAATAGAACCGGCCCCAGGACTGACCCCTGGGGCACTCCACTCGTTACCGGTTGCCAACCAGACATCGAGCCATTGATTCCTACCCACTGAGCCCATTGATCTAACCAGTTTTTGATCCACCTTACGGTCCACTAGTCCAACCCATACTTCCTTAACTTGCCGACGAGAATCCTGTGGGAAACCGTAGCAAAAGCCTTGCTAAAGTCAAGGTATACCACGTCAACGGCTCTTCCCACATCCACAAATCCAGTCAAGTTAATTAGGTGAGTTAATTGTGAGATTTCAATATGAAAATCTAAAGCTTGCCCCATTATGTAATTAGAGTTTGGACTCACTCTTTTAGACTTCGGTTTTATTATAACATGTGCCTTTCTTGACCTTTTAGAGTGGCCTGGGATACATGAGATCAAAATCTGGCCCACAGAATGATGGACAGAATGTGTGTGTGTGTGTGTGTGTGTGTGTGTGTGTAAACATGTGTGCATGCACATACCAACCCTCAACCATTGACTATTAACAAGCCATGCTTTTTCATTTCAAAACAAAACAGCACACATCGACTGGAATTCATTCCCCATATGGAGAGCAAGCATAATTCTTTCTTACTATGCAAAACACAAATAGCATCATTTGTTTTCTGCTGAATACCATGCATAGAATCTGAAGCAAATGGATATCTGCTGCAAGTCCAAATGCCAAGGAAATGACATTAGAAAATAAAACACGGGAAGCTTTACTAGTTATCCCGCAGAGAAGATAAAGTGAATTCATAGTTCGAGGAATTTAAAAAAAACAACTATTTTTTACATCTTTCTGGTCATTAAGGTCTCTGCCACATTGACTAGTGACTAAAAAGCAACTTGTATGTTTCTGCTTGTGATGATAGAACTACCAGCTGTTCTCTAGGTTCTTTTTTCCCTGGCATATAAATACACATATGCAAACCATTTAAGATTCCCAGAGGGCAATTCCATGATTGCAGAGGAAAATGAACTGCTTAGGAACATGAGCTAGCAACATTCAAGTAATGGGCCTTTGCATAAACCAGAAAAAAATGATACATATATTCAGTGAAAGACACAGAGTTTTAGCTGCATTTACATTCGCTGGAGTAAAATTACAGTTGGCATATGGTCCATTTCCTCAGCTTTAGAACACCTGCTGGTCAGTATCTGAGGTCAGGGACAGTTGTATTATATGCAACACTATTCCGAGTTTGTGTTTCCCACTGAAGTCTTCAGCACTCAAGCCACGATACTAGACTTCATGGACTGCCTGCAATGGTAATTCAGTTCCCATGGTCCTGAGACAGAATTTGGACTCAACCTTAATAACTCAGGAGTTACTCTCCTATAATGTCACATTCCTTGGGTATTTTCCCAGGCAATACAGGCTCCTGAACAATTGCCTAAGATCAGGCTCTGGTTATCAGGATATAGCCTTTTAGTGGGTGTGGAGCTGAACAGGCTTTATCTGGACATCCCTATCAATTCAGTGTTGATGGCTCCTGGTATCACAGTTACACTCACAGCAGGAAGGGAGGGAGCAAAATACTGGTTTAACAGAAGCCTTATGTGTTGACAGAACCTACCTGACGAGGAATACACTGTGGTGACAGTGTTCACATCAGCCTCCGCCACGTTTCCACAACTCGATTCAGTCAAGGAGCCTTTGACAGTCACAGGAGCTATGCTGGTGTGTCGTAAGGCGGCTTTCAGTGGAGCTACGTGGTTGTACTGGACAGAGGAAAGGCATCCGATAAATCCATAGGAGTTCGCCTTAAGGACTTCAGAATCTAGTCCCAGACTATCTGCAACACATAACACAATCAGAAGGGTGTTTTAAATATACCCTTTTGTGTGCTAATTAAAAGTCCCTTTGCCAGCTCACTTGGCCTTATCTACCCATTCACTGGCTTCTCATCCAATCACTTCTGTCCCTTCTTCCAGCTGGTTCTCTATGTATGAGACAATCTCCCTCAAACCATAAACCTTGTCTTCATTTAAGTCCCTCATAAAGAGGCACATCTACCATGCTTCTTATAGTGAATGGAGCTGGCCTTTGTTGTTCTCCTTCCTCTAATCATTTTCTTGTTGTTTATCTGAAAAAAACACCTGAAATGTATTTGGTGCTACCATAAACTATTACAAAATCATAGAACATAAGGGGACTGTCAGATCAGCTTGTCTGACCGCCTCCATATCAGAGGCCACCAGCACAGATTAGCTAAACCCAACAACCGAAATGGGAACACGATACTATAGCCCCTACGAATCTAAATTATCATGTGCCCTAGGCAGAGAACAGGCAGGATCGAGGTGCACCAATGCCTGAGGTGCCTTCAATGACAGGAAATTAATTAAATGAGATATATCCAGATGAGCCTGGCAAATGACCAGCAACCACATGCTGCTAAGGAAGGCAACCTCCTCCTCCAAACCCTAATGTTACTACACATCTGAACTGGGGGGACATTCCTCTCTGACCCAACAGCTGATAAACAACCAGTTAAATGGTAATATTATTTATCTTCAGGCCCAAGGTAAGATTTATTTGTCATCATGCTCATTTTCACAGAATCTGAGATGTCAGAGATGAATGAGACCCAGAAGATCATCTATTAAGATCATCTAATCATGCCTGACCAACCTGATTTCCTTCTACGATAAGATGACTGGATTTGTGGATGTGGGAAGAGCCGTTGACGTGGTATACCTTGACTTTAGCAAGGCTTTTGCTACGGTTTCCCACAGCATTCTTGTCGGCAAGTTAAGGAAGTATGGGTTGGATGAGTGGACTGTAAGGTGGATCGAAAACTGGCTAGATCAATGGCCTCAGTGGGTAGGAATCAATGGCTCGATGTCTGGTTGGCAACCAGTAACAAGTGGAGTGCCCCAGGGGTCGGTCCTGGGGCCGGTTCTATTCAACATCTTCATTAATGATCTTGATGATGGAATAGACTGAATGTTTAGTAAGTTCGAAGATGACACCAAGTTGGGGGGAATGGTAGATACTCTGGAGGGCAGGGACAGGATCCAGGGAGACTTGGACAAATTGGAACACTGGGTTGAAAGAAACCTCATGAAGTTCAACAAAGACAAGTGCAAAGTCCTGCACTTAGAATGGAAAAATCCCATGCACTGCTACGGGCTGGGGACCAATTGGCTAAGTAGCAGCGCTGTAGAAAAGGACCTTGGGTTTATGGTGGACGGGAAGCTGGATATGAGCCAACAGTGTGCCCTTGTTGCCAAAAAGGTCAACGGCATATTAGGCTGCATCAGTAGGAGTATTTTCAGCAGATCGAGGGATGTGATAATTCCCCTCTATTCGACACTGGTCAGGCCGCATCTGGAATACTGTGTCCAGTTTTGGACTCCCGACTACAGAAAGGATGTGGACAAATTAGAAAGAGTCCAGCGGAGGGCAACAAAAATGATTAGGGGGCTGGGGCACATGACTTATGAGGAGAGACTGAAGGAACTAGGCTTATTGTCTATGTCTACATTTGCACTTTTAAGTCGACTTTAACTTAGTCGACTTAGTGTGTCTACACTTAAAATTAAAGTTGACTTAAAGGGGAACTTACAAAGTCGACCTAGAGCAGGGGTCGGCAACAGTGGCTCCGAGAACCGCATGCAGCTCCTTGACTGCCCCCTTGTGGCTCCCTGGCAATCCCCCCCAGGGAGCCAGGTGTGCAGTAGCTCCAGAGTTCTGGCCACAACTCCCAGGCCCCCTTGGCTCTGAGTCAAGCCTCTCCCCACACCTCTTCCCTTCTCCAGCCCGACCGGCATCTCTTCCCTCCTCCAGCCCGACCCACGCCTCTCCTCCCCCCCCCAGTCTGACCCCGTCTCTCCCCTCCTCGAGCCCGATCTGTGCCTCTTCCCTCATCCAGCCTGATCCGTGCCTCTTCCCTTCTCCAGCATGACCCTCCACACTATATTCCCTGTAAGCTCCACGGGTACGTGGCCACGCAGCAGCTGTCACACCCCCTGTGAAGCTTAGGGGGACCCCCGCGCAGCCCGGCAGCCCCCGCCATCCCCCGAGCCAGGGCTGTCCTGTGGCTTGCTTGCTTGCGTGCTTGCTTTCTTTCCTCCTTCTCCCTCCCTTCTGGCGGCTGGGCTGTGGGGCTGTCCTATGGCTTGCTCGCGTTCTTTCTTTCTTTCTTTCTTTCTTTCTTTCTTTCTTTCTTTTGGCAGCTGGGCTGCAGGGCTGTCCTGTGGCTTGCTTGCTTTTTCTTTCTTTATTTGCTTGCTTCTTTCCTTCTTCTTTCTTTGCTTCCTTCCTTTTTTCCTGCTTTCTCTTCCTTCCTTCTCTCTTTGCTTCCTTCCTTTTTTCTCTTCCTTCCTTCTCTTTGCTTCCTTTCTTTTTTCTCTTCCTTCCTTCCTTCCTTCCTTCCTTCCTTCCTTCCTTCTCTCTTCGCTACTTTCCTTTTTTTCTTTTTTCTCTTCCTTCCTTCCTTCTCTCTGTGCTTCCTGCCTTCTTTTTTTCTTTTTTCTCTTCCCTCCTTCTCTCTTTGCTTCCTTTCTTTCTTCCTTTTTCCTTTACTTCCTAATTTCTTTTTTTCCTTCCTTCCTTCCTTTCCTTCTCCGCCTTCCTTTCTTTCTCTTTCTCTTCCTTTCCTTCCACCATTGAAATGTTTATATATAAATTGTTTATTAACATCATTAAACATCGTTTTTTGTTGTTAAAAATCAATATGCATCTCTGTTCTATTATTCAGTTTCTTAACCAGGAGGCTACCCATTGCGGCTCTCAAAACACTTGGTTATTGAAGGAATTTTTTTTAAAATGGCTCTTCTTATCTTTTGGGTTGCTGACCCCTGACCTAGAGCATCCACACTGGATGCTCTAGGTCAACTTTGTGGGGCTAGGGGTACCTTGGGCAGGTCCACGGTAGCGGGGGGCACCCCGTGTACAATGGGGCAAAAGGGGACAGGGACCCTGGCAAGGCAGAGCCCTGTGTGTGTGATGCTGTCTGGATTTAGGGAAGCATTTATGATATTATTTACTATGGATATCTCATAAATGCTATAATCCATAGGAACTATGTCATGTTTGGTATCAATAGAAAGGTAGTAATTTGCTGGGAATGAGTATATAGTTTATGTCTAGGAATTCTATTTCGATTAGAAGTTAAGAATCTGATGTTATATCCATACTTTAACTTGTGTCATTCTGGACAAATGCCTTAGACAGGAGGATATGAACAACCATTGTCTCCTTAATGTTAAGGAATCTGCCAGGTGATATAGTCCCAGGGAGTAAACTGATGAGCCATTAAGGATACAATGGTTGTATTCTTTATGTCCTTAATGGCTCATCAGGATACTCCCTGGGACCATTCTACCTGGAAAATTCCTAAACATTAAGGATACAATGGTTTTTCACATCCTCCTGTCTAAGTCATTTGTCCAGAATGACACAAGATAAAGTATGGATATAACATCAGATTCTTAACTTCTAATCGAAATAGAATTTCTAGACATAAACTATATAATCATTCCCAGCAAATTACTACCTTTCTATTGATACTAAACATGACATAGTTCCTATGGATTATAGCACTTATGAGATATCCATAGAAAATAATATCATAAATGCTTCCCTAAATTCAGACAGTGTAACACCGTACCCACATGCCCTGCCCTTTGGGGGGCATGCCAGGCTCCCCCTGTGCCCCCCCGGCTGGGAGGGCATTGGTGTAGTCCTGGGGTAGCCCTAAGTCGACTTAGGGCTACCCCAGGGCTACACTGGCTTAATTCGACTTTAAAAAGTCAAATTAAGCCTTAGGTTGAGTAGAAAGGTGATTTAATAAAGTCGACTTAATTTTCCTTAAGTTGATTTAAGCAAGCTGCTTAAGTTGACTTAAGCAAAGTGTAGTGTAGACGCAGGGCACATTAAGTTGACTTAAGCCAAGCTTAAGTCGACTTAATTTACCAGTGTAGACGCAGCCATTTAGTCTACAGAAGAGAAGAGTGAAGGGAGATTTGATAGCAACCTTCAACTACTTGAAGGGGCACTCCAAAGAAGAGGGAGCTAGGCTGTTCTCGATGGTAGCAGAAGACAGAACAAGGAGCAATGGTTTCAAGTTGCAGGTGGGGAGGTCGAGGTTGGATATTAGGAAAAACTTTCTCACTAGGGGGGTGGTGAAGCATTGGAATGGGTTACCTAGGGAGGTGATGGAATCTCCGTCTTTGGAGATATTTAAGGTCTTGATAGACAATACCCTGGTTGGGATGATTTGTTGGTATCCTTTTGTGTTGTAAGACAGTGGCCCTTAAAAACATTTCATTCTGATTGCCAGCATGCATTTTTCCCAATCTGCATAAAATAATGTTATTATCTGATATCTCATAAAAATGTTGGATTTAGAGATTGATTCCCTTCCGCAATGGTTGACAGTTCAGATTTCAAGATCTTTTGGATCACAAAGGGGCAGATCCATTATCCAGTGAAGCTGATGAGAGATGGATGAGGCCCATAAAGTTACAAGCTTTGAGAGAAAGAAGAAAAAAGCCTAATGCCAATAGCAACCATGTGGTAAGCCGAGTGACTTCATATTAAAATATAACATCTCAGTGCCTGCTAGGGTTTGGAACAGTAAACTCTTTCAAGGACTAGTCATGGATCAGTGCTCATGAGTACAAAATTGTTGATCCCTCTAATGAATTCTACTCTCGTGTGTTCTGGTTGTGGTGTTGATTGGAGCTGGATGCAAGTCCAAGAAGTCAGTTTCACATATTAGTTACTTCTTTGCCTCCTGAGTATTATCAATGCACAGAGTACTTGCAATTAATGCAGGTTGGTATTACCCATGGATTCACAGATGGAACTTAAACATCAAGGTGATACAGCCTTACGTGCATGCAATATAATAAAGTATTTTATTGTACAATCATATACCATTGTTCCCATGTGATCTCCTAATCACATGGGACAGACACAATAAAGCAGGCTGAAGGTTGCATGGGCATCTTCAATCCTGTAATTCCTACCTAAACTTTTTAAGTGCTTGACTTTGCAAGCTAAATAACATTCTTTTAATGCAGGGTGCTGTGGGTTTTTTTTGTTTTTTTTTCCATGTAATTTATTTATTTAACAGATTGGCTAAATGGCTCAAGAGTCTACAATACGTCTACATTGGCCAAAAAGGCCAATGGCATATTAGGCTGCATCAGCAGGAGTGTTGTCAGCAGATCAAGGGATGTGATTATTGCCCTCTATTCGACACTGGTGAGGCTGCATCTGGAATACTGTGTCCAGTTTTGGGCCCCCACTACAGAAAGGATGTGGACAAATTAGAAAGAGTCCAGCAGAGGGCAAGGGAAATGATGAGGGGGCTGGGGCACTTGTCGTATGAGGAAAGACTGAAGGAACTAGGCTTATTTAGTCTGCAGGAGAGAAGACTGAGGAGGGATTTGATAGCAACCTTCAACTACTTGAAGGGGTGCTCCAAAGAGGAGGGAGCTAGGCTGTTCTTGGTAGTAACAGAGGACAGAACAAGGAGCAATGGTTTCAAGTTGCAGGTGGGGAGGTCAAGGTTGGATATTAGGAAAAGCTTTCTCACTAGGAGGGTGGTGAAGCATTGGAATGGGTTACCTAGGGAGGTGATGGAATCTCCGTCTTTGGAGATATTTAAGGTCTTGATAGACAATACCCTGGTTGGGATGATTTAGTGGATGTGGTCCAGCTTTTAGCAGGGGGTTGGACTAGATGACCTCATGAGGTCCCTTCCAACCCTATGATTCTATGAATACCATCTTATTCTTTGGCACGTATGGCCGCTGATCATTATCTGACACACTCTTAGAAAACTGGCTTTAGAAAAGAAAGGCTTAGTAAAATTATGCTTGAATTTCTGCATGGGAACACATCAAACCCGAGTGTTGCTGTTTCTTAGCAACCTCAAGTGAGAGAGGTTACTCGAAGTTTTTTGGCTGAAAGAAAACCTGCAATAGCGCCTTAGCCTATAGAGGGTTTCACTAGCGCAGTTGGCATAGAACTATCTTAGAGGTGCAAAAACAGACACAAACAAAATAAAAGACAATTCTGTTTTCTCCAAAAGAGAGGTGTTTGGAACAACAACAAAAATTGTCCCAACAGCAATAAATCTGTCTTTGATATAGGATACAATCTGTAACCTTCAGGAGTTACACTCTGGCCTTTCTCCAAGTGTCTGAGTGACAGGAACATGGAATCTGTGTAAGTTATGATGGGTTGGCCTGTAACAGATGGTGGGGCTCCCAGGTGCAGAAAAGCATTGATTGCATATTTTTAAAGGGGACCTTTTGAAAACAATGGCTGTGTCTACAGTTACTAAAGTTAGTTTGAATTAGTTAATTTGAACTAACTAATTCGAACTAATTTTAGTTAGACAACAGAGTTTTGTGGCACTTTTAAAGACTAACAGATTTAATAATCGCATGAGCTTTCATGGGAGAAAATCCCACTTCGTCAGACGCCTTGAAGACAGGAAAGTTAGTTCGAACTAACATGGCCACATTGAATTAATTTGAACTAACTAGTTTGAATTAACCATTAGTTCAAAAGGTATAAGCAAATTTATTAGTTCGAATTAAGGAAGCCCTTAATTCAAACTAATGAAAGCCTAGTGTAGCCAAGGCTTAAGTTAGTTCGAATGAAGCTTACTAACATGCCAGTGTAGACATAGCCAATGATTTTCAGCATCTTCCATCTTTGTGGAAGTTGCAAAAATCTTATTAAACGTTACCAAGTTAGCCTATTTTTGCTTCTTGTCCATCTCAAAACAGGAGGTGGATATTTCATATCACACAGAGCTAACAATATCTGAGTTTCTTCATTCACTCTCCACTGCCAAAGGGGAAACCCAATAAATACTGAATTATGTTTCATGGTAGCTCAAAAAGCCTAGGAGATGTTATATGACAGTTTATTTAGTTATTTGAAATCAGGATTAAGGCCCCAACTGGATTATCTACTAAAAGGCTATTACATTTGAAAATTGAGACCTCTCAGAAAAAGAAAAAAAAAACATGTTTGCACAATTATAGGGTTTTTTTTCCTATTAAGCTTTGAATTCAGTCCAGAAAGCCCTCAAATGTAGACTTTTCACTGAAGCCAATGGCGATTCTGTGTAATTTGGGTTTGCAGGTTTGACCCCACTGTGTGAATTCTACTATGAATAGTGCAAACCCAACTTACATCAAATATAAAGCACACAATTTCAACTGAGGGTAATTAACCATGAAAACAGCTCATGGAGTATTGCAGTGGACTCTGTCTTTTAAAGTTTCTCATGACTAGATTGCATTCTAGAAGTCAGCCAGCCACAAACTGATAGCATACTTTTCCTCCTGCCTCAGCATTGGAGAAAGGACTACATGATCTCTTGAGGTCCCTTCCAGCATTACATTTCTATGATTCTCTCTAAGTCATTAGGCTCAATACAGGAATTGATGCCGGAAATATTCTAGGGTCTCCTTTACACAGCGGGTGAGTCTAGCATAATGGTCCCTTCTGACATTAAACCCTATAACTTCTCCAAAGTGTTTAATTGGCTTGGTAAATTAAGACAGATTGAATATGAAGTTCAATTTTTTTGTCTTTTGACTTTACTGTGCTGCACTTTTGTTCTCTGAGGCTGAGTTTCTTGCAAGACTCCTGGATCTGCAGTGAGAAGGTTGTTTGGTTGCTGTCTTTTTCAACTTTTTAAGTAATTTAGCTGTTTACTCTCATGAAGTTTACTGATCTCATATTTTTAAAATAACAATTATTCAACCTTTTCTTCACGAGTAGTTAGTCCAATTATGGACTAATGCTATTGCTCCTTGCTGTATTCCTATGCCCACTTCTTGCAAGCTATTCATGATTTTACCGCTCACTTACTCTTGGATTGTTCCTGTTCTCTTGCTTTTCTGGTTTTCATGTATTTTCATGGCCTGCCTTGAAATTGAGGATTAGGTTTAGATTTAGTTATTGATTTTCAAGATTCTTATGGTGACTTCAACACTTTATCTGCTGATTCACATGCACTCTCCAGTATAAATATTATATAATGCAGTTGCATCATTCATCTCTGATATTTTAAATAAAACCTTAAACATATAAAGCGACTTGCAGCCCAAATGACCCAGTGATGGGGTCACTTTACCCATTAATGAGAAAGGCAGCCACCTCCAGGGTGGAACATTTCAGCTGTTTAGCAATGGATAAGCAATCTAAAGAGCAGGAGGATAAAGTGAATATCTTATTGAAATTACATGGGGGAATTTTAGCCAATGTAATGTAATTAACCAAATTAGTATGTCACTG
Organism: Pelusios castaneus; assembly: GCA_007922175.1. NCBI lineage: Eukaryota > Metazoa > Chordata > Testudines > Pelomedusidae > Pelusios > Pelusios castaneus. The sequence goes on from ML685777.1 coordinate 4,734,026, forward strand.
GGACACTTAGGTTAGTGATCTTTATATATATATACAAGAAAGTGTCACAGGATGTATAATGACAACAAGCCTTAACGATATCTGTTTTACACACCAATTAAAGTTAATGTCTCCAGTACCATAGTGATCTGTCCCCATACACAGAAGCCTTAGTTTAGCTCTGAGTTTGAGGGTCACTAGGACCTCCTAAGACACAAGTGTCATTTGTCACAGCACCCAGATTTTTTCATTGGTGGCCTCCCAGTCAACCTTTCACCATGCCCAACCCTGTTGACTGTATATGATCTCATGACATCATATACAGAGAAAGTACAGCTACAGGCCATACCTGAATCATTTTCATATCTTCAGAAGAATTCTCTTCTTCCCTACAAGAGATCTCCATGACCAATGCACCTGTTACTACAAATATAAATTAAAAACTTGTCTCTGTCCTGGCAGTTGGCCAGAATTTGGTATAGGTCATAGGAATGCCCATGGTCTATGGCAAGATGTCCATGGTCCATCTAGCCAGTATCCCAACTCTGACAGAGGTTAGTGCCAGCTGCTTCAGAGGGAATGAACATTATGAGGCATTTCTGAATGATCCCATTCCTAGTTGTCCAGCCCCAGCTCCTGGCAGTTGGAAATTTAGGGACACCAGGAGCATGGGTTTGTGTCCATGACCATCTTGGACAATTATCTATTGATGGGCCTATTCTCCAAGAACTTATCTAGTTAGGTTGACTGTGCCTTGTGTGAAGAAGTAGTTACTTTTGTTTGTTAAACCTGATGCCTATTGATTTCACTGATTTTCAGCTTAGTTCTCATGCTATGTGAACGGTAAATAATATTTCCCTATTCACTATCTCTACACCTTTCATAATTGTACAGACTTCTATCACAACTCCTTTTAGTAATCTCTTTTCTAAAATGAACAATCCCAATCTTTTTAATCTTTCCTCATATGAAAACTGTCCCTTAATAATTTTTGTTGCCTTTCTCTGAACCTTTTTCAATTTTAGTACATCTTTTTTTGAGATGGGGGGACCAGAACTTCAGGCAGTATTAAAGGGTTGTGCATACCATGGATTTTTATAGTGATATTATATTTTTGGTTTTATAATCTATCCCTTTCCTAGCTATTTATAACATTCTATTAGCTTTTTTTACTGCTGTTTCACAATGAGCAGATGTTTTCTTGAACTGTCCCCAATGACTCCAAGATCTTTTTCTTGAGTGGCGACTGTTCATTTAGATCTGATCATTTTGCATTCATAACTGGAACTATTTTTTTCAGTGTACATTATTTGCATTTATAGTTAGTGAATTTCATATGCCATTTTGTTGCCCCATCACCTAGGTTAGTAAGATCCTTTTGTAACCTTTTGTAGTCAGCGTTGAACTTAACTATCTTGAGTAATTTTTAATTGCATGCAAATTTTGCCACCTCAGCATTTACTCCTTTTTCCAGGATCATTTCTGAATATGTTAAATAGCACAGGAACCAGTAGAGATCTGCTCCTGTGAAAACTGACCGCATAGTCCTATGATTTTTCCCCCCTTATCTTTTAACCAGTTACATGACAAGACCTTCCCTCTTATCCAATGTCTGCTTAGTTTGCTTAAGAGCCTTTGATGATGGACCTTTTCAAAGACTTTATGAAAGTCCAAGTAGACTTCATCCACTGGATGACCTTGTCCACATGCTTGCTGACACCTTTAATGAATTCAGATAAATAGATTGGTAAGATTTCCCTTTTTAAAAGCCATGTTGACTCTTTCCCTTTGTATCACGCTCGTCTATGTATCTGACAGTTTTGTTCTTTAATGTAGTTTCAACCAATTTGCCTGATAGTGATGTTAGATTTACAAGCCTGTAATTGACAGGATAGCCTTTGGAGTCCTTTTAAAAAATTGATATTATATTATCTACTCTCCAGTCATCTGGTACAGAGGATGATTGAAGCGATCAGTTACATAGCACATTTAGTAGTTCTGCAATATCATATCCGAGTTCATTCAAAACTCTTCGGCAAATACCATCTGGTCATGGTGACTAATTACTGTTTAATTTAGCATTCCCCCTCAAAATCTCCTCTGTTAACATCTCAATCTGGAACTGTTCCTCAGAAATAATAATTAAAAAACCCCTCTGGTGTGAGAATCTCCCCTTTATGCTCTGCAATGAAGACTGATGCAAAGAATTAATTTAGTTTCTCTGTAGTGGCCTGGTCTTCCTTATTGCTCCTTTAGCATCCTGATCATCCAGTGGCCCCACTAATTGTTTGGCAGACTTCTGGTGTACTTACAAAAAATTGATTTTAGTTTTTGTGTGCATAGCTAGTAGCTCCTCAAATTCTTTCTTGGCTTTCCTTATCATGCTTTTACAGTTGATTTGCCAGAAATTATTTTCCTTCTCTCTTCCTCAATAGTATTTGATTTCCAAATTTGAAGGAGCACCTTTTTGTTTCTAACAACCTCTTTCACTCTGCTGTGTAGCCATGGTAGCACATTTTGTCCTCTTACTGTTTTTTTTTTATTTGGCATATACATTAATTTGAACCTCTAATGTAATGTTTTTTAAAAATAGTCTCCATGCTGTGGGTCAGCATTTCACCTTGTAACTCTTCCTTTTAATTTCCATTTAATTGGCTCTCTCATTTTTATGTAGTTCCCCTTTTTGAAGTCAAATGCTACTGTGGTGACTTTCTTTTTGCATTTTTCTCCTACAGGAATATTAGTTTTGATTATCTTATGGTCACTATTACCAAGCAGGCCAACTATAGGCATCTCTTGGGCTAGATCTTGTGCTCACCACTTAGAACTAAAACAAATTTCCCTCTCCCCTTGTAGATTCCAGGACAAGCTGCTCAAAGAAGCGGTCATTTAATGTTTCTGCACCTTTTAGCTCTGCTTTCCTTTATAATGTGACATACTCTGTCCATAGGAGGACATTTGAATCTTCCCATTTCAGATATTGTTAATAAGTAAGGTGATTGAAAGTAGCCCCTAGGTAGCAGGGGTTAGGATCATGGGTGATTGCTTTGCCTCAGAAATTTACTTTCATCATCCTCTGAGCTTCAGAATTGCTGAGATTGAAAGCTGATGACATGATCTTTGATGGTAGTTTTCCACCCTTTTCAGATCAGCATTAGGGAGTGCCTTCTGCTTGCTTCACATATCTTGGTGTTTAGAATTCTAGCTTTTGTATATAAGCACTTGCACCTTTTGTTAATATTCAGTTGTCGTTTTCATGTGATTTATTTTAATGGGACTCTCATGTTTGACTGTTTCTCTGTAGCACCGACTTGTAATTTACCATTTTCTATCTTATTCTTTTTACTAGGTTATAGTTCCCCTTTAATAAATTAATCCCTAAGAGTTGTTTCTACCAGTACCCTGTGCTCCTCTGTACTTGTCTTTCCCCCACCTTTTATTTAAAAAAATCTGCTACACCCTTTTTAATTTCATATATAAAAAATCTGGTTCCATTTTTATTTAGGTGGAGCCCATCCTTCCTGCATAAGCTCCTCATTTCCTAAAAGGTTTCCTAGTTCCTAATACACCCAAACCCCTCCTTTCTATACCATTGTCTCATCTGCAGTTCTGCCTTTCTTCCTAACCCTGCAGGTGAAATTGGAAGCATTTCAGAGAATGCTACCATGGACATCCTGGACCTTAACCTCTTTTCTAGTAACCTAAATTTGGGCTCCAGAATCTCTCCTACCCTTTCGTATGTCATTGGTACTTCTGTGCACCATGACCACCAATCCTTCACAGCACTTCACATAAGTCTGACTAGATCCCCAGTGAGATCTCCAACCTTTGCACCCAGCAGGTAATTTACCAGGAAGTTCCAGTCATCACAAACCTGATCATCTGTATTTCTAATGATCAAATCTCCCATTACTATTACCTCTCCTCCTAATAACTGGGATTCCTGCCCTTGGAGAGAGAACCTCAGTGAAAGAGGATTCCATCACATCATCTAAAAGGAGGGTCCCACCTATGCGATTTTTTCACTCTGCTCCAGCTTGATGTTATCTTTCCTGTTGCTTTCATCCTACTCAACAGCACAGAAATGCGAGTGAGATTGCTCTACTGTGCCCTTGAAAGTTTTGTCTCGGTACCCATCCCTTAGCTCCTCCAGTTCAGCGACTCTGGCCTCAAGAGCCCATATTGTGACCCTAAGGTGCAAGAAGGTCATGCCTCTCAGAGACACATACGCACCTGCCCAAAAAGCTGATAAAAGTACAAGCAGTACAATAAACTGGATAGGTCCCACTCTGCTGCCCAACTTTTTCCTGCATTCTTTTTACTCTTGCAGAAGCTTTTTTTAAATTTTGTTTTTGTTCAGAGGGGAGTATGATTGGCCCACGTTTAGAGTATGTTTGGGTCATTTCCAACTTGTTTCTCAGGATTTCTTTACAGCCCTTTGCTATACATAAACAGTGTCATACAGACAAATGCATCATAATGGATGCACCTATGAAGTACAAACCCCCACCTCCTCCAGAAATTTCCATCTAGGTCAACAGTTTTGAAGATATTTTGTGATGTACTATGATGAAGCAGAGCTCGTTGTGGTGGCTTCTTTTCCTGGATTGTAATGAAGACTAAATAATTTAATAAACTAAATTGCAAGGTCTTCAGGGGAGTGTCTGTTACTATGTTTGGGCTGCACAGTGCCTAATAGAATGAGTTGCCTAATCGTAATTGTAGTTCTGAAAGCTACAGTAATAGACATTAACCACAACAAGGAGGCAGTCTCCAGTCACAAAGTCACTTTGTACTTAGAACTCCAGAACTTTGCCTGGCACTGTCACAAACTAGCTACAAATGAGAAGCATAGGAACTGGCAGTGATATTCTGCTCTGGAGCACAACAGCAAGGAGAACGTCACACCTTGCTGTGCATGTTTTCCAACAGAGACACTCCAAACTCCAAGAGTGGGTCCTCAAAGCTCTGTTGGAAATACGTCTGCAATTACAAAATGCTCTTCAGAAGCAAAAGGGCTGATTTTTTTTTTTTTTTAATTAAACAGGTTGAAATAACTACATTCAAAGGGCCCAGGCAACCAATAAGGACTTGAAAAAATGTCCTCATTTGTTCTCCATCCCTTTGAAAGTGTATGTATATACATATTTTTCCCCCAATCACATAAGTAACACTATTAGTGTGTTGGGAGACATTGGATCAAAGGAACTTCCTTCTGAAGGTGAGATGAAGAGAAAGTGTGAATGCTCGTTGGTGTCTTTTTTTATTCCCCTACGCTGTTGTTCAAAGCCAATTCCGTGCTTGTGACAAGTCAGGCTGACAGCACTGAAGGTGAAAGTCAGTGTCTCTGGACCTGCTCCTTCTCCCATTGAAGTCCATGGGAGTCTTGCTTTGCCTTTTATCTGGGGGAGTTTTGTCACTGACTTCAATGAGAGCAGACACAGTTCTCCCTCAGTTGGCTTTAACCCTATACTGGATGGACCATGGCTGGTGATTGGAAGGATCATTTAATCACCATGCTGTTGGCAGGCTTGGCCTCTTTTCTGAGTCTGAACAATAGAAAGGCAGCTTTGTGAGGGTTAAACGAAAACATCACCTCATTTCACTTATGCAACTGTAGAACCTTGGCAAGGTTATTTTGGCCACTACACATGGGCTGAATCTGAATTAATGATGGAGAAGTGGTCTCAGTCCTGCATCTGTTATGAAAATGGACAGCCAGGCACCAGGCATTCTATTGTTATGTACATAAATAGGCCGCTGTGTCCTGCCACAAAACCGAGAAGCATTGCTGATATTGGGTTTGTCCGAGGAGAAACATTATGTACATCTTGGGCTAGATCCAAGCCTGCATAAAGGCAACTTTGTGCACCTCGGTGTTCATGGTACAAATCTGCCTCAAAGCCAGCAAGTAAAGTCAGGGAAGGATGCTTCCTACTTAGGACTACCTTTGGGTGCCACAGAGCCATTGCAGTTTCTTCTAGTCTACCCCACTTTGGACCTTTCTAGTGTCAGGGGCAAAACTGAAGTAAAAGTTAGAATGAGGCTACCAGAGAGGCCCCTTGAGAAAAGATCCTGGGCACTCAGTGCAACTTAGATTAGCTTCTGGACCCAGAGGAGGATGGGGTCAGCTAACGTGACTTAATGCTTCTACATGGCAATAAGACATCTGCGGCTGGCCTGTGTCAGTTGGCTTGGGCTGCAGGACTATGAACTTACAAGGTAGATGTTCAAGCTTGGGCTGGAGCCTGGGCTCCAGGACACCACCCCCCACTTGTGGGGTCCCGAAGCCCTGGCTCCAGCCTGATCTGGAACATCTACATCACAATTTCATAGCCCTGCAGCCTGAGCCAACTGACACAGGCCAGCCGCAGGTGTTTTACTGCAGTGTAGAAGTACCCAAAGGCACCACTGCCACCAGGCTTTACAGGAGGTGCAAAGGACCGAAACAATGAGCTGGCCCTTTGGTCCCAAATTATGAGGCATTCCACCCAATGGGCAGCACTCGAGAGCTTTCAGCTCCGCGTGACTCATATTCACCCAAGCTAATTGGACATATCCATGTTTTTTATCTAAATATTCTTAAAGATCATTTATCATCTAAAGCCAGACATCACTTCATAAAGTGATATTTGTTAGATGTCAAAACCCTTTTGTGGCACCTGCATCTTATTGTTCCCCAGCACTGCCACCCCTCTTTGGCTGTGTCTACACTACAAAAAAGTTAGGTCGACTTTGTTAAGTCGACTTAAAGTCGACCTTATTAAATCGACTTAACAAAGTGGTGTCCATGGATGTGGACTTAGTCCACTTTGTTAAGTCGACCTAACTGCCCTTAGGTCAACTTAACAAAGTGGACTTAAACGTCCACACTGTGCTTAGGTCGACCTAAAGAAGGGTTAGATCTACATACCCAGCAGGTCTTATTAAGTAAACTTAAGCTTTCATTAAATTGACTTAATGAAAGCCTGGTGTGATGGGGACTAAGTTAGGTCAAATTAAGTCTCCTTAAGTCAACCTAACTTGCCAGTGTAGACATAGCCTTTGGCTATGTCTACACTGGCAAGTTAGTTCGAATTAAGGAGGCTTAATTCAAACTAACTAAAGCCATGGCTACACTAGGCTTTAATTAGTTCAAATTAAGGGCTTCCTTAATTCGAACTAATAAGTTCAAATAGGGTATTCGAACTAAGGGGTTAATTCGAACTAACTAGTTCAAATTAACCAATGTGACCATGTTAATTCAAACTAATTTCTTAGTTCGAATTAACCGGCCATAGAAATGAATGGGGATCGCTAATTCGAACTAACATTTCAGTGTGGCCATGCTAGTTCGAATTAAGCTAATTCGAACTAACTAAAATTAGTTTGAATTAGTTTGTTCAAACTAACTAATTCGAACTGATTTTAGCAAGTGTAGACATAGCCTTTGATTTTAACAGGGCTCACAATATGATACATTGTACTAAGCCAAGAGGCAACTGATATAAAAGAATGGAGAGGTATTGATGGCTTACAATGGAATATATGGTTTTTTCATGATCAGACAGCTGCAACAACTCAAATAACATCCATTTGACCTAAAAATAAAGCTTCTAGAAGGAAGCTAAGAGAGAGACAGGAAAGTGTCTAGTAGAGATAATGGAGTCTTCTCTTGGATAGTGCTATATTTAGGGAAACAGAGTAAAAAATATCTTTCAAGTTTAAGACAAAACATGAACTAAATTGTATTGCTGGAGGTGATGGCTGAGCAACCCCCCATGTTGCTCTGCAGGAGACCGGAGTGCGGTACCTGTTGTCTGATGTGGCAGAATTTGCTTGCTTCATCTTCTCATTTCATCTTTAGTTGCTACCATCCTGCCCTCTACCAATTCCTATTTTATCCTGAATATCTAGTTCTGTCTTCAAAGCTGCTTTATTACGCTGCTTTCAGCTAAAGCAGCTTCTGGTCTAAAATGTACCTCAGAGATTATTTTTCTCCTGATTGCTGTGGAGCTTCTGAGGAGGGATGAAAAGACCAGAAGGGCAGGGAACAAGAGGGAGAGGTTTTAAGGGGCAAGAAGATGACAATTAAAAAAGAGCAGAAAAAGGGCGAGAGAGTGCTTGTTGAGGTGTAAAATAATTAATGTGGTCACAATTCTTCCATGTTCATTCTTTGGAAGTTGTATATAATATTCAGTGACTGGAAGTTTTAATTCATTGAGAAATCTGTTGCTTCTTTGGCTAAAAAGGTGACCTTTCATACCTAGTTATATATCAAGCCCTCTTTCTCCATTTACACCTCTCCTCACTATTTTAGTGATGCATTCTTACACCTATTTCCCCACTGGTGATGTCTCTGCATCTTTTGAAATAAACTCGCAGCTGACGTATGCCCCATCTAAAAATATACTCAAATTAATTTGTGATCTCTTCAAGGCAGGAACTCTATCATTTCACTGTAAATAGTCTATAAACCAATCTGCTTATTTACAGTGTTACAGAAATAAAAATAATTTCACACCTCAAGTACACTGATTTTTCAAAAAACTCTCCAGTTTGCTCAACAGATATGGACTGATTCAAAGTTTGTTGAAGTCACCGGAAAGACTCCTATTAACTTCATTTGGTTTGGACCTGGTGCTGAAAAAAAGGAGTGAATCCATAACGGTATAGTGGGTTACAGAGGTTTTATCTTCATAAATCTGATGGTTGGAGAATTCACAAGTCGAGAAGCCATAATTTAAGAAAGGTCATCCCAAATACATGCATATAAAATCTTTGTAATTCAGAACCTCCATTGCGCACAGTCCAAGCTCCCTGCCCCAACTCTGATATTAGCATACTAATGGTAAAATGATGGCGGGGCGGGGGGAGGGAGGAGTAACTACATAGAAAGTTAGATACTCTCCCTTCAGCTCAGACACGATCTATACTTAATTGAGAAATTCGGCAGCAGTTGATGGGAGTTATGCAAGCTGTTTAGAATAGCTTTCAGAACTTATGTTGACTTCCTACATTCTTTTCTGCATGTCACCTCCACGACGCTGAATGGGAAACGTGCTCAGTAATGCAACACTATGCTTTTTTTTTTTCCCATTCAGTCAATCCAGTTAAATCAATCTGATGGTGGCAAATTTGCCGCCGTCATTGATTTATAGCACATGTAAGAGCAGAAGCTAGATTTGTAGAATGAAAAGAATTTCACAAGTAAGTTAAAAAAATAAACCCCCGTCGAAAAACATTTCAAAGAGGGTCATGCCTTGGGGTCCCCGGAGACAAATAAATTGAGGTAGGCTGGAAACACGGAGCTGGATCACTGTGTGCCTGGAGCTAACTGCAACGTTTACATTTAATCGTTTTAAAGATATTGTATTCATGAGACATTACAGGGCTGACAAAAATACAGTTAGACACAGCACGACCATGTGCGAATTCATAAAGTCAGAGAAAACTCAGATAAAGACATCTGAGATGTTGAACTATGTGATAATGTCTCTTTCGAGACAGACTTGCACACATGAGTTCGATCCAGGTGGAAGAGGTCAAACAGAAGGGTGAGAGAGCTACTGACTAGCATAGAGGGTTGACCACATGGAATGGTGATTTTGCAGTTAAGGTGTTAAATTGGGGGCTCAGGGCTGGGTTCCATGATGGTCCTTGATTTCCTGCAAGACCCTGGATAAGCCATGTGGGATCTGAATTTGCCCATGGAATCAATGGACGGATTCCCACTGTGTCAATGAGCTAGATAAGTTCTATGTCTCAGCTCTGTATTTATAAAATGGCAACAAGAAAATATGGGGCTGTTCATACTTCCCTATCTCAGAGAGATGGTGTGAGGATTAATTCAATGAATGTTTGTGAGGTGCTTGAACAGTATTGTATTAGAGGCCATATAGGCATCAAGGACAGACAGACAGATTTAAATTTAAACTTAGCTTTCAAGACAAGGAAATACAGTGGAGTAGTATACAAAATCTTTAATGCATTTATCCTCCAACTGCCATGAGGTAGGGAAATGCTATTATCCTCATTTGACAGATAGGGAACAGTGATACAGACAGACTAAGTGATTTGTGAAGGGCCCTATCAGAAGTCTCTGGTGGAGCAGAATATTGAGTCCCAATTGCTTGATACCAGGCTAGCATCCTTTGATTTAAACAGGGTCAGGATTTCATCTCAGGAATACACCACCTAAACCAAGGGCAACCACAGGAAAGGAGCAACAGTGATTCAGAAATAAATATGTGTAAATGGTTTTTGAACAAAGAAAATGCAGCTGGAGAAATCTCTTATTTCATAAAACTGTTATTTGCAAGTGCTAAAGCCGTGTTTACGTGGTTATCAAATGATAATCTTACAAAAGTCATTTTATTATTCCATTACATTCTCCTCAAAGCTCTCATATGATTTCAAAGCTAACAAGGAAGGGCGGTGGGAGGGAAGGCCTAAGGAAGGAGAAGAGGTGGCATAAACATCTGATTAGGCATTAAAGGATGACCGAATTTGATTTATAGTGTTGAAGTGGAGCAGTGCGGAAATGGAAGGCAGAGAGTCAGCAGGCAGAAAGTCTGGGGGGGAAGAGTTTCAAAAGAGCCCAGCACCCATGGGTTCTCACTCTGGCATGTAGGCATTCAGAAACATTCAAAGCACTTTTATTCTAGACCCATAATAATAATGATCCTATCAATTACACAAGCCCTGACATCCCAGACCCCATGTGACAGTTTAGGACCGGGGTATGCCACGGAAAGAGAGAGGAGAAGTTTGGCTAAAGAAAAATGTAATTTGAAACTGGATTTGGGAGGAAGAAGTATGGCTAAGTCTCTTGTTTAAATAACTGCTGGGGTTCTGTAGGCTATAAACAACATGTTCTATGTACAGCTGTCACTTCTCCGATGATTGGGGTAGGAAAGTTTCTGGCACTGGTGAGAATTTTAATAAAGGAAGTGAAGAATAGCACATCAGACTGAAGTTACAGGACAAGTGAGATAAATGGAAAAGAGATCTGTTCATTACATAAGCTGCCTGAAGCCTCCATTCTTGTAACAAGCACAATAGGTCTTCAGGAACTACTCAGAGGGAGGAACTCTGTTTTCTTTATTTGTCGGGAAGCAGATGCTCTCAGCAACATATTGGTCCCTTTTGTCATAATAAGGCAACAATTAAGTTCTTATCAGGAATGAACAGAATACTTAGGTGACATAACATGGCCTGCTTGACAACAGAAAAATAAGGGTTCTTTGTCTAAAGCTTACAGTGGATTCTTCCTGGCCCTGAGATAGGTGTTCAGTGTCAAAGGGGTGGGAATCCAAAGCCCTCTCCAGCTAACCTGGCCTGTGTAAACAGAAGACATATTGCAGCCCCTGCACTGTATGAGAGCACATAGACGGCTTCTCAACTAGAGCACTCAGCCACTCATTAGAACAGTATGGAAGGGAGGCCAGTTCTCTGCTCTGTCCTAACTTGAGATAATGGAGCTGTCCCAGTCATTTTGGGGTAGTCAGCTGCAAGGGTGCAAGTCAGGGCCTGTTGAACTTCAGAAATGCCTCTCTGCTGCCCTGGGTCACTGGGTCTTCCCACCGTCCTTTTCTAGATGGCTCAATGAAAGGGGAGTGGTTAACATTGCTCTCCATCCACACAACCAACATTGCCAAGGTTTCCACCAATCAGCTTTTAATTTGGCTTCTGCTACTATGCAAATCACTCCTCTGTTATATTCAGCCCTCACAGGTTAAAAAAATCACAACGACCCACCCTTGCATTGCAGAGATATTCATAGAGACTTCATAGTACAAATGACAGACGAGCAAGTCATTAGCACAGCCTACCTGTGACCTTGCCCAAGGTCAGTGATTTGATGGCCTTGAAATCAATCTCCGAGAGGTTGTGCTTGAGTTTGAGAACTTGATCAACCTGGAGCAGGTCAATAAAAAAAAACAGTTAGCTATTGCAACATGCAGAGATCCCTGAAATATTTTTTTCAAGTATTTAAAAGGTTGTTACAAGGAGGAGGGAGAAACATTATTCTCCTTAACCACTGATGATAGGACTAGAAGCAATGGGCTTAAATTACAGCAGGGGAGATTTATGCTGGACATTAGGAAAAAATTCCTTACTGTCAGGGTGATTAACCACTGGAATAAGTTGCCTCAGGAGGTTGTGGAATCTCCATCATTGGAAATTTTTAAGAGCAGGTTAGACAAACACCTGTCACAGATGGTTTAGATGGTATTTGGTCCAGCCATGAGTGCAGGAGACTGGACTCAATGACCTCTCATGATCCCTTCCAGTTCTATGATTCTATCTATAGACCAGCCCTGTAGAAAAACTCCATACTGGATACGAGCAATGCCTGCATCCCACTGATCACAAAATGAATGGGCTTTAATTTTTGCAGGAGAAGCTAAAAGGCGCATCTGAATATTCATGCACCCCGGCTTTAAAGACACCTTTCTGGCAGGAAACTATAAAATATTTGACACGTGCTTATGCCTCATTGAGAATTCTCACCTATTCATCTCTGATTGCAACAAACAGGCAAACAAATTGTCAGTCAAGGATTAGCACTGCATGGAAAAAAAGATGCAATATAAGGGGGTAATATAAACATGCGGGATAACTCCCCACTATTAGTGTGATGTTTGCTTTAGACGTAGGTCAGAATCAAGTCCTCCTACTTTATGTGTGGTGTTTACTTAAGCAACCCCTGTATATAGTTTTAGGCCAATTAATTGGAAATAAAGGAAGTGTGATGTTCTCTCTCCCTTTCACTCTGCCTCTTCCTTACCACTCTCCTCTTCTCCTGTCTCTGCCTTTCCCTCTCCTCTAATTAATGACCACCACAAAATACCATTCAGCCCTAGCAAACAAGCAGAAGCTTGCCAAAAAGCTGTTGGAATTCCCCTGGGAATGAGAGCGCTCGACTGCTGTGAGCTCACTCCCTGCCCTCCTTTTGGAACAGCACAAGGTGACTTGTTAGCCCTAACAGATTCTGCACTCAGCATGATTTCTTAAAGGGACAGTGAGAATTCTGTGTTTGGGGCTCGGTTAGCCGTTGGGGATTTGCTTTGGGAAGGCTGGCACAGTTGATGAGACAGGCATAGACTAGAGGCTAAACTGCACAATTCTTACTGACGTGAGCACTCTCGCAGCTAGCCCTGCTGAATTCGATGAGCCTGCTTACGTGAGTAGTAAGAGTCACACAATCTAACTCTAACTGTCCTTCTTCCTCCTCATGTAGCCAAACTATGGTCACCATTCAACTTTGGGACACCCATGGAAACAAGGAGATTCCCACAGGCCTCCACTCACCGTGGGCCTCTTGTTCAAACTGTGCAATGGAATGAACTTGATAAGTTTATGGAGGGGGTGGTATGATGAGGTTACTGAAAATGGCTTATAGCCCATCTGGGATGTCTATTAGTAAATATCTCCAATGGCCAGAGGAGGAACACTAGATAGGGAAGGCTTTGAGTTGCTACAAAGAATCTTTTCCCAGATGTCTAGGGTCTTGCTCAGAGCTCTCACCCAGTTCTTGCTTAGGGTCTAACTAATTGCCTTATTTAGGATCAGAAAGGAATTTTCCCTAAGTCAGACTGGGCCCTGTTTTATGTTTATTTGATTGGTTTGCATTCCTCTATGGTAGAGGGTATATGTCACTTGCTGGCTTCAGCTAGAGTAAATGGTGGATTCTTTCTAACTTAAAGCCTTTACATCAAGATCTGAGGACTGTAAGTATCTCAACCAGAGGTTACAGCCCTATTGCAGAACTGGGTGGGTGGGTGAAGTTCAATGATCATGATGGTCCCTTCTGGCCTTAAAGTCTCTGAGTCTAATGAGATGCATTGTACGCCTCATTTCAGGTTATAATCCACAAAATCATTTGCAAATTCAGCCTGTAAAGAGCTATGTTCTACTAGCCTTGTTTACGTTGGCCAGATTGTGAAAGCTTTGCCCCTCATACTGAGCAGGTATTTGCACACGTTATGTCATAAAGCCTGCATAAGTAAGCTCACTGAAATCAACAGAACTGCTTGAGGAGTAAGGTACTAAATTCATGTTGGGCAAAGGTGATGATTCAGAACCTAAAAGTAAACCATGACAGGTAAGTTTGATACCTGAATGACAAGCTCTTTTCCATCTCTGTTGATCTTCACATGGTGTAATTCCTGATTGGCAAGGTTTCCAGAGTCAATGGTGAAAACGAGGAAGCCATCCTTACTCAGCTTATATCGGACATGTAAGCTTCCTTAAAAGGAAAGCACATTTCCACCTATCAAATGTGTGTTCATAACTAGGTGCCACCCGCTAGCTTAGAACAACACTCAATATTGATATCTTTTTAGAAAACCAGTGTTGTAAGTTAAAGAGATAATAAAGAAGTTAAAAAACAAAGGATCAAACTTTAATGAAAAGAGTGACAAATAATTTTTTGGAAGCTATCTTCACACTAGCTTACAAACTCAATTGAGCAAAAAATGTAACTGAAATCGACAAGCAAATAACTATATTAAAGAAATGTGTGTGTCTGTCTCCACAGGTCACATCTAACATTTGTACAATATTTGATCTATATTTGACTCTTTTGTATGAATGATCATTTCCACCAGAGGGCATACAGGTCTAGTGCTGTTTCATTACAAATATATTTGTGGGGTTTATTTATTACTGTTCAAGAAGACAGTAAAGTGAAACATAATGAGCAATGTAACAGACAATGTGTTGTACTTTTATTTTAGAAAATGAGAATGTTTCCAATTCATCCAAAGCTCTGGAATTTCTTTTCACACCCCAAACCAAAGAAATCTTTCAATGCTCTTTTGTAACAAAACATCAGCGATGGCTGCCTGGTACTTATGAAAAAAACAAGCAAAGAAAGGAAACATATCACCTTCAATCTTTCTATAAATGATTAAGGAAAAAGAATATGAATGTAAAAGCTCTGGGAAAAATGCACTGACTGGATACTTTTGTTTGCTTTTTTGACGAGTAAAGAACAAGTCATCACTGTTCAACATGTTATTAGCTAACCACAAGACTAAACAAAATTCTGAAAACCTTTGGGCCTTTCTTGCAAGTCATTAATTGAAACATACTGAACATTTTTGGTTCTACTGAGTTTCAAACAAACAAACAAACAAACAAACAAACAAAAACACCTTTTTCATGGCTATTTTATTGCATTCATTTTAGGAGCATCCCAAACATCTTAAACTAGGAGGAAATACATATATAACTCAAAATCCATTGATCCTCATTTTGCTTTTTCCTCTTCTAAAATCATCATAAGTAACTCTTCTCTCCTTCCATTCTAATGCTTTTGTTTGCATTAGCTCCAAACACTCCATGAATCACTGGACTTTGGAGATGGATGCAGGTGAACTCGATCTTGAGGGGAACTGACAGTCACTATGGGGTACATCCCACTCTTTCATTTCTAGTTTGTCTCAGAGCTTGAAAATCTAGTCACCAGTCTAGCAAATTCTTCCTGGGTGAAATCTGCCCTTGTGCAGCACAAGTCGTATATATCGCTGAAGTCTTCAAAAAGCATAGGCACCTTCTTCACAAGGGTGCACGTCACTCTGTGCTGAACTCCCCTTGACTTCAGTAGGAGTTCCTTCAAGTTTGGGCCCGGAAATTTTTCAGAAAGGTGCTTCAGAGGTAGGAATGTATTTTCCTAGCCTCCCAGTGCACTCAAGTTAACAGACGTGTATAGCCGTGGCCCAGCCTATGCCAGGGAAGTCAACTCACCACAAAGCTTTGAAGCAAAGAATTAGCAGAGCACCCAAAGGTCTGAAGGGAAAGTGGCCAGTCTAAGGGCCTACAAGTTCAGAAGGGGTTTGAATATAAGGAGAAAGTAAAGGATATAAGAGCCATGGTTTCTTAGATATAGAGGTGGAGCTCCCATGAATGTCAACAGGGAAATTTATAGCTAGATCTAGTACATGGGTTTAAGGTTGTTTAAGAACAATAAAACATGACCAGATTCTGCTACCCGTATTTCAGATTTAACACATCCTTTCCCCGCAAGGAGTTCCCCAACTCCAACGCAACTCATTTATATTCTCTGTTAAAACCTGCATTAAACTGGAGCTAAGGCTGAGAGTGCCTATCAGGAACATGACACCAAACAATTGCAATGATTGTGGCTTTTTAGTGGCAGCTCCATAATTACAGTAGCACAAAAGATATGTCTACACTCCCAGCTGAAATGGAGCTGCCCAGCCTGGGCAAAGAGAATCCAGTAGCACGCTAAAAATAGCATTGTGGAGGTTGTGGCTCAGGCTGGAACTCAGGCTTGGTCAATACTACCAATTTATGGCTGCATCTACACTTGTAAATTAAGTCGACTTAAGCTTGCTTAAGTCGATTTAATTTACCCTGCGTCTACACTACAGTTTTCTTAAGTCGACTTAAGCAGCTTGCTTAAGTCGACTTGAGGAAAATAAAGTTGACGTAATTAAAATTAAGTCGACTTTATTAAACCTCCTTTAAATTTGACTTAGTGCTTAAGTTGACTTCCTAGAGTCGACTTAAGCCAGTGTAGACGTGGGGTAGCCCTAAGTCGACTTAGGGCTACCCCAGGACTACACCAATGCCCTCCATGCCGGGAGGGGGGGTCACAGGGGGAGCCTGGTATGCCCCCCCTCCACAGGGCAGGGCAGAGCCCTGCCCACCCTGCCCCTATGCCCTGCCAGGGTCCCTGACCCCCTTTGCCCCATTGTACCTATGTACAATGGGGCAAAGGCTGAGTCCCCTGGTATTGGGCAAGGGGTGCCACCCCTGCCTCCGTGGACCTGCCCTAGGTCCCCCTAAGCCCCTAGAAGTCGACCTAGGCGTCCAGTGTGGACACTCTAAGTCAACTTTGTAAGTTCCCCTTTAAGTCGACTTTAATTTTAAGTGTAGATGTACTAAATTAACTTAGTTAAAGTCGACTTAAAATTACAAGTGTAGACATAGCCTATGTGAGTATAACCATGTCCCTCAGGACTGTGGAGAATCCACACCATTGGGCAGCACAGTTGTAAGAAACTGACCTCTGGTGCAGACAGCACTATGTTCATGGGAGAGTTTCTCTTGTCAATATAGGTAGTGCAGCATGGAGGTGGACGAGGAAGCTCTCCCATTGATGTAGGTAGTGTCTTCTCTAAGGGCTAGCATGGCATACCTGCTTCGTGCATCATTGCAAGTGTAAGCAAAGGCTCTCAAGCCAAGCCACAAAATTTCAAAGGGCTACCACCATAGCTATTTTTTGAGTGCTGATGTGAGCTCTGCAATTCTTGACCCGAGTTGGGACGCTTGCTCTGCCAATTGTGTAGACACACCCATCATTGCTTTGTATATGAAAATGCCTGTCTAGCTTACAGGGATCTCATGAGACACAACATTTGTTTGTTAAGTGTTTTGAGATGTCAGTTGAAAGGCATTACTGTACATATGGGCATAAATGTAGTAAACAGCACATTATTAAGCCAACAAGTGTTTCAGGAGCAGTATTACATACGGAATTATAGGCTGAATCATCAATAGTTTAAACCATCATTGCTCCATTGACTTCTACAGAGCTACACTGATCCACAAAGGCTGATATTCTAGCCCATTTGTTCTTCTGAGATTGCATTAGAAAAAGTGATTATACTCAATGCTTGCCAAGTTTCCTTTCGTAGAGTTTGGAAGAGATCAGTCAAGAATTCTTTGGACTTCTGCTCTTCAAAACTATTGACCTAAACTAATGCCTTTTGCTGGGGCCAAGTTTACATCAATAGAAATAATCAGTTTTACTGAGTGATCAAGTTGCTTTGGAACTGACACCTGTGTAACTAACAGCAGACTTCGGCTCTTAGTCATCAGCAGATTTACATAATCTTTTCGTTACATGAAAACGTGTAAAACAGACAAGGAGTCCTGTGGCACTTTGAAAGATTAAGAAATGTGTTTATCGCATGAGCTTTTCGGGGAGAAAAGCCCACTTTGTCAGACACTGGAAGATGGGGAACTTACAGAATGGGAGGAAAATAAATGCAGGGAAGTGTAAGACATAGGATCAGGTCAGACCAAACAACAGAAACATTAAAGCAGGCATATACCCCTGCAACAAATCATGTTGCGAACTTTGCCCACGTATCTACACAAAAGGCACCATCACAAGACATAATCAAACCAGCTACTCCATCAAGGGCTCGTTCACCTGCTCATACACCAATGTGATTCCCTCCCTCCCCTCTTCTACATTGGACAAATAGGACAGTCTCTGCTCAAAAGAATAAATGGACACAAATTTGACATCAGAAATAACAACATTCAATAACCAATAGGAGAACACTTCAGTCTACTTGATCACTCCATTACTGGTCTGTTAGTAGCCACACTCAGGCAAATGGATAACAAATCAAAGCTTCAAAGAGAAACTGAAGACACTGGAGTTCATATGCAGATTTGACTCTAGGAACTCAGGGCTGAATAGAGGCTATGTTTTTCCCCCCTCTCATTGCAACAGGTAATTCTGCTTTCCTCCTCCCCCCGCCCCACCCCTCGTGCCACCACCTCCCTGCTAATTGCTGTTCTTCACTGTTTGAATCAAAATAACTGCTTTGATTTGCTGTAACAATCTGATCTGATCCTATGACTTACATTCCCCTACATTTATATTTATTTTTCCTCCCATTCTGTAAATTCCCCATCTGCAAGCATCTGATGAAGTGGGATTTTCTCCCATGAAAGCGCATACGATAAATGAATTTATTAGTCTTTAAAAGTGCCACCGGACTGCTTGTTTGTTTTGCTGAACTAGACTAACATGGCTACCCCTTTGGAAATTAAAATATGTGATAATTAATAATCCATTTTTCTTCCAATTGAGAAATCTTTGGTGTAACTTTGACTGTTGATGACTTGGTTGGTTGGAGGTCCATGTCACATTATGTCCGTGTCAACCCCCCTCTCCCCCAAAGGCCGGGATATAATTTAGGTTACTATAATTTTTGCATCATTTCTATCTCACAATAGTACTGAAGTGTTGTCTCTCTAAGAAGAATTAAGTTTGTCACAGCTATACACTTCTGGGAACTTCCCTGAATTCGTGGGTGACTTGCATACTGTC
This sequence comes from Pelusios castaneus, assembly GCA_007922175.1. NCBI lineage: Eukaryota > Metazoa > Chordata > Testudines > Pelomedusidae > Pelusios > Pelusios castaneus. The sequence continues at coordinate 4,753,089 of ML685777.1, forward strand.
CTCAGCTTGCCATATGTAAACGTGCAAAAGGCGTGTGACACTACTTTAACCAAGTACTGCCTGTCCTGCCTTGCAGCCTGACTATTATCCATCCAATTCCTGGCCCAATTGCTAGCAGCTAGGCCCAAGGCAGAGACAGTTCTGCCTTACTGGTCAGATTCTTGGCTCCACTGAGGTGAAGTTCACGGGTGACATTTTCTGGCTTATGATATGCAGAAGGTCAGACTGGATCATTACAGTGGTCCCTTCTGACCTTAAAATCTGTGGCTAGACTTCAGCAATGCAAAAGCAGCCATAAATATAGCTTAACCGATCTGGGGGCACTTCTGGGGGGGGGGGGGGGGGTGTAGAGCCAATGTAGCAACATTTAATCTACTCTCACCGCTCCTTTTGGCTCCTATGCAGAGGGCCTGGGTGCAGGGAAGGGGGCATGGCCAAAATATTCTTACACCTTGGTGATCTTTGGTGGTTAAAACACTCCCGGGAGCTACTCTAACCTACCTTGGGGACAGCCCCAGCCGCAGGATTGAAGGAAGGTAAAAGGTAGCATAAAACCACCTCTACCAACCCTGTGTTCCGGTACTGCATTGAGCACAGACGAGAGACCAGACTCTGTGTCTCTATAACAAACATCATCTGCTGTTTAGTGATCTCTCGGTGTACACCACAAAGAGTAAGATTATTAAATGACACAAATTGCACGTTATCTATTGCGACATGGCCCATATGTTGTTTTTTTGGTTAACTCTATCAACAGGATAGCTCTTTTTCTGCTATCTGTGTACAGTAGGTATCGGCAGCGCCAGCTGTGTGCGTTTCCACAAATAAAAGCATAAGCGAAGGCCAGTTACAGACAATTTCTTTAAAAAACAGAACAAGAAACGTGCATTTGTCAAGTGCTTGCATTATTGCAGTGATCCAAGGGAGGAAACACAGAAAGTTATTTTAATTCAAGGTTGCAACCTAGGGGATGTGCTCACAAACCTCCTAGTAATGTTCATAGGAGCTGGGGGGAGCGGTGGGGGGACCTTGACAGCCCTTACCCTTTCTTCAGAGCTACTAGAATAGGCTGCTATAGTCTGCTATGGATGGCAAAAATAAAAAAATATCAGTAGCTCAATTCTGCTCCAAATGAAGTCAATGGCAAAGCCCACATTAACATCAATGGGAAAAAGATCACACCAGGTGGGCCTCATTTCAATCTCAAAGATATGGATATAAATTAAGAGTAATTCCACCCAAGCCCGTGGGGAGGGGTGGGAGAGTGGGGGTGGGGAGGTGGGGGCGGGAGGGCTGTAGGTGCTCAGCCATTCTGGAAGTCAGGTCCTTATTTAGATGCCTAAATATAGATTTAAGTGTAAAATTTCAATAATACCAAAATGACTTAGGCATCTAAGTCTCACTGACTCTCAGTGTTCTTTAAAACAGACTTGGGCTCCTAAATCACTTAAGAACACCTGAACATTTTATCTTGAGTAGTCTTAATGTAGACACACAAGTCTGAAAATGCTGGTTTTGTGTTGAAGGTCTCCTCATCCAGTGACCTTCATGATACTCAATTAGGAATTCAAACCTGCTGTTCTAGGGAGTCTAGAAGGAGCCTCTTTAAACCACTATTTACTTATTAAACTGAGTGGTTCCTGCATGTGTCACCAATGGCATTAAGAACATGAGAACCGTCAAATGGGTGCAGACCAATGGTCTACCCAGCCCAGCATCAAGTCTTCCAACAGTAGCTGGTGTCAGGTCCTTCAGAAGGAATTAACAGAACAAAGTAATCATCAAGTGATCGATCCCTTTTGTCCAGTCCCATCTCCTGGCAATCAGAGATGAGGGACACCTAGAGGATGGGGTTGCATCCCTCACCATCTTGGCTAATAGCCACTGATGGACCTATCCTCCATGAACTTATCAAGTTCTTTCTTGAATCCCATTATAGTTTTGGTCTTCACAGCATCTTCTGGCAATGAGTTCCATGAGTTAACTGGGCACTGTGTGAAGAAGTACTTCCTTTTGTTTGTTTCAGAGCCCTTCCACGGTTTCACTTGGAGAAGTAGGGAGTTGGTTGATGGCATCTTTCATAAAAATTACTTGGAATCACTGGTTTAAACCATTCAGCTGTGATGATGCATCTCAGGAACACAGGGTTCCCAAGTGTGACAGTTCCTTTGTACATAAAACAGCTGAACAGAGAATGACTTTGGCAGACTATTAAACTAGTGACCACTCTGCCTTGATATTTCCACAGCACGCATACAAGCAGTAGTTAAGAGAGAAAATAATTAGGGAAACTGTTGATTAAACAAGGGAAAGTAACATCAGTGAGGCTATTAATAATGCTAGGAACTCAAAATCAGCTGTAAAAATTGTGACCAGTGTAGTAGGTACAGGCCCAGTATAAGGCCCTTAGCAGTTACAGGCCCAATATAAGGCCTCTAGCCTGAACCAAAGTAATGTCAAGTAATGTCAAGACATACCTAAACCAAGGCACGTCAGGAAAGTTGGCAAGAAGAGGATAAATGTTACGGGAACATAGCTAAGCACATTATAAGAAACCAGGTACCAAGACGCCCTGGAACATTCCTTAAATAAGGGAGGACAGGGACATGATGGATAATGGAAACCAACATGAACAAAGTAATAGGCGGCACCTAACCACATTAAGGGGTCGAACCTTGATACGTCAGAAACATTGCGAAAGTTTCATCTAAGTGTATAAAAATGTGTTTCTGGGTGTGTTAGGGGTCCGGCCTAGGGGGCAGTGGAAAATCCCGCCACTGACTGAGCCGAGTCCATTGTCCTAGGGTCAGTATCCGCAGTGTGCCTCTGGACGAGTCTTAGAGCACTCCAGGGGAACTGCTACTGTATCCACCGTGACAATAAACCTGGTCGACGTGCCTTCGTACCTTACTAGACTCTGTGGTCATTGGGGGTTCTCTTCGGGTCTGCTGTGTCAGCTATCTGCAGGAGCTGGGGCAGCCCTTAGAGGGAACACACGCACGCAGCCGAGTGATACTAACACTGGAGAGAGCAGAGCACCACACCGGGAGCCTCTGACAACAACCAGAAAGCCCTTTGCAATAATTTAGGAGATGTTTTCTGTTCTCTTAATTCCAGATCACATGGTGCAAGAGGACTGTTCTGAGTGCCATTCACCACAAAATAGCTCCCTGGCAGACTGCAGAACCCTGGTGCTGCAGAACTTCCCCTTTATAGCTTGAATATTTAAAAATGAACGACCTCTCTGTTTGTAACAGCTGGGTAGGAAACCTGTTCCCTAATTAGCAGCCTCTCCCCAGGGACATTTACTCAATAAATTTATTGTTCATAGGATGTGCAGCTGGTGTTATGAAATAACAGGACCCATATTCTTAATTGTCCAGTAGCTTTTAACTAAGGACTTTCTTTCAGTGCATTTTTTGAAAGAAGGAGGAAAAATTACGCTTGCTGTTTGTTTTCCACCCGGGGAAAATGGAAAGGAGAGATTGCCTGTTCTGTGGTACCCTGCTGCTATTGCTCAGCTTTTTTTTTTTTTTTGTAGTGTTGTCTTAAAGGAAAACACTAGTTATTATATCTTAAAATAGCTACACATTGACAACATTGCTAGTAACGGAGCTATGAATTAACTGTGAATCCTTACTTGAAATTGAAATGCCCCCTGTTTGAAAGATTGGAATCCAGGGATCAGATTTGGGCCTTTCTAAATGTATAATTATTTATGGATTATGGAATTTATTTTGATCTTTGTATTGAGATACTTTGACATGCATGCCTTTGATCTTACATGGAGATTTCACTTGAAGTCTCAAGTAGTAGGTATGTTTGCAAAAGTAATCTGTTTATTCTCTCCCACATGCATGCAGTATAAGATTTCACCCAACTGCAACCTATGTTACAAATCATGCCTAACCACTAGCCTGTGCAGAATAGGCCAAAGTCCTCAGCTGGAAGAGACTGATGAAGTTGCATTTACTTTAAGTGAATTACATAATTCTACCTAACTGTGGATCTGGCCAATTATTTTCACACTCAAGCTATTATCTTTCATCCATTCTGGTTTCAATCTCCACAACACAGTCAGTCCAACCAGGGATTTGCCTCACAGTAACTTAATAAATAATGCTCCAAAGGGGTAGCTGTGTTAGTCTATTGCAGAAAAACAACAGAGTCCTGTGACACTTTTAAAGACTAACAGATTTATTTATCACATGAGTTTCTGTAGGAGAAAATCCCAATTCTTCTTCAAAGCGTCTGACAAAGTGTGATTTTCTCCCATGAATGCTCATATGATAAATAAGTCTGTGAGTCTTTAAAAGTGCCACAGGACTCTGTTGTTTTTAATGAATAATAATGTTCAGAAATGAGATCAGGATGAACTATGAATTGAATGGGTTGGTGAGATGATGCAGTCTATTTATATGCTTCATTACGTCTTTTGACCAACAGATAAAGCCTTCAAATTATGTCTATTTTCTCCAACTATCGTGCTTAGTTCATAAACTGTTTTCAAGACTGAGCTTAAGTTTATGGAGAGCATGGTATGATGGGACACTCTACTGTGGCCCTTAACTGATCTTTGGCTACCAGTGACAAATATGCCCAATTATCTGCTGGTGAATGTTAGATGGGGTGGGTTCTGAGTTGCTAGAGAGAGTTTAGCTGATGGCCATATTTTGGGTTGGGAAGGAATTTTCCCCAGGGCTGACTGGCAGAGGGCTGGGGGCTTTTTGCCTTCCTCTGCATCGTGGGAGATGGATCACTTGGTGGTGGATTCTCTGTAACCTGAAGTTTTTAAACCTCTATTTGAGGGTTTCAATAACTTAATCATCAGTTAGGCGTCAATTACAAGAGACGGTGGTTGAGATTCTGTGGGCTGCATTGTGCAGGAGGTCAAATGGTCGCCTCTAAGACTATGAGTCTATAATAAAGACTTAGTGCTATGCACTGCCTGGATTTGTCTTAAGTTAATGGTCCTTGCTTGTGTTACGGTCCATCAACACCACCCAGCTGGTCATTATTCCCCTTGGCAATGCCCTGCATCTCTTTATCATTAGGTCCTTCTGAACATTTCATAATGTTTCATTGGCTTTTCTGGCTCCAGTGCTTGGACAAGACTGACTCTCACAACAGTACTGGTTTGATTCTTCACTTATGGAGATCAGACATTTAATGCAAGCCTCAGGGCAGAGTGTGAGTTCCATATCCATGTGCAAACTCACTGTGTGCAAGAATAGATTGTTTCTGAGTTTTGAAGCCCTGGGTCACCAGACTAATGGTGATCACCAGAGAAAGGATGACATGGTTAAGTGTGGAACTCAGGAGGTCTGGCTTTACTTCCTGGCTCTGTCACAGACTTTGTGCTTAACATCAACCATGCCATTTTATCCCAGTCTGCCATAGTTCCCCATCTGTAAAATTGGGCCCTAATCTCATTTGAGGATCAAATTGCTACCATACCACAAATAAATAATAATATGAGAGTTACATAATGGTTCCACCATGACATTTCTATTGCAAAATATATGCCAATAAACATTTCAGGGGAAAGATTTCCATCTTTCTGTACTTTGTAGTGGTCTTCTTTCTGGTAGGATCTTGGAGATAGGAGAATTATCCCTTACAAAGGTTGCATTTTGCAACCTTCGCTTACTTGCCTTTAAACACGCTTACAAACTTTCCCGTTTGATCATGCTAAAAGTATCATTATTGGTTGCCAAAGATTTTGGTGTAAAGGGCTTCTGTGGTTGTCTGTCTGTCTGTCTATCCTATCTAATCTATCTAATCAATATATTTGGCCTTTCCAGACCAATATAGGTGTAGATATAGGTATAGATATAAGAAGGCTGTAATTTTCACTTCAAATTTAAAAGCTTTCACACAGCTCTTTTTGCAGTGTTGGCTGAGGTCAGCTCCTCAAAAATTCAAGCAACAACATGGCAAATAACCTAGGGGTGTATCTGTAGCCTTGTCAATCAGAAGTCAAGCCTGGGAGCCTAAATTCATTACTCTGTCAGACCCTAAAAATCACAGACTGAACAGAGACACTGGAAGTATGGTTTATCACAACAATTTGTAGTCTGTTAACCCCCTCTTTTTGTCCTATAAGTGCAGAGGTGTTATGAGCCACTCCACCGCGAATGGTCCCTTGCAATATGAGCTGTTTTCACTAAACAATCTGTTCTACCTTGCATTTTGCTGTGACTCCGAAAGTACCTTTCCCAGACCTGAAAAAAAAGAGCTCTGTGTAGCTCAAAAGCTTGTCTCTGTCACCGGTAGAGGTTGGTCCCATAAAATATGTTACTTCACTCACCTTGTCTTGATAAATGACCCATCATTTGCAATATACTAGCCAGACAACATATGTAAAAAACTGTCCTCTATTGGCTGAACTGTTGATGATAAAAGACTACTGCTTTCAACAGCTAACAATGATTCTCTTTTCAGCTCAAAATATAGTACTAGAGCATTCTTTGTTTTCAGCCAATGGTCCTGGGTTTTATCCCAGATGCCAATATGCTTAATGTCAACCTGTATGTATGCAGCACACAGATTAGTTGCAAACAGCTGCTCTTCTTCCCCCACTTTACATAATCCAATTACAGTCCTCTAACTGTTCCCTTTGGGTCTCCTGTGTATCTGTGTTCTGAATATTTAAAACATCATCATGAAGGCACCCTTGCATCTCCTTCCGTTTGGACAGCAAAACAGAAATCTGCCAAATAGAGTCCTTGGCTGAATGCTTTTGGCTGCTTCTCCTTTCAAATAAGTCTCATATGCTCAGAGGTGTAGAAGCCGATAAATTGAAGCAAATCCTACTTTTGATACCTGTTAGTCCACCTACTGACTCCACGACATGCTTAGCCATACTAATTTGAATAGTAAATTCTTGTCATCATATATCAAGGGCATTTTCTGACCCATCACAAGTTCCATGTTCTGTAGTGAGGTTATGGCAGGGAGACTTGATCGGTTACATAGTTATTACCAGAGATAGGTTCTAAAGTTCTCTCACAACATGGACCACATTTACACAGAGAAATTTGTTAGTGTGTCTCCAGCCTTAATAATCCTCATTCCCCCTCTCACTTAGATAACGTCACCTCCCATTTACAGTTCCCAGGATTGCCTCCCTTTCCATTCATGATTGCACTATGTGATTACATCCCTACACCAGCTAGGGAGAACATCATTTTCCTGTGTTAACCACAGCAATGGCGTGTGTGAGACAACAATATCTGGAAAGGATTCATCTATGTCCATGTGATTCAGCAGCTAGAAACAAGGAGGAGCTACTGGTGTTATGATTTAGCCAGCTCTCCATGGACAATGAGCAAGGGCTCTTTCAGTCAGTCATAGACCATTGCTGGAGAGTCATTGCCCTAGAAAAACCCATGACACATATGCCTCAATTTGATCTCTTCTCTCTACTTCTGGCCTGTTAAATACACCTGCCATGGTCCTGTCTCCTACTTTACTGCACTGAGCTCCACAAAGTGTTTTCCTGAGTTGCAATTCAGTGGTAGACAAAATGCTTTCTATATCTAATTTGTAAAGACCATTGAAACCCATTAGGCTAATAGGAGTTCAAGATACGTAAGTATATTGTATTAGCAGATAAGATATTAGGGTCCAATTCTGCCACATTTCATAGTACCTCACTTTGAGCACAAATCAGAGAGTTAGATATGACTCATGTTAATGATGGTTGCCCTCAATATGGGACAGAAAGGATTGAGACATATGGACCCAGGCAGAAGTGGAAGGCTCAATAATCTGTGAAGCAAGGTTTCTTTCTTTCTTTCTTTCTTTCTTTCTTTCTTTCTTTGTGTGTGCATGCATGCATGCATGTGAGCTTATTTTAAACTTTGCTCAGCTTAAGAATGATAAAGACTTTGCTTTGGCAAGAAAAGATGTTCCAGGTTCAACTAAATACATTTGCAAGCTAAGAGCAGCCGCAGACTTAAAATGTTCATATAAGCCTGCTTCTGACTTTGAGATGGAGGAAGGTTAAAATGGATTGTTAGGGTTTTTTTTTTTTTTTTTTTTTTTTTTTTTTTAATGTCTACTTTATAGTTCTCGGACTTGCTAATTTATTTCACACCTACCATGGGTTTAGTTTTTCATTACACTTTATTAAAAATCCTGACAGATTTCAAGGCCCAGATGATAGGGCACTTGGGTTCATCTAGATACAGCTACTGTAAACTGGAAATCAAAGACCTGGGAGGAGAAAGACTCATGCTGTTTTCATTTGTACTTTGGGTTTTAACTGACTTTTTTTTTCTATCTATAATAATTCCTTTGCAATTTTAGAGTCTCTCTCTCTCTACAGAAGAAATAGAAAAGGGAGCTCACTGTGATGGCAATAGGTACTGAATAGAAGGGGGGGAAAAAACCTCCAGTTGTTGAGCTGTCATGAGATGGGATGACAAATCCAGATACATTTTCAATCCTTTTGGGATAGATCTTGAGATTCGCTCTCTTTACTTTGATGCTGGCTATGTGCTGTCTTTCTGGATTAAGAATCACATGGCATCCATAGGGAAAGCAAAGTGGAAAACAAAGACCTGGAGAAATATTTCCTATATATCATTTTTCATCAGATTTATATTTCTCATCTGACTTTCCCCCCAAAGTATGGAAGAGTCATTGACAGTATATATTACTGGGATTAGCAAGTCCTTTTTTTATCGTTGTGAAGTAGATGATTTTAACAGTGGGAACAGAGTGAGTAACAATGCTGAGGTTTTGTTTTTTTTGGTTGGGTTGCTAAAATTTGAAACAGAAAGTCACATTAAACAATTGGCACTGAACTGAAGAAATACATTTTCTTTCTTGGCAGGTGCCTGCTGCTGGATGGATGACTCTTCATGTGACAGAGGAAATTAGAAAGACTAAAGAGAGTTGCATACCCTTGTACTATAGCAAAATTCCTTCTTGGTTTCTTCACTCAGAGATTTTTCTCCATTTACTACGCCACAACTCTCATTTAGGATAAGCTCTTTTGGGATACAATATAATCTAATTACCCAGTCATCCCTGAAGGTCAAAAGATCAGGTGAATGATATATGGAGACCATTTTGATACCTTTAATAAGGCAGAATAATGATTTTTATGCAAGATTTTTATCCCACATGGTAATTAATGGCACCAAGAGTTTCTGAGGTATTATTCTTTGCAATTTGATTAATGCATCTGTGTCTCAAGGTGCAGGTGCTTTGAGGTCCCATGGTCCTTGAAAAATGACCAAAGAAAGTGATGTTCAAAATGACTATTACTAGATGCCTAAGGTCAATTGCATAGGAGCACACACAGAAGAACTAAATATTTATCTAAATAATGACAACATGCACAATCACATTATATGGGACTTAAAAAGATATAGATTACAATTTTTGAAAACATCCATGTGACCTAGGAAGCAAATCATACTACGGTCTTGCCATATTGGATCAGATCAATGATCCCGCTAACCCAGGACCCTATCTTCTGAAGTGACTGGGTGTCAGATGCATCACAGGGAATGAACAGACAAGGATAAATACTGAATGATCCACATCCCCTGTCAACCAGTCTCTGCTTCAGGTAGTCACAGATTTAGGAAAATCAAGAGCATGGGGTAGTGTGTCTGACCACCTTGACTAATAGCCATTGATGGATCTACCCTCCATTCTTTTTCGAACTCACTTATACTGCTGGCCTTCATAACATCCCCTGGCAAAAAGTTCCACAAGTTAATCATGCCCTGTAAGAAGTACTTCCTTCTGTTTGTTTTAAACCTGCTTCCTATTAATTTAGTTGAGTGACCCCCTGATTCTTGTGTTATGCAAAGGGGTAAATAACACATCATTATTCATTCACTTTTCACACACCATTTATAATTTTACAGATCTCTGTCACATCCCTCCTCCTTATTTGTCCCTTTATGAGCTTCACTTTCCTTATTTATTGGGAAGCAATATATATATTGAGATGGGGTGACCAGAACTGCACATGTATTCAAGCTGTAGGAGTACCATGGATTTCTTTAGTGGCATTATTATATTTTCTGTCTTCTTATCTATACCTTTCCTAATAATTTCTAACATTCTGTTAGCTTTTTTTGACTGAGCGGACGTTTGAAGAGAACTATACACAATGACTCCAAGATCTCCTTTGTACATGGTAACAGCTAATTTTGACCCTATCGTTTTATATGTATATTTCAGATTATATTTTCCAACGTGCATTAATTTGTATTTATCAGCATTGAATTGCATGTCATTTTGTTGCTGAGTCATCAGTTTTGTGTGATACCTTTGTAATGCCTCACGATTGGCTTTAGATTTAACTACCTTAAGCAATTACAAACATTGCCACCTCACTGTTTATACTTTTTTACAGATCGTTTATGAATATATTGAAAAGCACCTTTCACCATTCATTGTTTATGAATATATTGAACTGATCCCTGGGAGACCCCACTTTTACCACTCTCCATTGTGAAAAATGATCATTTATTCCTATCCTTTGTTTCCTAACTTTTAACCAGTTACTGATCCATGAGAAGACCTTCCCATTATTCCATGATTGCTTACTTTGCTTCAGATGCTTCGTGATGGACCTTGTCAAAGGCTTTCTGAAAGTCTAAGTACACTGTATTCACTGAATCAAACTTATCCACTTATATGTTGACCCCTTCAAACAATTTTAGTAAAGCAGATTAGTGGATCACGATTTGCTTTTACAAAGGCCATATCATGTTCATCTGTGTGTCTGATAATTCTGTGTTTTATTTATAGGCTAATAGACTCTAAGATGAGAAGGGACCAATATCATCATCTATTCTGATATCCTGCACAAGGCAGGCCATAGAACCTCACCCACCCACTCCTGTAATAGACCCCTAATCTATGACTGAGTCATTGAAATCCTCAAATCATGATTTAAAGATTCCAGGATCCAGAGAATCCACCATCAACTGACTCGTGTCTCATGCTGCAGAGGAAAGTGAAAGCCCCCCAGGGTCTCTGAGAATGTGCCCTTGGGGGAAAATTCCTTTATGACCCCAAATAAGGTAATCAGTTAGAGCCTGAGCGTGTGGACAAAACTCAACAGCCAGACACTGAGAAAAAAATTCTCTATCATAGCTCAAAATCCATTCCATTTAAAATGCCACCACAGACCACTGGGCATATTTACTGCTAGAAGTAAAAAATTAGTTAATTGCCAAATTAGGGTGCCCCATCATACCATTCCATCCCTAAACTTATTGAGCTCAGTGTTGAACCCAGCTAGGTTGTTTGCCTCCACTGCTCCATTTGAAAGGGATTCCTCTGATGATTAGAAACCTTCATCTAATTTCAAATCTAAAACTTCCTTATGGCCAGTTTATATCTATTTGTTCGTGTGTCCACATTGGTACTGAACTTAAATAATTCCTCTCTCTCCCTAGTATTTATCCCTCTGATGTATCTATAAAGACCCATCATATCTCTCCTCAGCCTTCTTTTGGTTTGGCTAAACAAACCAAGCTTCTTGGCTATGTTACAAATTTGACTCTGTTGTCTTGGGGTTAAACAGGAACTATGGATTTTTCTCGCATTACAACAAGTGATTTGACCTCCCCCTCCTCTATGTGCTGTTCTCCAGTGCTTTGAATCCTAACACCTATTTTGATTTGCTGTTACAGCCTGACCTGATGCTATGTCATACACTCCCCTGCATTTAATTTCCTACCACTCTGTAACTTTCCTATCTTCAAAGCGTCTGACGAAGTGGGATTTTCTCCCACGAAAGCTCATGCAATTAATAAATCTGTTAGTCTTTAAAAGTGCCACAGGACTCTGTTGTCTTTCTACAATAGTTTCTACAATAGACTAACACGGCTACCCCTTTGAGGTTCTATTAAGTCGACAACTTTTCATTAAGTCGACTTAAGGAAAGCCCAGTGTGAATGTGGAGTAGTTTAGGTCAACTTAAGCCTTCTTAAGTTGATCTAACTTGTAAGTGTAGACACACTCTTTGAGTGTCCTCTCATAAGGCATGTTTTCCATTCCTTGGACCATTTTTCTAGTCCTTTTCTACACCTATTCCAGTTTGAATTAATCTCTCTTAAACATGGGAGACCAGAACTGCACGTGGCATTTCAGATGATGTCTCACCACTGCCTTGTATACCAGTACTAACACCTCTCTATTTCTCCTGGAAATACCATACCTGATGCATCCGAGGAAAACAGAGTTTTTCATGGCCGTTAACTAGAGTTTCAACAAGTTTGCCTAGCACTGAAGTTAGGTTTATTGGCCTGCAATTGCCATAATCACCTCTGGAGGCTTTTTAAAAAGGAAAATGATGTTACATTAGTAACCACCAGTCATCTGGTACAGAGGCTGATTTTAGTGATAGTTTACATACCACAGTTAGTAGCTCCGCAATTTCATATTTGAGTTCCTCCAGAACTCTTGGGTGAACACTATCTGGTTCCGGCGATTGATTACTGCTTAATTTATCAATTTGTTCCAAAACCTCCTTTGTTGACATCTCAGTCTGGGACAGTTACTCAGATTTGTCACCTAAAAAGAATGGCTCAGGTGTAGAAATCTCCTTCACATCCTCTGCAGTGAAGACTGACGCAAATAATTCATTTAGCTTTTCCACAATGGACTTCCTTGAGTGTTTCTTTTAGCACTTTGATTGTTCAGCATCTCACTGATTGTTTGGCAGGCTTTCTACTGCTGATGTACATTTAAAAAAAAAACACTAATTTTCCCATTGGTAAATGGAAATAATGATACTGAGCTCCTCTGTAGATCAGTGGATGGAAAGTACGTCAAGAGTTAGATACTACTCAATGGCAACCCATGGCACGTGTGCTGACAGAGGCATGCAGGCCCATTTGGAGTGGCACTCAGTGCCTTCTGTTGTGGCACTGAAATTCCTGCTCTTGCCACTGAAAGCCCTCCAGGCAGTTTCTTTTGAGGACGTCTGGGATGGGGGTCCTCAGGCATACCGCAGAAAGAAGTCATCCAGACCAACTCCTCTCCACAGCATGCTGTCACCAAAAGGAGCCACTCCAGGCAGATTCTTTCCACAGTATGCTTGAGGACCCATCCCCAGGCACGCCAACAAGAGGAACCGCTCCGGGTGACTTCTTTCCATGAGTGGCTGCTTTCAGTGGCATGACTGGGAAGCCACAGCCCCCCCACCAACTTCAGCCGTGGCCACCACTTTTCAGGCAGTGTCTGCTCTTTTTTTGGCAGAGGGGTCTGCTGCCACCAGCTAAGTGTCGGGGAGGAGGGACCACCATGGGGATCAACAAAGGTTGTCGACCCCTGGTGTATAAATATTCATTAGATATGCTGATACTTGGGCTGTTGTAAAACATATTTAGCCTGGGCACACCTATCCTCATCGTTCTCCTTAGTGCCATATAATTAATTATTAGGAATGCATGCAGCCCTTCTGTGGGCAAGATGGGAGGGGAATGTTACAAGTGTTGAGCAGCACTTGAATAGAGTTGGAAAAAGTAGCCTGCACTTGGGTTTTCAAGTGTTACTCAGTAGATGGCTGTTCTATTAAAACATTATAACAACTATAAAGGCTCCTGAAATACCAGTGAGAAGTGTTACTGGTCAAGCCTCAGGTAGGAGTGCCCAGTCCCACTTCACTAAAGAGCTTGACCTTTATTTAACCAATCAGTTATCCAACAAGGACCAAGGCTGGCTTCGCCTCACACCACTGTGCTTAGCAAATGTCCCGGAGAACAAACCATTAACAGACAAGGAGTTACAGTCACTTTTATCATTGCGAAGGACATTGTTATTCATAGTCCAGTACCTTTATAGCAAGCATAAACCAGCTACGAGAGGGAAGCGTAACACATCTGCACATTATTTTCATTGGAATAATTTCCATTTCAATGAGACCGGAAAAAAAAAAAATAAACAGGATAAGAGATAAAAATGATAAAACAGGGGGGGAAAGCTAGAGGTGTAGGGAGAAAATTATTTCATGTGCATAATGCCACAACAGAAGTTCCCATCACAGAGAGAATCAGAGATGAGCCTTAAGAGGGTGAACGGAGTCAGTGAATCAAGTTCTCCCCAGAATGTGTCACATATATTGTGAATTCTTGGGTCCATGGCTGTGGCTCTTTGGTACAACAGCAACATACATAATAAAATAATAGGTTAAAATATTTTATTTATGAGGAATCTGGAGCCATAATTCACAATATTCTGTCAGTTGTTGTTACCTTCATGTTACAGAGAAGGAAATTCAAGCACAGATAGGTGAAGGGGGGCATTTCCAAAATGTTTAGTTTTTGAGTGCACAACTTGAGACCCTTTGAACCTAATTTGCAGAAGTACTCAGTGTCCGTAATTCCATCTGAGGCACACCAGAACTGCAGGTGCTCAGGGATTCAAAGTAAGAGACTGCTTTTGATGACTGTGTCCAAACTGAATTGCTGGAAATTAAACCTAAGAGTTCTGATTCCCAGTTTCTTTCCGTAACCACTCCTCAAACCAGTCCCTCATTCCCAGAACTAGGAAATCTTAAAATTCGAGCTTGATCAATACTATGTTTCACAAACAACAAGGGCCTGAGCCATTTACACTAAGGTTACTTTACACCCATTTTAACTCCCTTTTATACTTGCAGAGTGGTGTAAATTATATTGAGACTCACTTAGGCTATGTCTACACTTGAAAAGTTAGGTCGACTTTATGAAGTCAACTTAATAAGGTTGACTTTAAGTCAATTTAAAGTGGACCTTATTAAGTCGATTTAACAAAAGTCGACTTAACTTTTCAAGTGTAGATGTGGCCCCTTTTCGACCTTATTAAGTCAATTTAATGTTTTAAGTCGACTTAAAAAGGTCCACCTAGGGCATACTCTGCATCTCCACTGGCTTAATTCGACTTAATAAAGTAGATTTAAGCACTAGTTCGAATTAAAACGAGGTGTTATTAATTCTAACTAACTTTTCCTTAATTCGACTTAAGGAGCAATTTAAGTCGAATGAAGGAAAGCCCAGTGTAGACGCAGAGTAAATTAAGTCGACTTAATTTCTAAATTTAGACACATCCTTAAAGCCCCCTTTACACTGTCGGAGTGGTATGAAGGGATTTTACAGGAACAGAATCAGGTCCTAAGGCTTTAGTTTGATTTGATGGTCTTTGAGCATTTAAGTATTTGTGGATTTTCAAAGCTTCTGAATGCTCTGGGTCATCTGCACAGACACATATATTCATCCCACTAATGAAAAAGCTCTATCCCTTCACTTTCTGTCCACTTGGCATTTGTCACCTAGCAATGTGGGGGTAGGGGAATTAGACCAGAATTCACTGAATCCCAAATATCCTTAGTAACCAGTTACCGGTACTTAATACTTTACTGATAATCCAAAAACTGCCCTCGTTTGCTTGCAATATTTACCAACTTTGTTTTCAAAGGCATTTAGGATCAGCAGCAGCCCTGTTGAAAATTGATGAGGCTTGTGCTCCTAAATCCTCTCGCTGCGGTAGGAAGTCTCCCCCAAATATTTGCCAAGATCAAATAAGTTTGCACCTAATGGGATAGTGAAGGCAGAAAACCTCCAATTTTGCTGAATTCAGTATTCATCACTGATCTTCAATTGGCCTGCTCCAAGGCGATGCAAAGGGCATGTGGAGAGCAATACACAGGACAACAGAGGAGGTGAAAGATAAGACAACAGTATATATATAGGTCAAGTACATGAATTTCTCATCTTTTTACCTCGTAGGCCTAATGGATTTCAGCAGGGGATAAGTAGAAAGGCAATGCTACTGTATAGCTACTGAATGAAAATCAAGGCAGTTTTAAGCTCCAGCAACGTGATCATTCAAGGACCGTGCAAGCACTGCATGTACAAACAAGTGCAGCACTGAATGGAAACTAAACTGATATAAACAAGAGCAATGATCATTTCCATGAATTGAAAGGAATCAAGCTGCAGCCACAGAATCCAGTTGAAAACACCCAGGAATTCTGTATTGTCCCCATGTTAACTATAAATAAAGCCATGTTGGCATTAGTCCAGCAGCATGACAAAAGGGCTTACCGTTTCTGGAGAGAGTTATAGCCAAATAGTAATGAAAGTAGGTGTCGATGTAGAGCAGGAGGCTCGGAGCACGTGCTGTCAGGAAGCTAAATGCAATGTTTTCCTTGGACATAATGGCGTCTGCATAAATGCCGGAGGATGAAGTGCTTGCATTTTTTGTCACTGGATAAGGCTCTTGGAAAAGATAGGTGACCGAGGTGCCAGCTTCAAACACTGCGGAAACCTCTGAAAATAATACAGAAACCAAAGGATCCATTTCAGATGCTGCATTTTCAAATCTTACAATTGAGCAGAGGCCTGAACTGAACCATCAGATCCACAATCCTCACCTACCCCACATCTTCAGAAAAGTGCACACTTGAATCTTTGATTTGAACATCACAAGTCAGACTGTACATATAAGCTGCATAAATCTCTGGTCCTGTGAGGAGCCTCGAGTAGTGCAGGGGAAAGATGCGTGCACACCTGTAGCAGCCAATCATAGGTACTTCAAGCATTCTCCGTGTGAACGAGAGCATTTTAGCAACCAGCCAGGTGTCCAGGCCATTGTCAGTTATTGGGATGAACTACCAATTATTCTGCTTGCCGCTTTTAGCCATTTTCAGGCCTTTGCAAGAATTTAGCGTAAGTAGGTAAACTGGGGTGGGGGAGGGTTAGACAGTGAACTTCTGAAACGAGCCAGGATCTATGCATTCTCTTTCTCTGAATATGTTGGGGCAGATGTCTGTGAAAACCAGGAAGTCTGGATGTATTTTAGAATTGTCAGTATGGGGAAATTTAGCTATCAAAATAACTGCTTAAGACTGCTTGCTGAACAAAGTACATATATACTGGAGACCAAATAAAGTAAAACTTTAAATTAAAAGCACTTGGTTTTAATTTGTCTCTCAGCTGTACAGCTGATGGAGGTATTACATTTCCTTTGGTTATTTTCCTGATACTGATTTGCAGAGACTAAAAGTTACTGGGTTGAGGAACCCTAGGTAACACATGAACATGACAGATACAGGCAGACCACCTCAGAAGATCTTTCCTCAAAGAGAAGCATGCTGTGGAATGTCCCTTACACATTGTAGACTAAAGACTCTGATTTGCTTCCAGGCACTCGGAGAGACCGTCTTCATACTTTCAACTCAGCTACCTCTGGAAAACCACCAAGGATGCTAGCTGGAGCTAGATACCACCTTAAATTATTGGAGTGGTAGCAGCAGAATTCTGAAGGCCTGTTCTAGAATTGAGGTCCTTTGATCCTCTTTCTACCATAGCCTACCTTTGAAGGACTGGCCAAGAAATTAGCCCACATCTGGTCCCTACTTTAAAATAAATAACTATTCATAGTCTATATTTACGAAGATACTATAGCTAAAATAGATGCCTAGCTGTAAAGGAACTGAGAAGTCTATATGTGGTCAGATCCAGGAGTCTGAAACTGTATCACATGCAGAAAAGGGTCTAGCCACAAAATATTTTTAGATGGCAATAGCAGTTGGAGGGTGACATCTTCTGCTACTTACTGGGTAGTCATAGATTGATTGCAAGGGTACTTTCCCATAGCCTATAGTAGTTGTACCCACATCCTAACAAGACACTGGTCCTTAATCTGGTGCCAGATTTGCAATTTACGTAAGTGGGCGTAATTCCAATGAATATCACAGAACTAAGCTGATTGACATCAGAAAATGATCCTACCCAGTGATTAAATATAAGGCATTGGAGAAGCAGGTGAAATAAATACGCTTACCTAGATCCTGTCTGTGAGTAAAACTAGAGGAGCATTATGGTGGACAGTGATTTTCCTCTCTCCCATGCTCCCTTCTCCATGCTCCCTTCTCCCCCAGACCGCTCAGGGGCTTGCTGCCCTGGGGAGAGCCAGCCGCATGTGGGGCTGGCTCTCCCTGGCCCCAACTAGTCGACTTAGAGAGTCTAGTATAGACTGTCCAAGTTGAATTAGTAAGACCCACTTTAAGTCGACTTAGGAGTCCTGTGTGGACTCTCTAAGTCAACTTAATAAGGTCGATTTAAAGTCGACTTATTTAAGTCAACCTAAATTCCCCAGTGTAGACATAGCCTTTAATTTCAAGTTCACCTACTCTTTTTTGCACAGGAGCACGTTTAGTGGCTCTGTAGGGATGACATGTAGAGTCTAATTGATGCTAGGCATATGAATGACTGCAGACAGAATCTTTGAACGCTTAACTGTTAAAATCAAAGAAGTCTCTACTGAGAATATGCAAACTGCAATTTTTCAAAGGTCTTAGTTGGGTGGATTTTCAGAGGGACAGCAAAAGGCATAAAGGCCACCCACCTATCCAATTCAAATCACTTCAGCAAAAAATGTGGGTAGTAGAACTCTTCAAAGGAAAGGTTTCAAGTTGTTTAACATTAGGCAAAACAATTTATTTCCCCTAGCTTCGTTCTTGGAAGCAATTATACCATTTTAGCTGAAATTTCCAAATGTATTCAGCCTGAGGCAGACACCTATCAAGGAAAATTTCAGTCTAAACAGTTAAAGTTTGCAAAGATATAAATAACTGAAAACAACGTTTTACAATGGAAAATACCAGTCAGCCTTAAAAGTATGTATGCTACCAGCCACGCCTATAATTTCTGACGCCACTGTGGAGGTCCACAACTATGTCACATGGAATTGTCACCACTTGGTTGGGGAAATAATGATGAGTCAAGTTGTGTTCCAGGAGGAACTGACACGGGAAGAATCTGTGGTGATGTGGGGGCCCCCAGGTGGGGTGGGTATGGTTGTGATTTAGGGCTGGTCTACACTGTGGAGGGAATTTGGTAGCAGCCGAATGGAGATGTGCACGTTACTTAAAATAACTTGTGTATCTCCCTTTGACTGCCTAACGCCTACTTACCGTGGTTTCTTCAGTGTGGTGAGTCAACAGGAAATGGCCTCCCATCGACTCAGTGCTACTCCAGTTGAGGGGCTGGAGTTTCTTGATCAATTTCCTGATTGACTGAGCAAGTGACATGCACAGTCGATTGGGAAGTTTGATCTGATGGTGGCGAATTTGCTGCTGTCAGTGAAGACCTGCCCTGTGACATGTAGAGGTTGCCAAAGGCTGCAAGAAGAATTCGTAACACAAGTCATGGTTCTTACCTTCCTTGCAGAAGGGTCCTTCATAAGGAGAGCTGGTGCAGTCACAGAAATAACCATTGTATTTCTCCACGCATTTGCCTCCATTGTGACAGAGATTACCATAACTGCTGCAGTGTCCTGGACAGCCAGGCTTGACACCAGGGGTCATTTTAGCCCTCTCTTCAAGGTCCAGTTTCTGTCCATTTAAATGTAAAGAACGGATGCATCCCAGGAAACCTTTCTGTCTGGAAGCTGTCCCCCCTGACACAAGAGAAGGAAAAAAATAAGGATTTTGCTTTCTATGACAAATCTGAAAAGATATGCAAGACAGTCATAACATACTGCAATTATCCTACAGTAAATGTTTAAATTTACATTTTCAGGGAAGACAGTGCCAGGTTGACAGCCCTGAAAACTGACATCCTTCTGTTCAGTTTCATGAGCAGAACTCAACAGGAAATGTCAATCCTTGTCACCACTTGTAAACTTCCCTGACTTGGTCTTCCCTGGGAAATTATATCCTGCTTAAACTAGTTTTCTTTCTCTTTTTCTTTTGGGTAAGCAAACGAATTGTGACTTCTACTGTTCTGCTAAATTCTCTTCATTTTATAACCTTGTGCTCCTAAGCCACTCCCACCATGTTTGTCTGTTTCATACACTTGTGGCCTTCCAACTGGCTTTTAGAGTGTGCCTTGGGCTCCGGGCTGTCTTCTTCATCACATATCTGCACATCTATCTCTTCCAGAGGCTACAATAATACCAAATAATAGATGGTAATTATAATCCTAACAACAGTGGCATTAGCTGGCACAATACAAACGGGTCACCATGGACTAGAACAAGCCATGTTTGACAAGTCCTAGGTAAATGCTATTCAGGCCATGATTTCCCTATAACTGGTGGACATGACACTGAACATGACTGGTCTTGTGTTGTGAACAGGCAGTTGTGCTCAGAATCATATAATTTAATTTGATTGTTAAAAATAGTTTAAACGTGACTAAATGTCTTGATGAAAAAGCTCTCTAGGGTGAAAAGGCAACTCAGTCTCTGTGGTCTAAATCAATGGTTGGCTTTAAAAAAAAGGATCCATATTTGTAATGAAGACCCCTGTACCCTGGAAAGTGGGCTGAGATATTAATAGCAATTAACAATGAGAACAAAAATAGTTGGTACCACTCCATTTATTTTTCAGGGTTCTGTGAAGCAGTTTTCAGTGTTTTGCTCCTGAAACTTCTGCAGCTTTCCCATATCTTCATTGATGCTGCAGACTCCAATTACATTTCAAGAGCAAACTATCTTTTTTAGACTGACGACTCTTGATCTGAAATGTTGGACTTTTGGCAACACAGCTCTAAACTAAGAGCCATGAAAGAAGTCACTTCTCCAAGCTGGTGGTCCCTTGGCAGATGACCAGCTGAGCATGCTCAGAGAACAATAAGTCATAACACACTATAGAGATGGACTTTATAGAAATCAGTGCTTGTTTTGCTCTATATTGTTCAATTAAAGTCACAGATGCACAAACTAAGAGAGAGACATGGGGGGGGGCATGTCTGTGTGAAAAGAAATCTCAGAGAAACCCTGTCGCTCCACCCTACAGTTCCGGTTGTTGCTTCATTCGCCTCATCTTAGCAGCGGGACTCCATAGGCTCTGAATCTTGATAGGGATTAGTTTAGCGCTATACAGCATGACTGTGCTTAAGAGACAGACTGACTTTATGTGATTTTCATCTTTCATCATGTTCCAGATGATGAAGGTGTATTCTTAAAGAGAAAAAAAAAACATTTTCAGGATCTTCTTTGGGCCAAATGCTCTCTTCAGATGCACAAGCCTTGGCTTCCCTAGTCCCCATTGAAGGACTAGAATTTGGCCATTTGTATTTACTCTGCTCTGTGTGAATGGCCATACCCAAATACTTGCCCTTTGGGGATTATGCTCCAATTTCATGTGTTGTCCAGAGAATGACCACCACATTTCTAAAGCTTTCAGTTTCACTGATGTCATGTTTAAGGATGCACTTCCGGGAGGATAGCCAAGACTTTGCCTGCACTGAACAGTTTTGTTGATAAAAGAGAGCTTTCATTGATAA
Source organism: Pelusios castaneus (assembly GCA_007922175.1). Classification (NCBI taxonomy): domain Eukaryota; kingdom Metazoa; phylum Chordata; order Testudines; family Pelomedusidae; genus Pelusios; species Pelusios castaneus. Next base: position 4,774,346 of record ML685777.1, read on the forward strand.
AATAATGGAGGGACCCACACTTTTTCCTACCGATACAACTCACCTGCCAGCAGAATAGAACCATCTCAATGAGTGGCACAGAGCTTTTTGTGACATAGGTAGAGCGAGACAGCTTCAGTGTTGTTGCTGTGCTTGGTTATGTCACCTTAATTGGCCTCCAGGAGGTGTCCCACAATGCCCATGTTGGCCATTCTGGTCAGCAGTTTGAACTCTGCTGCCCTGAAGGTACACAGGTATGTGCACTTCCCTCATTTAAAGGCCTGGGGATTTTAGAAATTCCTCTTCCTGGTTGCTCAGTGTGCCCAGTTCACACAGCATCTTCCCACCCGACCATGCCAGCTATACGCACCAGATGCTCTCTCACATGGATCACACTGAAGCTGTTAGATCTTCTGTGTCTCTGGGAAGAGGAGGCTGTGCACTTACAGCTTTCCTTGGCTATAGGAACTTTAAACACCTACCAATTGATTGCTACTGGCATGCTGGAGAAGGACACCCAGCAGTGCCATGCTAAGATCAAGAAGCTGAAACAGGCTTACCAAAAGGCAAGGGAGGTCCACTGTCACTCTAGTGTGGTTCCAAAGACATGCTGCTTCTACAAGGAGCTACACTCCATCCTTGACAGTGACCCCATGTCCACCAGCAAGACCCACGTGGATACTGTGGCCAGTTTACTCAACTTATACAAGGAAATGGTAGACAAGGATGTGAAGCTGCAGGAGGGTCATCTGGTGGCAGGGTGAGTCAGGATCTCTTATTGACTATGGATGTATCTAGCTAGTCCCAGCACTCGGACTCTGGCACATATGATGGTACTTGGTCCCGCCACGAGTGCAGGGAACTGGACTCAATGACCTGTCGTGGTCCCTTCCAGTTCTATGATTCAAAAGAAGGACACTCCAGTAAATGTTTCGTTTTACTTTGGAATTGCACAGTGAGAGGGGATTGAGCTCCCACATACTTTGTTACATAGAAGACAGATAAGAGACAGCAATTAACAACAGAGTCTGTACATCTATGCTTTGGGGGCCTAGCAGAGAAGTTTGTTAACATACATGGAGATGTCCCAGGAATCTTCCATAGAGATCTCTTGGAAGTTTTCGTGTAAGTATTCTGCAATTGTCTGCTGAAGGTTCCTTTGCAGAACTACCTTGTTTCTCCCACCACTTTCCCATGTCACCCAGCAATTATTTCCGCAGGGACCAGAGTGGCACACGGTATATGGAGATAGTTTGAAGGCACATTCATGGAGGAGATGCACCCTCACATGCTGAGTTACCCTTAGAATTGAGATATCAGATTCGATTAACCCTAGCCTGTGAAAAAGGGTGTCAATATTCAGAAGAGTATCCCTAGCCATTTGTGTTAACTCCCTTCACAATCTACCCTTTGTTCCTTCTTGCCACTTCCCCCTTGCTACCCCTTACCCCCACCAATTTCACCAAATCTGGGACTCACACTGAGCTGTGTGCTAGCCAAGGGACAATAACAAAGAGGTGTGTGCACCATTTGTGATACATGGCTGTGAGCACACTCACAATAACGTCTTTGTTTCTTGTTTCTTTGGCTTCGGCAGAGGTGCCCTTGAGGACCTAGTCCTGCACATTGGCGGAGTGCCTGCGTCAGATAAGACAGTGAACCAGGAGGAGTAAGGAGGATATGTTTCACTAAGTGCTGCAGTCAACAAATACCACACGTAGTGAAACAAGAGCGTAGAGGCAGACAATTAATGAAAAACTGAGGCTGGATAGTCTGAAAAGGACACAGGAGCAGCAGTGGATGATAAAGCTCTTAGAGGATGAGAAAGAGATGCTGAAGTCCCTCATTAACCTTCAGTCAGAGCAAATCGGAGCACAGCTCTCCCTGCAGCCAATAGAGAATCCCGATCGACAACTGTTCCTCATTGTCATGTCCTCTGTTTGAGTAAAAATGTGTGTTTTGTTCTGTTATTAAACAGGAGTCTTTGAAACAAAATGAGTCTTTATTTGTGTCACACACACATTGGTCAGTGCTAACATGCAAACACAGTGGCTATTGGCTGGAATATTTGCTCACTACAATTAATGCTCAGGAAGCAAGCACTACAGAGGTCATTCAAGGCTGCAAGTACACATTGCCTGGCTGAATGCATCACATGAAGACCCATCACTGGGAATCATTGTCAAAGCGCTCCTTCAAAAACTCTCTGATTCAAATACTCTCCTTCTGTGCCCCTCTAATTGTCCTGGTACCTAGCTGCTCAAAATCTGCAGCCAATTGAAAAACCTCAGCAGTCCACTCGGGAGAAATTTTTCCCTTTGCAAATATTATGCCGAGTCTAGAAGGATGCAGTGGCCACCAGAATATTCTAACAGCTAAACAGACAGCACCAGCGACATTTTAATCTGCCAAAAGCACATTCAACAGTCATTCAGCAGCAGCTGAAACTGTTGTTGAAATGCTTCTTCCTGATGTCTAGGTTCCCAATGTAAGGCTTTGTTAGCCATGGGAGCAAGGGGTAGACAGGATCTCCGTGGATTACTGTGGACCTTTCTACATCCCCCATTGGAATCTTCTGGTCTGGAAAGGAAGTCCCACCATGCAGCCTTCTATACACTCCAGTGTCCTAAAATATCTGTGCATCTGCACCTTTCATGAGCATCCTACACTGACATCTGTGAAACAGCCCCACAGATCTACGAGCACCTGCAAGACCATGGAGACACAGCCTTTTGACTGATGTACTCCACCACAAGATGGTTTGGGGCCAAAAGTTGGGATGTGCATGCCATCTATCACCCTGCTGCGTTAGGAAATCCCATTGCCTCAAAGCCCTGACTTATTTCTTGTGCATTACCAAAAGGCAGAGTCCATTGTAGGAAGAGGCAATTAATGCATCATTGCACCCTCACAGTGGACTTTTGAACTCCAAACTGATTCATGACTGACTAGTAGCAGTCAGAAATTGCCAGCTTCCATACAGCAATCGCCACATGCTTTTCCACAGTGAGGACTGTACTGCTGATGTGAGCTCCACCTACAGACCCAGAAAGGTAGATCTGTGCATCTAAAAGTTCTACAATGAGTGCCTGTCATCCCATACATGCATCATGATGCATTCCCACCACTTAGTGCTTGTTTCCTGAGCCCAGTACCAGCAGTCTACTGTATGTAGCTCTTCTGTGAATACCAGCAGGAATCCTGAATTATTTGTTTCCATGGCAAACAACAGGACAGGAATCACTGATTCAGTCTCTGTGTCACAGCTCATGAAATACTGCAAGACCAGACATGTTGTGTTCATAACACTCATCACCACAAGGGTTAGCAGTTCAGGATCCATGCTGTCAGGCAGAGATGGCCGGAGCACAATTTACAAGAGCTGTTGAAAAAATGCCATGAAACAAAGCTGGAAGCTCATGAAATGAAAGGACAGAAAGAACTGTATCACAAGATGGTGAGCATATTACCATAATACACCACAATCCATCAGCAGAGCTCTCAGGGGCAAAGGGTTACAGAAGGTGACAAATTACACAGTGGGCTAACTACCCATGATGCAACACTCTCTGTCAATGCAAGAACAATGACTGTGGACATGTTCCATTAACACAAAGAGTATTGTGTGGATGTGCACAACCAATGTAATTGGAGCAGCTTATGATTGTTGATGTAACTTGAATTGACTTAATTCTGTGGTGCAGGCATGGTCTAAAATGCTATAATCTTTAAGCCAAAAGAGAAAAATCACTGAAATCTATGGTTCAGAATGGGAGAAAGAGATAGATTCTAGCTTCATTGCAGTGAGCAAGTGCCACATCGTTATCTATCCATCAGATGAGACATTAAGATGGCATGTCTCTGATGGGTTCCCAGACAGGATATTCAAGACATAATGGGGTAGACTTTGCAATAGCATTTAAGGGTCTGTTTTTACTTCACAGCTACTCTGGGCTTTTACATTGGCTTAGGTCCAAACCTCTCTACCTCCAACATACCTTCTAGGGCAAAGAACAGGGGACAGAACTTGACTTTTCTTTGTTTGCTTTGGGCATCTAACAGCATTAGTGGCAGCAGTGGACCACCCAGCAGCAAATTCAGCTCTCACAGCAACAACAGCTGATGAGGAAACGGATGATCCAACAGCTGGAGTTTCACAAGGAAAAGTTATGCAAAGCTGCAGGAGTGAGCAAGAATCTGGGTCCAATTCTTCAGAGCTTGGTGAAGTCAATGACTGCGATGAAGGAATGTCCAAAGTAACAAGGCCACTGACTCCCACAGGGAAAGAAGCGGTAAGCATTAGGGACGTGGAAGCCCTTCTACAGAGCAGGAATTCTGTTCGAGAACAAAGGAACAACCCTACACAAAATCACGTCTATGAACGGCTAGTCTCCATAAATGATGAGGTAACAGAGCCTCAGTGGGTAAGCAATATTCACACTTAACACAGTCGGTCCAGCACCATCTAGAGACCACCCTACGCCAGTTGTTCACAGAGATCCCTAGACCATTGCAATGGAGAATGTGGGATATAGTCCAAGAAGAAGTATGAGTGATACTGGAATGGGGATAATTGTAGAATCAAAAATGAATGGAGGAACCCCGTATTTCTTATTCCCAAACCAGATGGTTTTGTTCTGCATTGACTTAAGAAAGGTTAATTCCATCTTGAAATCTGATGCCTACCCAATGCCAAGGGTAGCCGAGCTACCAGAGCTGGTGAGATAAACACTTGAGCACTATCAATCCAACAACAGGGTCTTAGCAGATTCTTTTAGCTGCTCCTTTGTAAGAGAAAAAAGGTTTCTTCATCCATTTTGGACACTTCCAATTCAAGCCAATGCCATTTGGCCTCCATATAGCTGCTGTGATTTTAAAACACCCTATGAATAAGATCCTCAGCACAATGACCAATATGCTGTGGCCTACATAGATGACATCATTGTCTATAGTCTTACCTAGGTAAACCATCTGCAGCACATAAAGGTGTATTAAAAGCTCTACTGGATGCAGGACTTACAGCCAACCCTTTCCCCTAGTAAAAGATCACGCTCTCCTACCCTGAATTAAAACCATGAAAGAGACAAAACTAAGCATAATGAGATGGTATTATAACTCCACCTTTCCTCACAGTACAACATTGGATGGGAAGTGACAATGCTAATACTGATTTCTTTTTATAGGAGATGGGGACAAAGCACCCCAGAACAGCTTTTACAGCTTCAGAGAAGTGGGGGATGTGAAGGGACATGCCCTCACTGCGGTAGAGAGGAGACTAAAGAAGTAGTCTGGGCTTGTTCAACACCACTGAGATGCATTTTAGACTAAGCCCAAAGGGCTGACCCAAGAAGACTGTCTGAGACCCAGGGCACCCTTGTCTCTATTTGGTTTCCTACAGACTCCCTACTTTTGAAAGGGAAGGAAAAAGAGAGAGGATTTGTCTTTTGTTTGCTCAAAGAACATTCCGTGGGCATGCTCCAGCGGTGGGTGAGATGGGGAATAAAGACATTACAAAGGACCTGATGCAAGATCTGGAGGGAACATGAGGCAGCCCTCACCCCTCACAAAGCCATAAATCTATAAATTGTGGGTCTTTATTAAGTCCGTGATTTTTCATGTCTAGCAAAGTTACGAATTGAAGATCCCAAGTTCATCTTTTGAAGGTGTTGTGTAGGTTTCCTTTGAGGTGGAAGACTGAAGGGTCAGGTATGAATGACTGCTTTGTGAAAATTGTTCACCCACAAGGTTATCTAACATTTTTGACCTTACGAACAGGCTTTGAATCTTCTCTCTGACCCAGGGATGTTAATATGAGCATCAAACCTGCAAATAATAGGGCCCGGAGAAACAGTTTGCGAATGGACATGACAGTCAAATGAACAGCTTTACTGGGAACAGCAGATTTATGCAGCAGGGTCATACGGAGCATCTCTGAACTGTCAGGAAGAACCTGCAGGGTGGGAGGGAGTTTGTGTGAATGATTCAGCAGAAAAATATAGTGTGAATCAATACTGTAGCTTAGTGGCACAATTGGCTAAATGACATAACATTCTTCAAGGATTAGCTGTCCTGGCTTTTTGTTAAAATACAAAGGATGTTTTCTTTTGTTGTCAAGAGATGAGGGTAGGGAAGATGTGGTGGAGCGAAGAACTGTTGAGGGATTACTTATTTTTTAGAATACAGATACAGAAAAGCATCTTTAAAAGTGCCACAGGACTCCTTGTTTGCTTTTCTGCCCTAGACTAACACAGCTATCCTTTGGAACTAGAAAAGCATCTGTGTGCATCAGGAAGATTTTCATTTTCTTGTTGCAGAAGGTCTAAAGGACAGAGTGAAACAGGTGGCATTATGCCACTCAGTAGCCTTTAGAAAATGCTGAATGAATCAGTCGGGGGGCACCACAAATTAACCCTAAAAGAATCTTCCAGAATCCTTTGGAGCAGATAAAGAACAGTCAGTCCCCAAGGAATCCTTCTCAAATGATAATCTGTGTCCAGCCCATGAAAGCTCATGTGATAAGCAGATTTGTTAGTCTCTAAAAGTGCCAAAGGACTCCTTGTTTGTTTTGTTGAGGCAGACTAACACGGCTCCCTCTCTGGAATTGGTGCTGTGCTGTGTAACAGAATCAATAAGGCTCAGTGTTCTGAAACTTCCTACGGAGTCCAAGAGGGTCTGGATTTAAGGAAATGTTGGGGGCGAAACTCAACACTATTACGGAATTGCAGGGCTGGAGGGCATCTTTAGAAGCAGTGCGTAATTTGGAACAAAAGAGGTGCCGGGGCTCAAGCAATATTTTTACTTCATAATGGATGCAGCAAGCCCAGAGGTGCTATGAACTGCCAAACCTAGAGGTGCCCGGACTCGGCCGTGACAAGTCCTTACATGAATTAAGCGCTGCTAAGAAATCATCACATCCAGCCTGCTGTGATGAGACAGGACCAAGAAAACCTAGAGTATCCTTGACAGGTGTTTCTCCAAAAAAAAAAAATTACAAGGATCCCTGCAATCCTTGGGATCTTCTTTGGAACCTTATTGCAGAGATTAATTATCTTTACAATTGGAAAGTCTTTTTTTCCTAATGTCTAACCTAAATTTCCTTTTCTGCAGATTAAGCTGTCAGAGGATGCATGTCCATGCACCCCTACGGTATGATCTTTGTAACATTTCTGTTCACTTTTGCTGTGCAATTGTGTCATTTGATGCCCAGTGGGCCATGCAAGGCTCCTTAATGAATGCTTATAACATATTCTATATAACTACCATGGTAGCAGGTTTCCTGCATCATCATGTATGTGGACCTATGCGAAGCAGGTTACATGGCTTAAAGGGGAAAGGGACCATAGAGTTGTTTTCCAGCAGCAGGTAAACAGCAAAAGATACGATCAAACATAGAGGCTGGAGATGTGCATAACAAAAACAATGAAACTTGCTAAATGCCTGGGGTACCTCAGCCCTAGAAATGAGGGAGAGACAGACAGGAGTTGGAAAAACAAACACAAACACTTGAGAGAAAAAGAAGCTGCTAGCTTTTGGTCACGGAAACACCATCTGAGAAACAACTGCAAGCTTTCGGGCCTACCCCATGGCTAGGAGGGCCTGAGCTTGTTAAACACCACCAGGAGCCAGTTTTCAGGGTAAAAATGAGAAGAATAGATTAAAGAGTGACCTTGGAGTAGTGTTAGTAGAATAAAATGTATCTGTTATCTTTTATTTGATTTTGGCTACTTCTGACTGTTTTATAAAATGATTATGCATGGATTTGCTATATACTCGCTTAAAATCATATCCTAATCAATAAATTAGTGTTTGTTTTATCTAAAGCTGTGTGAACTTTAGAGGGTGTGAATGAGGGAGGCTAGGGATGAGCCATTTCTTTGTTAAATGGACAGACATGAATGTATTGTGATTGGAGAAGGATTCCAATCCCGGTAAAACAGAAGTTCCCACTGTGATATCTGGGGCTGGGGGTATTTGTTGGGGACCTTCGCCTTAGTTGTCGGAGGGCACGCACACATTGCGCAGGACTGATTACATGCAGGAGGCTGGTGTGGACTGACTCAGGAGTGAGGATTCATCTGGCAAAGCAGGATGAATCAGGGTTCAGGAATGGAGGTCGGTGGGTTACAGCAGCACACTGAACCGGATCAACGGAGCTATCTATTATATAAGCCTATTAGTAGAGTTTTGCAAATCCACGGATATCTGCATTATAACCATGGTTCATTTCCTATGGATGCAGATTTGAAGTTAATTCACATATTTGTATCCACACAGGGCTCTACAGATGAGTAGAGCCCTGCTGATCTGCAGATATCTCCATTATATCCGTATCCATGAATGCAATGTGGATATCTGTGGACCATTTCTTGTGGATGCAGATCCACATATTTGTATGCCCATAGGGCACTACACATTGGTTCTTGACCTATCGTCAGAGGATATGGAGAACAAGTGATTGCTGCCCTCTTTTTAACAGCCCTTAACTTCTTTGAAGGCTTTTATCAGGTCCCTCCCTCAGTCTTCTTTTCCCAAGACTAAACATCTGAGGATTTTTTAAACTTTTATTCATAGGTCAGGTTTTCTAAACCTTTTATTTTTTAATTGCATTGCTGTGGATTCTCTTCAATTTATCCACACTTTTCCTAAAGCGTGGTGCTCAAAATTGAATACAGTATTCCAGCTGAGTCTTTATAAGTGCTTAGTAGAGTGGGACAATTTACCTCCCGTGTTTTACATATGACACTCCTGTTAATCCACCCCCAAATGATATCAGCCTCTTTTCACGACTGCATCACATTGCTGACTCAAAAGCAGTTTGTGGTCCCTGATAAACCTCATATCTTTTTAAACAGTATTACCACCTAGCCAGTTATTCTTCAATCTCTAGCTGTTCATTTCATTTGAATTTGAACAAAACATTTGCATTTCATTTGAATTTGAACATAATGGTTCCATTCCCTGATTACAGCTGATGGGCAAATGGTCCATCTCATGATTCTGCGAGAAATGCAAAGAAAACTCAGTTATCTCAGCCTTCTGCCAATTGTCGGTTGTTCTGCACCAGGATTGTCTTGTGAGAGAGTAGCAAAAGTGCTCAGTATAGTTACTTCCTTAGCTTTGTATTCAGTCTCAAACCTTATGGGGCTAGAGCATGTCTCTGTCCCTGTACAGCCATGCAGGGAGTTTCCCTCTCTTTGTGCTAGTTATGGCCATGTTTATGTGGAGCATAAAATGGGGATTGAGCCTTCCACACATGCCTGAAGCAGAAAACACTGCCAAGGGAGGAGACAAGTACAGACCCTTGCACTTGGCCAGCTGAGTTGGTGGTTGGACCATCCAAATGGATAGTGCAGCAATTTCACTTGCCTTGAAGCCCAGGGAGGGACTGGGGATCAATAGGAACAATCCCCCTTTCCCTCCAGAGCATGTGCCATGCTGGTATGACCCTGCATATCCCTCAGTTTAAGGCCTGGGGCAAGTTATACTATTGGGCCTATAAGTTGATCCCTTATTTGCCCTTTGCACAATAAATGATGCGTCTCAAAACCAATAAGAGAAGTATACACAAGTGCAGCAGAAATTAATGTTCATTTTCTAATGAGCCTAATGGAATTGGACTCCCCCCTCCCCCAACACACACGCTGCCATTAAAATTCAATGGGAGTTGGGCACATTATTTAATTAGAATCCTTTGAAAATCCCAGCCATTGGAATTATGACTTTACTGAGGTGCTAATAATTCAATACTAAAGGCTTATCTGTATTGAAATTGCTGCATCGGTCTCCATGAATCGATGCTGCGGGATCGATTGAGTGGCCAGTGGAGACCCACTCAACCAATTCCGAAAATGCTATCCATTCAATGAAGTAACTCCAGAAAAGAGTAGCACTGCATCAAATGGAGAGTGTTTCCTGTCAGCACAGTCCAGTAAAGACACCATGGTAAAGGAGAGCAACCAATCAATGGGAGATGCGCATTCTACATACATAGCTTGCGTATCTCCCGTCAACCCAGCATGGCAGTGTAGACAAGGCGTAAGAGCCATAGACTCATCTTACTGTAAATGCATACTCTACATATGCACATGCACACACGTGTAGGAAATCGCATCAGTAGTATGTCACATAATTCATGCATAGTCTGTCTGTGCTGACACAATATAAACCAAACTTCCCTCCTTATTTTCATATTGCTATAGCAATTGCAGTTGTAAAAGAATCTTTCTGATGCTACCTAGGTGACTTATACAGTATATAAAGAATAGAAACCCAAATGTATTATTAGTGCAACCCTTTGTACCTCTCCTATTATACCCCTAATTAATAAGAATGTTGTCCTAATGAGGAGGAACTGCAGGGTGGCCCTCAATGCCTTGTGAGGACATGTTGTGATAATGAGTGATGGAACAAGACCAGAAATTTGCCTCTGAATCTCTTCACCTTTTGTGTGGTGTGTGGAGGAGGACGGGGGTGGAGGGAGGGGGGGTGGAGTGTATGGATTTGAAGACTCCCATCTTGACCCTCTTTCCTATGTTTTTTCCTTGAATAGGAATGCACAATTGGAAGGGATTATTTTCCCGTTTCCACCTTGACTTCATCTGATACTTAATTTAGCTGCTCATGAGGTATGAGGTTTTGGCATTGTCCACCCCAAACCCTAGCTCTGATTCAGTCTCCACCCAAACTCTCCACCCATGCCTAAGCTTATGCTGAATCTGAAGTCTGTGCTTGGCCCACCTCTGTAGAAACTGTCCCTAGGGCACACGGCGCTGAAAGGTCTTCTAAGCACTCATGACTGGTGACCATGAAAAGGGACTTTGATTTGCTATGGAGGCAGTTAACGCTCAGAGTTTAAGAAAGAAGCAGTCATGTAAGAGACTGTCGTTCTTGTACCGCTGCTCATTCCTTACTCAAGACACAGTGAAACGGTAACTTTAGCATCATTTAAAACTTGGGAGCTGCATCTCCTCTGGGATTCCCTGATTGATTGACTGGGGGGCCCACCACCACAACAAAAATGCCTCTGTTGCAAACACAAAAGCCCATGAAGCAAAGGATGGTATCACTGAGTTGAACTGCCAACCGGTGGGAAAGTAGATGAAAGGAAGAAATGCCATACCAATTCTAGTTCCAGTTTGCTCTACTGTAGATAATATGAGCACACACATTCAAGGCCTGATTCTGAAATACCTCAGCTCCCCTCTACAACACGATTAGCATAAAGAGGGTCTTAAAGTGTCAAAGTACCTCAAAATGTCCACCTGAGTAACCCCCCATTGTGAACATTCGCTAGCACCAGACTCACCTGGCAAGTGCCTCCTGGTGATGGTTCTGGATAATTGCTCAAGTGTAAGCCCATTCAATGTCCCGTGCTCCATCTCTCTGCTAGGCCACAGTCCTCCAGCCAGGCACCTCTACTGGGTTCTCCCCTTCTGGGATAGGATTTAGTCCAGGAAGCCTACTCAAGGTCAATGGCAGCCACTGGTCCTGGCAGTCTCAGGGGAGGTGGAAGGGGCCCAGGCCCAATCACGTCTGTGGGCCCCAGCCCAGGGATCCTGTGTGTCATGTCTTGGCGCTGCCTTAGCTCTTAACACAGTCCTTCAGGTCCCCTGGGCCAGGCCCATGCCAACCCCAGGTACCTCTCTCCTTTGTAACTGTGTTCAGGCCTATAGCTCCCACTGAGCCTCAGCAGTCCACACAGATATGTCCCTGGTCCTGTCTCCTACAGCCTGACAGACAGCATGTCCTTTCCCCCCTCCTCCCAAACACCAGGGGAAGACTGCCCAGAGCTGTTGCTGCAGCTTTCTTTTATACAGGGCTCCTGGGCCCTGACTGGCTCCATAGCCACCTGCTCCAATTGACTGCTCCTTTCCCAGGACTTTTAGCCCCTTCCTTACTGGAGCAGGGAAACCACCTCACCAAACCCATAGATGGCCATGTGAAACAGACTTAAGGTGAAAGCAGAGGTTGGGCATGTATGGATTCAGAATACAAGTAACACAAAGGATGCTTAAAACCACTTTCAAGTGTTTCCTGAAGCCCAAGAGAACTGAACTCTGCTCTAAAATCATATGAATGAGCTGAAGCTCATGAACATGCAAAACACAGGAGTCAGAGTGGAAACATACAGTGGAGCGCCCATCCTTAATCTCTACTCACTCTCTTAGAGTGGCCACATTTTTCTGCTGAAGCAATCAGCAGTGTAACATGTTAACAATGTTGACATTTCAGGTGTGGTTATTAGACTCCAGGATTAACAATTCACTGAGAAAAAGAAGAGGTAGTCCACACCTCAGTCTCTAAGGCTATGTCTACACTAGAAAAGTTAAGTCGACTTTATTAAGTTGACTTAATAAGGTCAACTTAGTCAACCTTATTAAGTCAACTTAACAAAAGTCAACTTAACTTTTCTAGTGTAGACATAGCCCGTCTTCGACCTTATTAAGTCAATTTAATGCTTTAAGTCGAGTTAATAGGGTCGATTTAGCCGCTAATCCCCTTCCACACTGGCTTAAGTCCACCTTATTAGGTTGACTTATGTGTTAAGTCAACCTAAAACGAGGTGTTATTAAGTCTACTTAACTTTTCCTTAAGTCGACTTAAGGAAATGCTTAAGTTGACTTAAGGAAAGCCCAGTGTGGACGCGGAGTAGTTTAAGTCGACTTAAGCCTCCTTAAGTCAACCTAACTTGTAAGTGTAGACGCACCCTAAAAGACATCCTTGGATTGGGTCCCGGTGTGAGGGTTTTCTGCATAGTTCAAGGACAATGCACTTAATTTCTGCGGAAGAGGATGGAACCAATAGAGCAGTGATACATATGGAACCCAGCTAAATGCTGGCTAAATACCACTAGAAGCTCTATGAACATTGCTGCAAAAGGCTTTGATTCAACACTCTCATATAGAAACAACTCCATAAGTATCACCAGATAACAGCTATTTTATGCCAAACATAAAACCCTAAAGAGCAAACCATGCAGTAGTTTAAAACCGTAAAAGCACAGGGTTTCAGAGGGTATGAGGTCCGGATCTCTTCCTAAAGTTTTGTATGGTAAATAATAGAATAAAGTAGGGTAGGCATAGATGCTTAGCATCTTAACTGGTGTAAATGGGCATTACTCCAGTGAAGTCAAGTGCCTCCTGTGACAACATCTCCCCAGACCCACAATTTTGCAAGTGCAATTTCTCAAGACCACTGGAAACTAATCTTAGACTCCAGAATTCATTCTACTTGTGTGATTAAGGCCACATTTTAACCTAAAAGCTAAAGAGATGAAAGGCTCTGTCACTTCTCTTCTGTCTTTACTAACATTTTTTTTTCATAATAGTACTATTTTATATTAATATATGCCTTACATCTAGAAGAATCCATAAATACTTCCAGAAGATAAATAAACTAAATTAAACTTTGACGCTGAGTCTTGTTTATGAGAATCGCAAAATGCTTGAATTGATTCAGAAGGGCGGGGGAAAAAAGAAAAGATATTAAATCTTGATGACTAGCCATCTCCTCCATGGAAATGAAGTGCTGTGTTTAAATGAAATAAAATAGGAAGATTAATTTAAAAAATATGTGGAATATTTTTTAAACAGCAACATTGTGTCAGTTATATGGATAATTAATTAAGTATATGCATACTAATCCTGGCAACCCTTAATCTTAGCTGGTATGCAAAGCACTGCAGAGGTAGAAACAAATGTATTTTCTGCTGTGGTATTGTAACCCATATCAGTCCAAGGATATTAGACCAAAAAGGTGGGTGTATTATTTATATCTTTTATAGAAGCAACTTCTGTTGGTGGACGGGAGATGGAGAGAGAGAGAGAGAGAGAGAGAGAGAGTTTGAAAACTCATCTCTCTCATGGCAGATGTAGGGTCCTATAAAAAGATATTACCTCATCCATCTTGTGTCCCTAAATAAGAATGCTGTAAGTTACATGAGAGAGGTATCTTATAAGGTAACATTAAGTTTGGCTGCGTCTTTCCTTTTACAATTCAGGTTTATTAATTTGTTCTTTCAGATGTGATGAAATTCACTTCACATGATTCAGGACTTGTAACTTCTAGGAGTTATCGTGAGTCCAACAAGGGAGGCAGGTTATCTCATACAAGTCTATTGCAGAGTTTCCGCCACCTTCCATTGAAGCATTTGGAGCTGGGCCATTGATGGAGACAGAATACTGGACTAGATTGACAAAGAATCTGATCCAGTCTGGCACATCTTATTTTCTATGTAGGAAACCCCAAATAACCTGCACTGCTTAGGTCCAGAAGGTGGGCTAAAATGGTGTGTTGAGAGGGTCTTTTGAAGCCAGTCAAAATCCACTGTCAATGGCATCAGCTTCTCAGTCCTTTATAATTCAGAGTTAAGTCCCATATTTTTTTTTTTTTTTTTTTTTGCAGGAGCCTATCTACTCCTTACAGGGCTACATTCCCCAAAGCCACAGGTTTATAAATCACACATTAACTGTTCTTTCTGTTTCAACAGACTTCCTTGTTGACCTTTTAGTTCAGCAGCTGGGAGGTGGATGATGAATCACAGGTGGGGGCTAAGTCCAACTTCCTTACAGTGTTGTCCTTACATGATGACAGTCTTCAATGGGCTCTCTGATCTTCAGGGAATTTCCTCCACATTGAAAGGTATTAGGACTTGACTTTGATATGTCTGAGCACCTACAATGGCAAATCCCACTGAAACCATGATAGCTGGTTTAGTGATTTATCTTTTTTTTAATGTAATGTCTCCCCATCCAGGAGCATCTCAACATCACTGGGCACTGATTTTATGAACATCTCATGGAAAACTTAAAACTGTCATAAAATGTCAGGTTTAAATACTCAGGGAACATAGAATAAAGTATTGTCAGGCTGAGGGGGCAAAAGTATTTCAGTTAAATGGAATTTCTTAAGGGGCCAGAATGCATCATTTATAAATACCCCTGAGTAAGGAGGAATGTGCGGCCACCTAACGCCATCTCAAACATGAGTTCTGTGCCATCTACTGTACTATAAGGAATGCAAAGGGGAAAGGGTCATTGGGTGCATCTACACTTGTAAATTAAGTCGACTTAAGCTTGCTTAAGTCGACTTAATTTACTATGCGTCTACACTACAGTTTCCTTAAGTCGACTTAAGCAACTTGCTTAAGTTGACAATGAAAATAAAGTCGACAATGAAAATTAAGTTGACTTTATTAAACCTGGATTTAATTTGACTTAAGACTTAAGTCGTCTTTTCAAGTCGACTTAAGCCGGTGTAGACCTAGAGTAGCCCTAAGTCAACTTAGGGCTATTCCAGGACTGCATCACTGCCCTCCCTGCAGGAGGGGGGCACAAGGGAAGCCTGGCATGCCCCCCCACAGGGCAGGGCAGAGCCCTGCCCACCCTGCCCCTATGCCCTGCCAGGGTCCCTGTTCCCCTTTGCCCCATTGCACCCATGTACAATGGGGCAAAGGCTGAGCCCCCTGACATGGGCAAGGGGTGCCCTCCTAGCCCCCATGGACCTGCCCTAGGTCCCCCGAGCCCCTAGAAGTCGACCTAGGTGTCCAGTGTGGACGCTCTAAGTCGACTTTGTAAATTCCCCCCAAAGTCGACTTAAAATTTAGGTGTAGACTCACTAGGTCGACTTAGTTAAAGTCGACCTAAATTTTCAGGTGTAGACATAGCCATTGGCTTCTCTGCTCTGGTTACCAATTCTGAGACCAGAATTTCAGTTTGGCTGTTTAAGAGCTGGGCAAATAGAGTAAAAAAATACCTGCAAATAAGAAGTCTGTTTGGCACTTGAATGTATTCACTTTATTTATATCCATAGCTCTTTTGTGCTTGCTTTATATGGATATTCTGACAACTGAGTTTACTGGCAGGAATATTTGCCACAATGAATAGATTTTAAGGAAATGCTGCAGATTATTTGCAACTTTGAGTATGTGCACCAGAAACTTGCATCTAAGAATTACCTCCCATTAGGGTAAAAAAACATGCTATGTGACCTTTGTGTTTAATCAAAAGAGATCAACAGCTAATCCTCACAGTGTTGTAAAAAGCTACAGAAATGGAAATATTCAGATATTCTTCATCATATAGTTTCAATGGCAAATACACTTGAAATTTTAGACTATGCAGTCCCTCAAACACAGAGGCTATGTTTCTGGTGGCTTTGACATGGTCCATGCATTGGGTAAATGAGTTGGCAATTCTTATTCCTTTCTCTCAACTGCATGGATGTACAAAAGCTGGGCCCTATTTAGGCTAAAGATGACCAACCTTAGTGGCTAGAAAAGTTGGATTCCTGGGTTACTACATACAAACATTTAAAAATATGCCTTAAATGGTCCCTACCTACAAATAATTGGCTGTTAAGCTGCAAACGGAAACGCCCCTCAGCAGGTGCCTCCAGAATCTTCTTGGGAAGGTTATCCACCTGAAGAGATGTTTGCTTGAGGTTCCTCTCGGCTCGGACGTAGTGCCACTGATTGTCATTCAGAGGTGTAGGAGACTGCACCGTAGCTTCCATAGGCCCATTTCCAACATCTATAGAGAAGGTGATCTCCTTAGGGGCTGGAACAGACAAGGATCAAGAATATTCTATGAATGAAGACTCCATTGACTTTTAAGCTAGCAAATAACAGGCAGCCTAGATGTGACTCTCATCCCGCAGTTCACTGTTTCGTCTCCATTATGATTACAAATGACTGAAGATTCATTGCATACACCCAACTTTATTGCTAGAGCATTGATCCTGCCCTAGCAAAACCGGTGTATTCAAAGTTAACCATTTAGTGCCCAGCAATCTAGAAGAATGTGATGTTGGAATTTAAAGCTTCCACACTGTGCGGGATGCCAACAGCTGGAAAAGGGCCAGTGTGCCCCTCCCAACATAACCTTTCCAACCATGTCTGCTTAATAAAAGACCACAGCAGGAAGCCACGTTTTAAGTGTGTGATGGGAGGTATCTACTTGAAGCATTTGGTCACATTCATATATCTGATCTGCTGGCAGAAGAAATATAATGAGAGACAGGGGTCAAGAGACAATCCCAGAATAAAGCATGTTGCACACACAAATATATGAAGGGCTCCTAGAGTATGTCCTAGTATACGCATACCTGCTTGGCCTGAAGCCCTGGTTCTAAAACCCAGCAAAAGGGGTGGGTGTCAGAGACCATCTACACAGCTGTTTCTAACCCTCTAAGATCAAATCAGTTGTCCGAAGCTCTTAGACTTGCCACTGTGATTGTTGTTTTTCCCCCCTCCCCGCCTTCCCCCCCCCCCTCTTTTCCAGTGTGCACATACCCTGAGGGACAGAAACCTAATCAGGAAGACAAAATGACATAAAAGGGTTCAGTTTGTTCTGTTGGAAGTCAATACGATAACTCCAGTGACTTTAATGGGAGGAGGCTTTGATATTATAGTTGCTGAACATATTCTTCTCTTTAAATTATGGCATACACCAGAGACTGCAAGAACCAGCTTTGCAAACTGCATGCCAGACAGAAGGCAAGAGATTGAAAATTCATGGAAACTTGTTGTTCCAAGGCCAACAAACTGGATCAATCTGGCTTTCGAAGCTGTTGCTCAGGTACACGAGTTAGAAAACATTCCATGGAGATAAGTAGAGATCTATTCTGAGCCTCTGCCAAAAGGCCAATTCCTTCCCAAGCAGCTGGTTTGTGGCGCTTTCCCGATATAAGCCCCCCAGGCTGCAAAGTCCATCTGGCTGCAAGATACACAAGATGCTTCTAATGACAAGGCGAAGTTACAAAGGACAGAACAACTCCAAGTTTTCCCAACTTTTCATTAACTAGTTAGCTTGTGAGCGTATGGTTTGGCTCGCGCTGATGAAAGAATTTGCTAAACAAGCATCTAAGTGGTTTGCAGTATTTTGTCATAGTTAATGTCAAACTGTCATTTTTTCCTACATCCCTGAGAATGATATACAGTACACCGAAGTACAACCAAATTGGACTTTGATATGCAATTAACATTAAATCATACCTCATTACCTTGTGATAATGCACCATGACATTTACCACTGGTTTAATGAATCGAAGGGCCTCGGGGCCTTATTTTATTAAATTTTATGTTGAGGTTATTATAACCATTTTATAAAATGGATGGCATTCAATTCTGCATTTTCTCATCCTGACAGAATTGGGAACAGAGGGGTCTTATTTCACGTCAAAGCCACAACAGTTTTCTCCCATTAATATTCTGCATCAGCAGAATAAGAGAGAGGTTAAATGTACCAATTAGTTGTTGCTGGGATTTTTTCCCATTTATAAACTGAGCTGTAATTACAATTCAGCCACTAAGTGGTCTCTGTGGTTTTCACAGGGCCCAAGAGGACCATTAACAGATCACAGCTTGGGTCAGAGCCCTCCCCAAACTCTTTGTGGACCCTCAAGATGTCATTGCTTTAATGCTATTTGCCGTTGCTCAAGGGTGTTTTATGCCAGAGTGGAGAATGTCTTGGCAATTGGACAGGAGCAAACATTTAAACTCATCTAATTAGTCGCCACCCATGAAGGGGTTAAAACTGAGGGCTCTGCTTTTGAGAATGAGTTGCATTACTGATTTAAGTGGAAACAGGAAAACGGCATCTTCACGCATCACTTTTGAAACATAACCTTAATAATAATACTGGGAATTATTCTAACTTTATTATTAGCATTCCCATAACATTGGTGGGCTTCAAATGAAATAAGGACCCCATCATGGTAGGGGCTGCAGGGTCATGTGGCAAGATGTAATCCCTGCTCCGAAGAGCTTGCAGTCTAAATAGAGAAAAGTCAAAGGGCATTTTTTTAAAAAAATTGTATGATCTCCATTTTGGAGATGGCAAACTGGAGGACAAAGAGTTCTGGGACATAGGAGAAAGTTCACTGGGAGTCTGTGTCAATGCAGGGAATTAAACTGAGGTCTCCTAAGTCCCTGTCTAATGCATTAGCAATGAAAGAACCTTTACTTTCCAGAGGTCATTTTGGTCCATCTACAGCCATACTGGATGTTATAAAGTTATCATAAAGTGATGGCTCCTCACCAAACTGGCTCATGGACTTTAATGTCAGAAGGCACCAGTACGATCATCTAGTCTGACCTCCTGCACAATTCAGCCACAAAACCTCACCCACCCACTCCTGCAATAAACCTCTAACCTATGGCTGAGTTATTAAAGTCTTCAAATAATGATTTAAAGCCTTTAAGATACAGAGAATCCACCAGCAAGTGAGCCATCCCCCATGCTACCGAGAAAGGCGAAACCCCCAGAGCCCTAGCTGCAGAGGTGGGAATGGGCACAGTGAATTCCCACTTTGACACTTACAGCTTATTTCAATGCGGAGGAAGTCTTTAATCCCGAGGTTTTCAAGAAAGATGCCAGACACCGCTGTGGTTTTGAAGAAAAAGGAAATGTCAGCACTGAACTCTGCATGGAAGGTGGGGAAGTGAAGATAGGAGGGCTCTGTGTTGAAGGAAGCTGCATTCCAGAACTGTCCTGCAAAAGACAACACCTTCTCTATAGTTAACTGGCACATGACAATGAATGACGGCCATGGATGTAAAGATGCCTCCACTGGGGATAGGCATTCTGTACATCTGGAAATTGAGAAGAGCTGGTACTCACTGTCTCCATAGCAACGTAAAGGGCCAATTCTCCAAATAGCCTCTGAATTTGTTCTGTTTGTATCAGTGATCACAAGTTGAGTTACTGGCAAATGGTCTTTGAAGGAAAGGAGGCCAGTATCATTTGTCCTGTTCACATTAAAAAGAAAAGGCAAATAAATAAAGATGCAGCCTTTCCATTATCTATGCAAAAGGTTTGATTCACATTGGCTATTTTTGTTTCAAGCACAAGGGATTTTGTAAAGTTACCTACAAAGCCTTCATTTCACATAACAATGAATGTCCCAAAATATCTTAGAGCAGCCTCAAGGTTGCTTTATTCACAGATTTGTAAATTGTGAGGCCAGAAGGGATAATGGGAAATCTTAGTTAGAACTGCCCTGAATTAATTCCTTGATATCCCAGGTGCTGCATCTGGTTTTCATCTGACAGAGAGCATTGCCTCTCAACACTTCCACCCAGGCACATTCTTTCCCTGCCTCCAACACGCTCCTTAAAAGCAGAGAGGAATAGGTAGAGTAGTCTGAAGAGGGCCAAGGAATGGCCCACTACTAGGTGGAGGCAACACTCCTTGTTGCCCTCTACACTTTGTTTACACTTTGCATGTGTATAAATAATATCATGAGAAATCTAAGAAGGTGTAAACAGAGAAGAAATAAGACCACAATATCGGCCATGTTCTGACTCCAGTTATGCTGCTTTAAATCCATTTGGATCTCACTGAGGTCAAAATCTGTCCCTGTACTCTTTCTTTTCTTTCTAGCAGAGAGCCCAACCTCTTGCTGAGCTATTTTTGGTAGCAATTTGGGATCTTAAAAAGGTAAGAATGGCCATACCGGGTCAGATCAATGGTCCATCTAGCCCAGTGTCCTGTCTTCTGATAATGGTCAGAGTCCCATGCTTCAGAGGGAATGAAAATTATTGAATGATCCATCCTTTGTTTGCCAGACCCAGCATCTGCCAGTTGGTACTTCAAGGTCACCCAGAGTATGCTATGTTTGAAGCCCCAACAGAGCTGTGTGACCCTGTTGCTCAGCACCACCAACTAACTACACTAAATGGTAAATTAGAAATAAAAACAGGAAAAAATATTAAAGAAAATTTAACTAACGGGCACTAGCTAATAACTACAGTAGAGCTTCAGTGTTAGGAAGTGACTGGAGTTCCAAGTTTCCACACCCCTCATTTAGAACCGAAAGCAAACAAACAGCAAACACAGTACAGTACTGTGTTAAACATAAGATACTACAAAAATAAAGGGACAGTTTTGTTTTTTTTAATTGACAAGGTAAAAAAGCTGTTTCTGTGCTTGTTGCATTGAAATGAAGCAGATTTTTCTTTTCCATAGTAAAGTTTCAAGGCTGTATTAAGTCAATGTTCTACTGTAAACTTTTGAAAGAACAACCATCATGTTTTGTTCACAGCTGTGAACATTTCTAAGTTACGAACAACCTCCCTTCCAGAGGCTGTTTGTAACTCTGAGGTTCCCCTGTATTCACAAGAATTAACATAGCTAAGAGCTAATTATGTCAGAAAAAAATGTGAGCAGAACCACAAAGGGGTTTCCAAATCTGTTCAGGAGCAGAAAGGAGGAACGGGGGAGTGCAAAGAGAGCAACGCTTATCTTACATAGCCTCAGGAAGGGCCCATGAAGAGATTATGTGTATTCTTGACCAATGAGTACTGCTTTGGAAAACTTTTGTGGTACACCCGCACTAGGCATTCTTGCATTTGAGTACAATGCACGTCTGCATCAAGTCTAGGATGAATCCATCATGCTTCATTGTAGGAGCTTCATCAGTTAATGCCTGTAAAGCACTTTGGGCTCCTTGCGTGGAAAGTGATATAAGCGCGGGAAGTACAATCACGTTATTAAATACATTTTTATGCCATCTCAGCATGTATGTATGATCCTAACACACAGTGCGTCTCACCATGGGACCCCATTAACACAATAGAGAGTACATTAAGCTCCAGATTTATCTTTAGTAATTGAAAACAAATGCTCTTCTAGATCTCATTATGAAAATGTAGTTCTTTGGACAATTGCTGGAGTTACATTATTCAAGGGATAATATGGCAGTTTGGGCTGTTTAAAATGGAGCACAGGTAGCCTTACCTGTAAATGACAAATAGCTAGTTTGATGGGAACATTATGGGACCATTTTTCATCTTTCTGTGTACTAATAAAAGGATACTCAGAGAAATCTCACTCTGTAGTATCCCAATAGCCTGAACCATCATAAACTGGTAATCTCTAGGCAGCAGTATGCACATTTTCTTCTGACAGATGGCAGAGCAGTGGTGTCATTAAATATAATTTCTTCTCATATGGTCCCCCTACTGCAATGTTTTCTACTTGTATATTAATGAAAATTCTGGTGGGCTCTGAGGCTGAGTAGCTGGGGTACTCAACACATTTTTTCATAAATACAGTACATGTGGAAAAAATACTGCCATCAGCAGATGTCAATGAACAGCATGGGAAAGAGACCAGCATAATAGGTTTCTATTAGAGAAAATTCTGAATCTTGTGTAGGGCAGATCATTAATAATCCAACGGAAGACAATTTAATTAGCGTATTTTTTACCAACTGCATACAAAAAAGGATTTACTGAGTACAATAATAGTGAGCCACAGTAAATAATAAACAAGAGAGGGGAAGAGAAGTAGCAGGTGAAGATAAGGTACAAAAGATGTATTCACAGCTGCCAGAAAAAAGACATGGCCATATTCGGTGAGGTATAGGATTCTGGATACCCTCACACTCTTGTCATTGACAATGGAATTGAGTGTGCTCCCAGTCTCAAAGGAAGGTTATTTAAGATGGCAGGAGCTGCAGACAAGGTTCTTACAGCAACAGTAACAAGACATGGAAAAGTAAAGAAAAGCACGGAAGCTTGTAGAGCTAGCTTTATAGTTAATTCACTTGCCAAAGACAGAGGAGAACTGGGTTCCTTTACTAGGTGCACCACAGACTTCCTGTATATCCGGGGCTCAGTCAAATGCAAGCAATATTGCTTCTTTAACATGCAGGCCTGTTGGGAGGATAGATTCTTTAAAAAGTGCACTAATGGTTTGCTTACTTGAGTAGCTTTAACCTGATGGCCATAGCAGCTGTATCTTAAGAATGGATCATAGTGAGACAGACAGAAAGAGAGACTAAGGAAGTAAATGAAGATTAGTAATGGTATTTACAGCTTCCTATGAAATCTGCACCTAAATGGACAACCAACACTTCTCTGCAGCACTAACTAGAATATGTTCCAATTAACAGAAAAAGTAAAACAATCTTCAATACAACCTGACGACCTCCAGTAAGTTGACAGGCATAAGGTGACGGGTGCTATAATTCTACAGAAATACCTTTCAATCATATAAAGAACCCCGGGTTTGGTGTGCAAAAGGAGGAGTGAGGAAGATAGAAAGGTAAGAGAAGAAGACAGAATTCCCTGGCCACCGAGGCAGGTGTAAATACAGGTCCAAAGGGGTGTGAGAGACAATGTGAAAGTCCAGGAAGGATTTTTAGTAGGTGATTTTTGACTGGGTCTTGAGGTGAAGAGGGACCCAATGGAGATCTACAAGGACAGAGACAACATGAATTCACTGTGTTAATAGACAACATTTACATAAAAATGTGTCCCAGAAATGCTCTTCCATTTTACATCAACTTACTGATTTTAACAACCAAATTTTCCCAGGCAGTAAACACCAAATATTAGCTATGTTAGCTAGTACGTTTCCATATTTACATTATTGTTTCCCTTCCCATTGTTCATTTGACTTTTTTATAGGCCCTAGATTTTCATGCTGGAAAGGACCGTTGTGATCATCCAATCTGATGTACTCCACAGATGATAGAACTTCATATCAAGTCCATAACTTCTGTTTTCTCTAGAGCATATCTTTTAGAAAGATTTCAAGCCTTGATGTAAAGACTTCAAGGGATGAAGAATCCACCACACCTTTAGTTAAATTGTTTCAGTAGTTTAATTATCTTCCCTGTTTAAAATAAGTTTTTAAAAAAAATTGCTCCTTCCTTGGCTGAATTTGTCTTGCATCAGCTTCTAACTGCTAAATCACCATATGATTTTTTTTCTGCTAAACTGAAGAGTCATTGACTACCAAGAATCTCTCTCTCCCGTGTAGATACCTATAGATTATGATCAAGTCTTTAAAAAATAATTGTACTGGTCTCTTTTCTGTGTCTGAGATGACTAGCTGGGAACATGGTTGAAATAGTACCATTGGACCGAACTGGCTTACGCATCTGCCACTTCAGAGATCTGCATCTCCTCTTCTTCCAGTAAATGTGTTGCTCTCTCTGACTCCTGTTATCATGGTACAGGTTCAATGGGGTAGGGTCGGTAGGCCTGGAACGTGGGGGGGCTCTCTCTAGGGTAAAATACAAAAGTCCTTCTGGGATAGCACACTCCGAAATATACCATAGCCCACCTTGCTATGGTAGCAGCCGAGGGACTGCACATTTTATTATCAAGTAAGGTCTGGTGTACACTGCAGATGTGGGTCAACACCAAACAATTTTCATCGACCTAACCATGGAAGTATCTACACTTAAATTTTGCTCCCTGCCCATGTAAAATTTCACTACAGCAACTTATTAACTACATATCCACGAGCAGAGCAGAGCCAAGGACAATGTTGACTGTTACTGGCTTTCAGGAGCCATCCCACAATGCTCCAGACTGACAGTACTCAAGAAGCAAAGTGTAGATATGAAGATTATGAAGTGTAATTTCTGCAGTGGCCATATGCTGACATAAATTAGGTCGACTTAATTTTGTAATGTAGACATGGCTTAAGAGACCTGAATTAGCAGTGGCTTAGATATCTGGCTGGATATTACGTAAAATTAACATGTCTGCAAGCACATATTCTTTTTCCACCAATCACGAGGCTCACTCCTCCTTTCATGACTCTTTTTTCTCACTTTCTGTTTCTTTCTGTCTGCTCTGATGAGCAATAACCTTAATCTGTAATGAAGGCCAGACTAGGACGGTAAAAGTCAATAAATAAACGCACACAAAAACTCTGCCTGATTCTCAAAAGGGAATTACAGTAGTGCTGGCTGATCTCTGCTTCAGAGCTACAGTCTGGTTTAACTTAAGGGAACAAGAATGATTGTCTGATTTTCCCCTCCACAGCACCCATTTTATTTAATGCTAAGACAAATAAATGCATCTAGCGTGGTCTTCCCCTTCCAGCATAAAGTACAGCAGGCGAGCTTCACAGTTGAGATCCCAGCAGATTTCAAATTCAAATGCTCATTATGTACCAGGAGGTCAGTATTCTAGCAGAGAAGTGCAAAAGCAATATTCAATAGGCGTGAAATTTCCTGTGTTAGGAAACTCCTTGCAAAGTTCCGGGGCACTACCTCCCCCGTTAGCCTATAAACAGGCAATATGCAATTTAAAATTGCACAAAACAGGAGCTGTGTTCCAATTTTCTACTGGGTAAAGCACAGTTGAACAGAGGAAACCTTTACATTTCCCCTGTTTGTGGCAAAGACAGTAGAAGAAGAAAACCCCAGTCTGTGTAACAGGATGCAAATATATTCTAAATTCCCACAGTTTTCTCACTGTGCTGCCTTGCATGCTGCTATGAAAAACCCGACGAGGTGTGCAGTCTCAAAACATCACCAAAATGGCCTTTCGATGAAGCACCTGCTGCTCACAATCTGATCTACCTAAGGGTCACTTAGGAACAGACTCCACAGGGAAGAGGAGTCTTTTTATTCCCCCGGACATAGTTTCCCAAAGTGTTTCTTGATTACTCACACAGCTCCCTCGATACTGGGTGAAAAGCACAAGCACTACATGGATATGTTTTGGTTTTTTTCCTTCTTAGAAAATCATTGTGAAAAGAAGAAAAGAAAAGACTAACCAGGCATTTTTTATGAGACATGGTAAGGAGTAACAGGGACCACATAGCTTATTCCAAACATGTACAGAAATCAGCATTTAAACAAACAAAAATGTCTCTGAAATACCTTGAGAGTTGGAGGCATTACCAGCTTTTACAGCCCCTTGGGCAACTCATGAAAGGACAATCGGTACCAGTATCCCACAGCCCTTAAAGGAGTTCTGACCAAGACAAAACATCCTGTCTATTTCATTATTACATGGCAGACGTGGTTCAATACACCACTGTAAATCAGGAACAATAGTGGGTTTGCAGCAGTGAAAAACTGACGTGAAATCACAATCAAGCCCACTGCTTTTATTTCCAGTTCTTACCAGCAGTGAGCAATGCACAACTAAATACAATGGCAAATAACTGTAAGACCATTAAAAAGTAGCATGGGTAGAGAAGGGGAGCACTTCATTTCCTCCATGAAACTCTTTGGCCCTTCTTGATGAATAAATATGGTGAATAAAATGTACAGTCTTCAAAATGTCCCTAATATTTAGTGATCCTAGGAACAGCTTTGACAGACATTGTAAACATGGGGATTCCCTGCTGGGCCATGATACTCTTTCTCAATTTAACTGGATAGAAAGACTGAATTCTCATCAAGCTTTTCAGACACTAATGTTCCAGAGCAAACAGATCCAGATTTTTGGTGGGATTCTCACACTTGGAAATGTATTTCTAAATTTTCATCACCCACCCCCCAAATTGATGTAACATAGTTCTTTTAATTTGCACTACTGTTTACATAGTTTTATTCTGCAATACATTTTACCTAGGAATGGACAATATTTTTATATGATCTGTTCCTATTGTTGATCTATTGATTTTATATAAAGAGTACTATATGAACTATACCAAATACACTATCTCAACTCTATTACCTTTATGAACCAAACTTTTAATCTCATTGATAAAAGATGTCCAGTGAGTTTGACAGCCTTCCTTTTCAATCTCAATTTGCATTAATTACATCACTTCTTTTAAATCTTTATTAATTGAGTGCTACATCAGCTACTCCATTATTTTGCAAGTGATCAATGTCAGGTTGACATACCTGTAATTACCTGGGTCATCCCATTTACTCTTTCTAAAAATTGACACATTAGCTTTTTCCACTCTCTTTGAACTTGCTCAGTATTCAAAGACTTACTGAAAATCAACGATAACCAGCAAGTTCCTCAGCCACTCTTCTACAGTGTGATTTCGGAGCCACTGCCCTTCTCTTTTGCCCACTCAATCCTTCCTAAAATCAATGGTTATAACCTATTTAACATTCCAATAGTGCAAATCATCCCACCAGATTTCAGTAATACCAACTAGATTGAATTTATGTTCATAAATGAGCAATTTCAATTCCTCTTATTTGTTACCCAGGCCCCTAGAATTGGAATACAGGCTATTCAACAATTTTTCTCTTTGTGTCCTTTGAGTCATTGATTAATTTTGTTTTCAACATCTTGTTCAGATTTCGTTCTAATCAAGTGCTCATATCCTTCATCTTTTTGTTTTTAGTTTAACCTCCTCCTGGCTACTTAATCACAGGCCATCTTGATATCCCTCCCATGTGTTGCACCTAAAAGGAAAGCCTCTTCCTCTCTCAACTTCCCTGTTTGCAGCTTTGGAGCTCAGCTCGCAAGTGTTGTTTCAGACCAAGTCTTTCTTCTTAGCTCAGTTCATCTCTGCCTCTCAGCACTAAGGTGTGATTAACTACTCAGGCACCACAACCATCTGGGCTAATCAAAACTGCAAGGATTAGAGCTGGGTGGTCCATGTACAAAGTCTGCACGTACTCCCTCTGATTCTCTGCTCCCTGCCTCTGTTTGTGTCTCTTGAGTTCCCCTAGCAAGTGACGTTTTAGACCAAGTCTTCCTTCCTTAGCTCAGCTTACCCTTATAGTTATAGTCTTCTCTTACAGTGTACCATATTTTTCGGACTATAAGACACACCTGACCATAAGACGCACCCAGTTTTTAGAGGAAGAAAGAAGGCAGGCAAAGAAGAGAAAGAAGGAAAGAAAAAGGAAAGCAAAGGAGAGAAAAGGGAAAGAAAGAAAGAAAGAAAGAAAGAAAGAAAGAAAGAAAGAAAGAA
>ML685777.1:4801975-4834139 GCA_007922175.1 Pelusios castaneus
GAAAGAAAGAAAGAAAGAAAGAAAGAAAGAAAGAAAGAAAGAAAGAAAGAAGAGGAAACAGGAAGAGAAAGAAGGAGGAACAAAACAAAACAAGAACAAGAAGGAGGAAGGAAGGAAGAGGGAAAAGAAAGAAAGAAAAGCAAGCCAAGGCCGCCGGCGGGACAGGACCCTGCCACGGCCCTGGGAAGCCGCCGGCGGGGCAGGACTCTGCCGCGGCTCTGGGAAGCTGCCGGCGGGGCAGGACCCTGCCGCGGCCCTGGGAAGCCGCCGGGGGGGGGCAGGACTCTGCCGCGGCTCTGGGAAGCCGCCGGCGGGGCAGGACCCTGCCACGGCCCGAAGCTGCCATGGCTCTGGGAAGCCGCCGGCGGGGCAGGACCCTGCCGCGGCCCGAAGCTGCCGCGGCTCTGGGAAGCCACCGGGGGGGGCAGGACTCTGCCGCGGCTCTGGGAAGCCGCCAGCGGGGCAGGACCCTGCCGTGGCGGGGGGGAGCAGACCCCAGCCTCGGAGGCTGATCCCAGCCCGGTGCTGGGAGGCCAGGGCCGTGGATTAGCCTGGCCCCGGGAAGGAGGCGGTCGGCGGGTGGGAGCCCGGGAGCCCACCGCTGCCGCAGCCACCCTGCTGGGAGGGGAGGGCCAGCCCAGAGGCCGGGCGCAGGCCGGGTGTGCCACTGCCGGGCTGCGCGGGGGGTGCGACGGCCGCTCTGCCGCCGCGCACCCCAGCATTCGCACTATAAAACGCACCCTCATTTTCCCCCCACTTTTTGGGGAAAAAAAGTGCGTTTTTTATAAAAAAAAATTGGGTTTTTTTTTTTTTTTTTTTTTTTTTTTTTTTTTTGTGACACTGATATTTGGAAAGAGAAGACAGGTTATTCATTTTATTTTACATGTGGCCTCTAACTGAACACTTATTTGGGGATAGAGTTTCAAAAGCGACTAATGACTTTGTGGTGCTCAATCTGAGACATGTCAGGGTCCAGATTTTAGAAGAGTGAGCAGCTTTCCTCTTTCTGAAAAAGAGGTCCTTTTTAAGTGCCACAAATTGGGTGTCCAAAAAGCGTGGAACTCACAATAACTGGTAACGCTTGAATATCTTGGTATGTATCTTTCTAACGCTAGCTCCATGCTTTGTTTTATTGTGTTTCTTTTTCTCCAAAATGAGGGCTTCCTAGAGAGAAATTTCAGATACCGTTTTAAAAATAATGACATGCTTCATGTATGGTAGACTTTCTCTCCAGTTTTTGTTGCTGATCTTTTAAGTGTTATACACTTAAAAAAATAAAGCAGAAAAAAATCACGTTTGTGGATTATCCCTTATTTTTGGATTCTTGTACATTTTAAATTTTTTCAAATCAATATCCTTGCACTTTCAACAACCATGTCTGGCATTTCTGGTTCTTCACAGAACAAATAGGGAATTAATTTGAAAATATTCAGACTGACTCTCTCTCAGCAGCTGAAAATCTTCATAAAGTGAACAGAGAGCGAAAGGAAAAGTTTACATGCACACTGTTTTCCAACAACAGAGAATATTCACAGGAGAGAGATCTAAATCAAAGACTTGAGTCTACGCAAAGTTCTGAGAACATATTTTGTAGGTAAAAAACCTCCTATTTGACCTGATTGAAAGCCCACTGAAATCAAAAGGAGTCTCAACCATCTTAATGTGGTTTTGGATCAGACAGACATAGAAAATACAGGCATATATAGAAATTTAAACTAATGGCTTGTAAGAAAAATGCAAACGTTTGTGACAGGATATACTTCCTGCGCCTACCTACACCTAAAAATTATTGTCTGAAGCCCAAACGCTCCCCTCAGTGGCCCCAAGGAAGCTAAACTCCTGAAGTCTTTTTTCAGACAATCCTCCAATTGAAGTCAGTGAAAATTTTGATTAAGGAAAACTGTCATGATTTGGTTCACAGACTGCAACACAGCTGCCAAGGTATAAGTGAAGCCAGAATTTTGTCCAGTGTGCTAGTCACGCTGAAAGACTGCATCCGATAGAAGCCTTGTCTTTGGTTGCATGGAAAGTTTTGCTTTAAATATGGCCAAATTCTGTGCTGACTCAGACCCCATTTAATGGCACTGAAGCTGATCAGATTACAACAGGTGTACATTAGCACGCGATTCAGATCCCCCATCGTCCTTCACTGCCCTACCCCCATCTGACAACACATGCAATAGAAATATATTTCTTAGCATATTACCATTCTTCTTTATCAGCATCACAGTTGCAGAAATATCTCATATCCAGACAACTTTCCTCCAGTCCACATGCGCATTGTTGAACTCCGGGAAGAGATCCTCCCCAGTAAGGATGTTTTTCACTGCCACGGCCAACCCACCAAACATATGGCATTCCATCTGGATGGGGAGAAAGAAGGGGGGAAGAGATGACATAACTGTGATTAACACATTGCACTGGAAGCGGTTGTGTTAAAGTGAAGCTGAGCAGCACACAATATATCAAGGGTATATCCGCTCAGCAAAAACTGCATATACTATCTTACCAAAGCTAGTTTAAATCTGGCCAGCCCAGGAAACCATAGCAGTGTCCCAAATATGTACCCAGGATCCGTGCCAAGTTTGTACTAGCCACACCGAAGCCAGAGTTGTGCTGTTTTCTCTGTTGTCATTTCACAACCGATCCCATCCTAGCTGGATTGAAGCCAGCTCAGATAGGCGAGACTACGCATAGCTTTTCTTAGGCGACCATATTCTTAAAAGTAAACGTCTCAAGAGACAGCTGCTGGACAAGCAGGTGTGATGCTGTTTCATCGGATGGAGCACTTGGTGAGACAGCAATAATCACATCAGCTACACCTATGCTGTTTGTTTTCCTGCCTTCCTTTTGGGTCTGTTCCAGTCAGGACTGAGCACAAAGGGAAGGGACGTTTTAAGAGTGGAGAGAAAGACTGCATATAGGGCTAGCTAGCTAGTGTTCCCAGGGCTTTTTTGTGATGGTACTCACGGTTACTGAGTACCGGAAACTTTTTTCACAGCGATGTGGCCCCGGTTCCTCCTGCTGCTCTCAGCGGCCCCAGGTCCTTGGCTGAGTACCAGCACCTTTTCTTTTACAGAAAAAGCACTGATTGTTTCTCTTTCAATTATATTTCAGAAATGGGGGGTCTTCCAGTTGTAAATAACCCCTATGAGTGCTTCTCTTGCTTTTGGATGCACCACTGTGAGAGGGAATACAGTCCACGGCATCAGTTTGATCTATTCTCTGGAGGAGGCAGGAAATAATGTCCCCATCATGTACATCACTATACAACTCTACTAAAGTACTAATATTGGCCACTCCCAATACCACTCATCTTATCTAATATAGATCTTTGAATCACAAATACTATCTTTATTGTTACTCAAGAGACCTCCCAGCTTCCAAGAATTTGACTCAGACTGATCTTTTGCAATGGGGTTGATCCAGCTCCCATGAAAGCCAATGGCAAAGTTCACATTGGCTGCAAAATGGGAGCAGAACTAAACTTTTTTATTACATGTGCTCTGAGGGAGAAATTTACCTCCTGAGGCCCCATGCAACACTATGTTGAAGTGGATTTCACCCTCTGATATTATCCTTCACCCACTGGAACTCTAAACTCTATGTGTTCTAGATATAACCAAATTATTTACATCTTAAATTCATATGGACATCAAATATTAGGCCTTAGACTGCAGATATCCTGAAAGCAATGGATTAAGGATTTGCTAAGATTAACTTTGTCTTCCCTCACAGTCAATTCATCATCAACTTTTTAATCCCTAAATCAAGAAATGTAATCAGTTACAAATAAAGGTAGATACATCAATTGTGCTATATTCGTATCAGGCCTTTGGAAGCCTGGGAAAAACAAACAAATTGCAATAATATGGAACAATATTGGTGTACTCATCTCATTTGCTGAAAATATTAGCAAGGGCTATTCCTAATTATGCAAGGCAAGAAACTGTAGAATGTGAAATATGATTCAGGTTAATAATGAGCATTAGGGTCTAATTAAGTTGAGTTTAAGATGAACTCGGAACAGTTGAACTCATAGTTGTTTTCTCTCTAACCTTAGAAAAGTGTAAGGTAAATATTTAGAGAAAAATATAAAACTAACAAAGCTACACTATTCTCTTGACACCTCCAATTAGGACCTGTGGACTTTAACCAATACCCAATGGTGCTCATTATAAAAAGAAAATGCAAAATTATATATGGATGTATCCTACCGAAATGTGCATACTCAATTTAGGTCTTACTATACATTATTGTCAACATGCTCCATGTTGCATGGATTTTTGTTATTGTTGCTTTTTAGCAAGAATCTGGACAATAATTAACTTAAATTACAAAAAGTTAATTGTTACAATAGGTGAAACAGCTGAATTACCACTGTACTGTGAAATTACCATATAAACCTTGGAATGCTTGCTTAGTAAAAGGATCATTTGACCGGCAACTGAAACAGACTGGCAACCAAAATGTTATATAGAAATACTTCACTCATTAAAAAAAAGTTCTCATTCTGGAAAACAAATATTTAAATACAAATAAAATTGCTAGACTATCAGCAAATAATAGTGTGCATTAATCAAAATCAGTCTGGGTTCTACTACTTGCTTACCGGGGTCATTAAACTAAAGCATAACAGAGATAATGAACCATTCATGGGTATGAAGAATGAATATTTTTATAATTTTTTTCATGTTTACTATATTTTTATACTTTTTAGTTTCCGTTTTATTGAACTAAACAAACCACCCAACCCAAAACATTTACAATCTAGACTCTTAAAGCAGGGCCAGCCCAACCATATAGGTGAACTAGGTGGTGGCCTTAGGGTGTTGGGCTTTAAGGGGCACCAAATCAGACGGAAAATATTTTTTTTTACATATGTTGTCTCTTATAACATGTGAGGGAGGGCGCCAAAATCATAGTTCGCTTATGGCGCGAACAAGCCTTGGGCCGGCCCTGTCTCAAAGTAGGAGAAGCACTACAGCTTGAGCAATTTAAAACTAGACTAAATAAAGTAGTTACTACGTAGAACGGTCACTCACTGGAAGAGGAATGAACGATGTGATGTAACATATCTTTTCTAAGTTTATCTTTATAATGCCCAATTCTGTCACCCTTTCTCGTGAGCAGTTCCACAGAAATCAACTGTAATACCTGGGAAAAATTCAATTCTAGCCTCCAATTCAGCAGAACACTCTGGCGTGTGCTTAATTTTAAGCATGTAGACTCACAGGCTGCGTCTACACTGGTAAATTAAGTCGACTTAAGCCAATCTTAAGTCGACTTAATGTGCCCTGCATCTACACTACACTTTGCTTAAGTCGATTTAAGCAGCTTGCTTAAGGCGACTTAAGGAAAATAAAGTCAACTTTATTAAACCATCTTTCTAATCGACCTAAGGCTTAATTCGACTTTCTAAAGTCGAATTAAGCCAGTGTAGCCCTGGGGTAGCCCTAAGTTGACTTAGGGCTACCCCAGGACTACACCAATGCCCTCCCTGCCGGGGGGGGTGTCACAGGGGGAGCCTGGCATGCCCCCCAAAGGGCACGGCATGTGGGCACAGTGTGACACTGTCTGGATATAGGGAAGCATTTATAATATTATTTTCTATGGATATCTCATAAATGTTATAATCCATAGGAACTATGTCATGTTTGGTATCAAGGTAGAAAGGTAGTAATTTGCTGGGAATGATTATATAGTTTATGTCTAGGAATTCTATTTTGATTAGAAGTTAAGAATTTTATGTTATATCCATACTTTAACTTGTGTCCTTCTGGAGAAATGTCTTAGACGGGAGGGTGTGAACAACCATTGTCTCCTTAATGTTTAGGAATTTTCCAGGTAGAATGGTCCCAGGGAGTAAACTGATGAGCCATTGAGGACATAAAGAATACAACCATTGTATCCTTAATGGCTCATCAGTTTACTCCCTGGGACCATTCTACCTGGAAAATTCCTAAACATTAAGGAGACAATGGTTGTTCACACCCTCCCGTCTAAGACATTTCTCCAGAAGGACACAAGTTAAAGTATGGATATAACATAAAATTCTTAACTTCTAATCAAAATAGAATTCCTAGACATAAACTATATAATCATTCCCAATAAATTGCTACCTTTCTATTGATACCAAACATGACATAGTTCCTATGGATTATAGCATTTATGAGATATCCATAGAAAATAATATCATAAATGCTTCCCTAAATCCAGACAGTGTCACACACAGGGCTCTGCCCTGCCAGGGTCCCTGTCCCCCTTTGCCCCATTGTACACAGGGGGTGCTCCTCCCCCCCGCCACCGTGGACCTGCCCAAGGTCCCCCTAACCCCACAAAGTCGACCTAGAGCATCCAGTGTGGACACTCTAGGTCGACTTCGTAAGTTCCCCTTTAAGTCGACTTTAATTTTAAGTGTAGACACGCTAAGTCGACTTAACTAAGTTGACTTAAAGTCGACTTAGTTAAAGTCGACTTAAAAGTGCAAGTGTAGACATAGCCACAGTCTCTAAGGTCAGAAGGACCAATATGATCATTTAGTCTGACATCCTGCACAGGGCAGGCCATAAAACTTCACCCACTCACTCCTGTAATAAAACCTCTAACCTAGCACTGACTTATGAAAGTCCTCAAATCATACTTTATAGACTTTAAGGTACAGAGACTCCACCAGCAAGTGAGCTGTGCCCCATGCCACAGGAGAAGGCGAAAAAACCTTCAGAGCCTTTGCCAGTCTGCTCTGGGGGAAAATTCCTTCCTGACCCCAAATATGGTGATCCGTTAAACCCTGAGCATGTGGGCGAGACCCACCAGCCAGACACCCAAGAAAGAATTTTCCATAATAACTCAGAACCCCCCATCTAACGTCCCATCTCAGACCATTATCATATCCACCACCAGTAGTCAAAGGTCTGTCAATTGTCAAACTAGCCTGTCCCATCGAACAACCCCGTCCATAGATTTATCAAGCTCATGTGTGTAATCATCTCAACAAAGTACTTAAGCACATGTTTAAATTCCATTTAAGTGTTCACTGAATCAGGTTCCTATCCAGTGCAGGAATATAAATCATCAATAACATGAGATCTCTCTCTGATCATAGCCATACCACAGTACCCTCATTTATGCAACTACAGTTAAAAGATCTGGAGTGAGAAGTGTAACTGAGATTAGAATTTGGCCAGCAGATGTCAAGCTCCATTTTTTTAAATGTCAATAACAATTGGATTTTCACTTATTCACTATTCAGTGTAGAACCACAAAACCTCCTTCCAAATGAACTAAATACTGCTCTTCTAGAGAACCACCAAGGTAAGCGGTCTTATCCCAGGATGATTTTGGTTCAACAGGCCAATGAGGCTCTGACTGAGTAGGAATGTCATTTTCGATTTCTCAAATAAAAGCCCTGATTGTAAAGTATTGTCATTCAATGCTTCAGTTATTTCCTATAGCACATTCATTTAGTCTAAAATAGAGGACAAAAGCCTACTGTACAAATGAATGCATTCCATTCAAAACATTTTATCTCTGGTTTTAACAGACAAAAAATAACTCCTCGTGGACATGTTAGGGTTCTCACTGATAGGCAATGCTAGTTCTCTGAAGGGGAAACGGAACAACTGGAGAGAGCCAATAAATGTTAAAAACAACAACCCAAAACACAGATAGAAGAGTGGAGATTTAATTTCCTCCAGGAAAGTTCTTCACAAGCTACATAAGCCTCCTTTTTTGTGTAGTTAAAGCCTCTAACGGACAAAGATATTACATTTCCAGTGAAGAACTGGCAGTAACAATAATATTGTGTGTTCTTACTGCCCAGGAGCCTCAACCAACAGCTGTCTGATTTATGCTACTATTTTTACCCTACACAGCAGACATTCCGACAAAGCAAATCATTGTGTATTGAACAGCAAAAGTAAATTTAATTCAACATGGGGCAATGAATAAAGGAACTGATTTCAGAGGCTGTATTTTATTAAAAACAAAACAAACAAACAAACAAAATGCTCGCTCAAGGGGCGTTCAGGCAAATCCAGCCTATGCACAAAGGTTACAGATGGAAATATGTACAATAGGGAAGCAGAGCTCAGTCCACCTTCTTCCTGCAAAGCACTGAGCATTATTCACTCACACTGTCCCTGCAGCAGGTGCTCTGCACCTTGTTTCACCAGGCCTATTATGTTTAGGGAGATCACTTGAGCATTGTCTACTGCATTCTCAATATCACATCTATTTTATCACCAGCAGATATAGAAAAGATCCCATTGTCTAGCAGGCTGGAGGGTGCAGGCCACCAAAGATCTGTCTACAGATGATTTCGTTGGAGCAGTCCTGCTTTGAGCAGTGGGTTGGATTAGATGACCTCCTGAGGTCCCTTCCAACCCTCATCTTCTAGGATTCTATGATTCTAAACTTCAGTTAGATACCTCTGGCTGGCCCATGCCAGCTGACTTGGGCTAAGGTTTGTTTAACTGTGGTATAGACAGTCAGGCTAGAGCCCAAGATCTGGGACCCTGCCCTGATGAAGGGTCCCAGAGCCTGGCCTCCTGCTTCTGCCCAAACATCTACCACCAATTAAACAGCCCCATAGCCTGAGCCAGCTACAAAAGGGCAGTCACGGGTTTTTAATTGCAGTGAACACAAACCCCAGTAGGCCAGTAGGGGTGCTCCAGCAATGAGCAATGCTTCACGGGAGTTTTCTCTCAATATAAATGGCAGGGGAGGAAGTTGGAGGCATAGCAAGTAGATTAATGAAGTTACTCAAAAGCCACACATAAGGAGCCGTTATGGCGTGTAATAGACATACAGGTGTTCAATGCACTACAGGTGATATATGGCAACACTTTTTCGTCTTACTAAAACCCATGTAGTTCCCCTGTTCTCCTGAATTTATTCAGATTTGGCATAAGGGGAAATATTTAGCCAGCATGTAAGATATTTTTACAACCAAATTGTATAGGTTTGGGCTGAATGTTCAGGCATTTTCATGAGAGTGTCCCAAACATATCTCTGTCCAATTTGTGAGCATACAAAAACCAAATGTACAAATTTCAAAATGGGTACCCAAAATAATGTTTGCTCCCTCAATTTTATTTTGTGAGTTGCACAAGTGGATTTTTTTCCTTGCTCATTGAGCTTTTAAGCCTTTCTGTGATATTAAACAATACACGCAATCGTCTTTTAAATACACTTACTGCATGTAGTCATTCAGAAGGCTACTTTCCAAAGAGTTGTGTTTCATATGGCTTTAGCACCAAATTACTACACAGGAATAAATCCACAGTCACTACGTGGAGTCACGGAATGAGCGTAGAACCTCACCATTAGCAATGAGGGTTGCATTTCTAGAGTTAAACTGGAGCCATATACTTATAATGATATTAAATTTAATTTTTCGACATTGGTTTGCATCATTTCCCTGGGAGCCTTTTGTTGTTAGTACAAGCAGAGTCCAATGATGGAAATATAATAAGATAAAATAATCCCACATTAAGGCCTGCACTGTTCAAACCTACTTTCTGAGTTCAGCAATTGTACTCCAATAACATAAACAGGCTTCTAGGATTTCTGAATCAATAGGAACAAGCCAATTAAAGATCTTTTTCACTGACACAGAAAGTTAATGTATTCGTTTTGTTAGCTGTCTGTTGAATTATTGGGACCATGTTAGAGCAAAATAATTTTCTCCAAGCATTTTCATGTTCATCATTTTCTTATAAAGAATCAAACTATGGTAAAGAGGCAACTAACTGAATTCAGTATAACCATTTTATTTTGTCATACAACACAATGAATCAAAGAAAGAAGAATATCTTAA
Source organism: Pelusios castaneus (assembly GCA_007922175.1). Taxonomy (NCBI): domain Eukaryota; kingdom Metazoa; phylum Chordata; order Testudines; family Pelomedusidae; genus Pelusios; species Pelusios castaneus. The sequence continues at coordinate 4,811,796 of ML685777.1, forward strand.
ATCTGTTATTTTCTCTTACTTAAATAGAAAGATCCACAGGTCGAAAGAGACACTGAAAATTGGAAAAAATGATCTCAAGATTGGAGAAAGCAATCAAGTGCAGAGAGACACATATAAAACATATGTTTCTACTAACCATTTTAACAGACAGTATCCATACCTATACATGGTTCACTTGCCACCCCAAATGTTACATAAAATGTGAAGGGTTGAAACAGACAGATATTGATACTTAGGCAGTTGGTATTTAAAATATATAACTGTGGTTATCCAATTCTACTGTACTGTAGTTAAATCTGAGTCCTGAGAAAGGCCGAGAAGCAACAGACTGATGTTTTTTAATTATCATTTTCATCAGCTGATTCATATTAAGTATGACAATTTCAGCATTGAGGATAATATCTGTAACTGAACCTAGCGCAACTCTCTCCATCAGCATTGATTTGCTTTTGGTGACTTTCTTGGTATTTATATACTATTAGGTTGGAAGACAAACAAACCACAAAGCGTGTTTATCAAGGAATGCAGCTAAATGGCTGATAATCAGGTTGCTGTCAAAAGTTCCCTTTACAGGACAAGAATGCTGCTGATGGGCATAATCTGAATGTCCAGCCAGACTGTCTTAAGGACCAAGCTAGAGATAAACCCAGATGGTGCTTGGTCTGTGATGAAACCACATATTTTTAGGATTTGCCTCGATTCTGATGATTTTAAAACAGAGGAGATAGCATTGCTGTAGTTTTGAAGAATCAATGTTTTTTCAGTTTCACAGAGATTGGTATGGATTTTTTTTTTCTCTCCTAAACCTCCCACATTATTTTTCTATCAAACTTTTTAAAAATCAAAATAGTTGTTGAAATTTCTTGTGTGTTAAAAACGGCACTTTAAGGAAGAAAAAAAATATGTATTTGGTAAATAAAAAAATGAAAATAAGTTTAATAAAAATTACAGTAAAATTGAGATTATGCCATAGAAAACATTTTTTTTGGTAACATTCACAATTGTTTGTGACAATTTCTGTGATTTTAAAAAGGGTATTTTTTTTCCAGTGAAAAAATTCAGCCAGCACCATGATGTTAACTAAGTCTAATTCATATTTGTTTAAATGACAGCTCAGATCTTTGGGGGAACAACTAATGACACAAAGAAATCTGATTTTCACTTTTTCCTGTAGGTGCCATGCTGTACTTGTGAATCCACAACAGCTGACCTTCTTTTTGTTCCTTACATGACACTATCGTACTCAGTTCCTTAGCTAGAATAAATAGGCACAACTCCACTGATGTAGTGACTGGGAGACAGTCTAGTTCTACCATCTGAAAATCTATCTGATCCTGTTTCCTCACTGAGGCTATGTCTACTCTTGTGAATTTAAATCGACTTAACTAAGTCGACTTAACTAAGTCGCAAGTCAACTTAGTTAAGTCGACTTAGTGTGTCCACACTTAAATTTTAAGTCGACTTTGGGGGGAACTTACAAAGTTGACCTAGAGTGTCCACACTGAATGCTCTAGGTCGACTTTGTGAGATAGGGGGACCTAGGGGAGGTCCACAGGGGCCCTGGCAGGGCATAGGGGCAGGGTGGGAAGGGCTCTGCCCCGACAGGTGGGGGGCATGCCAGGCTACCCCTGTGCCCCCCCCCAGCAGAGAGGGCATTGGTGTAGCCCTGGGGTAGCCCTAAGTCGACTTAGGGCTACCCCACGGCTACACTGGCTTAAGTTGACTCTAGGGAGTCAACTTAAGTCTTAGGTCTACTAGAAAGCAGGTTTTATAAAGTCGACTTAATTTTCATTAAGTCGACTTTATTTTCCTTAAGTTGACTTAAGCAAGCTGCTTAAGTCGACTTAAGGAAACTGTAGTGTAGACACAGGGTAAATTAAGTCGACTTAAGCAAGCTTAAGTCGACTTAATTTACCACTGTAGATGCAGCCTGAGAGATTGATTTTGTAAAGTCTGGGACATTCCTGTTTTAGAAAAAAACTTACTAATATGAAACATAAAAACATAATAAACCAGCAGCTACCCCATCCAGCTGGTTATCCTTTATACTATGCTGGTTTCACATGAAACATTATTTAACGTTGGTTTCTTTTATTTTTTCCCCAATATATTTGTTGTGACTCTCTTTTGATCACTCCCTTCTTTCAAAATCTATCATTATACTCTTTCACAGCAATTGTACAATTATGTTCCACTGTCTCTATTTGTCTCTCAAAAATAATACACATACATCGCTGCCCTAGTTATTAGAGATGATGAGATTGACCTCATTGGGAGCTGTAAGAGCTCACCGGCTCAGTAAACCAAGCTACATGATACGTTATACAAAGATCTTGTTTGTTAGCTAGCAGCTTGGGATGCCCAACGAATTCCATTTCAACCAAGAGACAGATTCTGCCATCTTTACTCACAAACACTCCTATTAATTGAAATGGAATCACTGGTGGAGTAAAATATTATTTCATGTAATGGTGGTAGGATCTGGTCCTAATTTTATAATTCTTTTGTTACTATAAGAATAGGGTTTTTTTTTTCAAATGGAAGGCATTAAGTTGCCAATAGCATCTTTATAATTATTGCCATATATAGTCTCATGTTAGAATAATTTTGTTTGTTTGCCAAAGACAATAAAGCATTAATGCTTGTGTATTTATCTCTTCAGCAGAGAAACTGCATCTTCACTTGGATTAGCTAGTGTCATAAAATGTGCTGCAATAGTTATTAACATACCATTATCTCAGAAGAGAGTGGCCAGAAGGATGGTGCATAACCACAGGACCTTTGTTTCCTCTAAGTTTGATATCAGCTCAATAAACCCAACTGATCAGTAGGAAGGCAATGTGAGATGGGCCATCTTACCCATTATACACCCATAAAGGACAATTTCACAAAAATGCTAGAAGTGAGCTAGGACCAAAATCCCAGATCTGAACCCACCTTGAATGATGAGGAAGGTGAAATCTCCATCCAGAACTAAGTTTTGTGTCTGGACACCTTTTCAAGGTCTAATTGATCACCATGTTTGGGTTTGGGAAGGAATTTTCCCCCAGGTCAGATTGGCAGAGACCTCGGGGGGTAGGAGTGGGGGTTGCCTTCTTCTGTAGCAGGGGACATGGGTCAACTGCAGATTTACACTAGAGTAAATGGTAGAGTCTCTGCAATTTGACGTCTTTAAATCATGATTTGAAGACTTCAGTAATTCAGCCAGAGGTTAGGGGTCTATTATAGGAGTAGATAGGTGAGGCTCTATGGCCCCTGTATTTTCCATTATGTAAAGATCTGATAGACTTTAAGGTGGGAAGTGACAATTGTAATAATATAGTCTCACTTCATTTAAAGGTTCTTCAAGAGCTCCCCAAGCAAACTGAAAAGCTCCCAGTGGGACAGCCTGTAGCTTTATTTGTAGGGATGGAGAGGGTGAAACAATGACCTAAAGTCCTTTCTTCAAGGAAGAGCTAAGAAACAAAAAGGCAGGAAAATGAAAATGAAAGATATTTTGAATCTCTCTATTTTTTCCAAACATTAAATTTGAAAGCCAAAGGCCTCAGAATAGGTGTGGGGCAGATATGAATGGGGGTAGGGGAGCCTCCCGCTGTGCCCTGTACACGTGTAATATTGGAATAGGGAGTTTGTGCATCAGAAGCCCTTCATCTGTTCACAGCTTTACCCCACCCACTATCTATGGCTATGTCTACACTTGTAAATTTAGGTCGACTTACATGTCTACACCTAAATTTTAAGTCGACTTAGGGGGGAACTTACAAAGTCGACCTAGAGCGTCCACACTGGATGCCTAGGTCGACTTCTAGGGGCTAGGGGGACCTTGGGTAGGTCCACGGTGGCAGGGGGGGCACCCCTTGCCCAGTGCCAGGGGGCTCAGCCTTTGCCCCATTGTACATGGGTACAATGGGGCAAAGGGGGAGAGGGACCCTGGCAGGGCCTAGAGGCAGGGTGGGCAGGGCTCTGCTCTGTCCTTTGGGGGGGCATGCCAGGCTCCTCCATGCCACCCCCCTGGCAGGAAGGGCAGTGGGGGAGTCCTGGAGTAGCCCTAAGTCAACTTAGAGCTACTCCAGGTCTACACTGGCTTAAGTCGACTTTAAAAAGTCAACTTAAGCCTAAAGTCAAATTAAAAGTAGGTTTAATAAAGTCGACTTAATTTTCATTAAGTCGACTTAAGCAGCTTGGTTAAGTCAACTTAAGGAAACTGTAGTGTAGATGCAGGGTAAATTAAGTCGACTTAAGCAAGCTTAAGTCGACTTAATTTACAAGTGTAGACGCACCCTATGTGTGTGGTGTGTAGAGATAAGCTCCATGCTACACATCATTTGCACATCCTCCCTCAAGAAGCCCTTTCCAATCCATCATCTTCCCTACACAGTGGTCCATGTGGTGGAATTGATCTTTGCTACTACAGAGGTGGGTGCTAGATATGTCCCCTGATGTCGAAAATACTTGTCTCACACAGCACTCTCATTCCACCCTCACAACCCTTTTGACATCTGTGAGTTTGTAAAAGTGAAAACTACAGCAGACTTTTTTCTCTGGACCAAATCCTGGTTCCAGCAATGGGGAAAAGAGTTGCTGTTACATGAATGGCTCCCACATTTGGTGCTGTGTGTGCAAACAGGCACTATTAAGTTTGAAGAGAAATGAAATTCTTGATGAACATTGTTCTTCATTTGCTTACCACAGTACACGCACTCCATGTGTTCTCACCTCCCTCCCTCCCTATTCGATCTGTACTTAATGACTTCTGTTCACATGCCTCAATTCCAAGAACTGCACATGTAAATTAAAGTAACATAAAGGCAGCAATTCAGCCCTTAACTGCAATCTCATCATACCATGGCAATTATGCCATTTATGTTGTGTTCAACTGGTAGGATTATGTATATAGCCATGAAAAGAAAGCTGCCTCCTTTCACATCAACTTCCTAGAAAATTAGTTAGCAATAATATCTTTTTGGGGGTTGCAACCCATTTGGAAAATTGCATCTTTCTCTTCATTAGTATTAAGATGCTGCTGATGATTAGAACTAAGTACTTTATTCATAGTGTGGCTGAATGGCAACTAAGAAAGGAAGGGAGCAGTAACCAACTACAGATTTGTGAAGATTATAAATACTGAGTTATTTGTATTCGTCCAGATATACATAGGCTTGAGCCAATGCTGCCTGGAAGCAGTAGACGACCATGCATTAAAATGGCCATGGCTACTTGAAAATGGATGGAATTGAAAATACCAACCAACCATTAGATTAAATATTAGGAAAGTCTTCCTAACATTGATGGGAGAAGCATTTCCTCCCAAGTAAATAGTGGAAACCCTACTGTTTGGAACATTTAACAATGGTTTGGGACTAAGCGCTGGAAAAGATACAGTGAGAACCAATCCTGCACTAGGTCTTTGGGGGAGACTACATTATCTAATCAGAGAATTATAGAACTGTAGGAACTGAAGGGACCTAGGGAGCTCATCTAATCCAGTCCTCTGCATTTATGACAGGACTAATTATTATCTAGACCATCCCTGAGAGGTGATTATCTAAACTACTCTTAAAAATATCCAATGATGGAGATTCCACAAACTCCCTAGACAATTTATTCTAGTACTTAAGTACCCTCATAGTTAGGAAGTTTTTCCTATTGTCCAACCTAAACTGCCTTTGCTGCAATTTAAGCACATTGGTTCTTGTCCTAGCCTCAGATTAAATAGAATTTTGTTCTCCTTCTTCCCTCTAACAACCTTTTATGTACTTGAAAACTATTATGTTCCCTCTCAATGTTGTCTTCTCTATGTATCCAACTTATGGTATCGCCATCTAAATTATATTTCCCTAATTTATTTATAAGAAGGTCAGGCAAGGCAGCTTCAAAACATTACTAAAATCAAGATATATTACATCTTGTGCTTCCCTCCATCTGCAAGGCTTGTTACCCTGTCAAAGAAAGTTATCAGGTTGGTTTGAGACAATTTGTTCTTCGCAAATCCATGCTGATTGTTACTTATCACCTTATCATCTTCTAGGTGTTTGCAAACCCATTGCTTAATTATTTGCTCACTTATATTTCTGGGCGTTAGACCTAATAATAGGTCTGCCTTCTGTTTCTCTTCTGACAAGCAGCTGTTTCAAAATGACTCTATTTTACTGAACAGATCTGTCCCTGATGTCCAGCGCTGTCCCATGGGGGGAGTGGGGCCCAGGGCCAACTGGCCTAGGTGGGGCTTCACCCCCCCATGCTGGAAGGGAGTCGGGCCGCTCCACCCCCCCAGGGAGCTACCCTGGGCGGGGAGGCTGAGGCCGCCAGCTCCAGCCCTGGTCCTGGAAAGGGGGGCCACCGGTGGGGGGAGCTGGCCGCAGCCAGGACCCCAGGCTGCTGTGGCCGGTGCCCCAGCCGGGGAACCAAGGCCGCCACCAGGAGCCAGTTCTGGCCAAGGGCAGCCCGCCAGCGAGGGCTGGTCCTGGCCGCATGGGGCAGGCTGGCCCAGAGGTGGGTCCCAGCCACCTGCCCCGCCCCTGGGCCTGCGTACTCTGCCCCAGGGGTGGGAAGGGCTAGCCCACAGGCCGGGCTGAGTGCTCCCTTCCCAACCCGCTGCCTTTGGCTCCCTGCAGAAGGCAGTGGGGAGCAGGGAAGAGTGTGGCCATAGGGGGGCTGCGGTGCAAGCCCCACGCTGCCCCGCTAGGAGTGGGACAGCGCAGGGCCCACGTAACCGCAGGGCCTGGGGCGATCGCGTTGTTCGCCCCCCCAGGGACGGCCCTGCTGATGTCTTTGCAGTCTCATCTTCTGATAGTTTATGAAGAAAAAAGTATGTTTTTACTCCTTTTTCTTCCTGCTACCGCTGCAGGGCCAACATAAGAGAGAACTAGAGTTTTCTCTGGCATGGGCATTACAAGAAGAATTATTAACTCTATTCTTGTTCTGTACTCAAAGACAATGTCTTTTGCAGTGTGGTACCTAAGGGTGGAATGTGGCATGCAAAATTGTTATTATTAATGTTGGTTTATGAGCCAGCAAGAACACACCTTGACTTTCATTCCCAGGTTGGTTTTGCAGCGTTGGCACTTGGAAAACAACATTTATTTACTAAGTAAATTTGATTAAGAAATCATTGAGACAACATCATTTCTACATGGTCACTTGTTTTTTGGAGTTTAACCACACTTAATTTCTATAATGGATGATGATAAATAGCAACTCTCATGGCAATGACTGGCTCATTTGAAAACTAAAGATATCTTGGAAAAATACTCTACATTGTTGAACTGTAATAATAAGAAAAAACACATATTGGGCAGTATATAGATTACATATATAAATGAAACAAAGTGGGTGACAGACACAGTTACAACACCACTACAAACTCGAGATACAAACGAAATTTGGACCTGGGGTGAAGATGGAACAGAGGACAGATCTCACCAGCGTCACAGTGGACTAAATATATTTTAAGCAGAAATCTGAAGTAAATGAGGAGTTCTGCCAAAAAATCGATGGCGTGATTCATATTTATTATTGGTATGATGTGTAGAGGTGGGGCAGGACACTCTGGGAAACAGGATGTTACCACATATGTTAATTGGTACAAGTGATCACCTTTTGGCTTGAGGGAAATCTCTAATTTTGCTTCATAAAAGGTCACATACTATAATCAGATTTAAAAAATCCATTTTACTGATTTATTTGGATTTATTCAAAATATGTAAAAGTGCCTATCTGGGCTGTAAATCCATCTGCTATAACCACAAGTGTAGCAGTGCAGACAAAAATCAGTGGCCTCTCTGATGCCCACATAGGGACACTCCAGGCACAATCTCAGTGCTCAGCTCACACCTCCCAACCCAAAAGCTAGGGAAAATAAATGAACTTATCAGCATGCCCTGGAGATTTGAACCGTTTAGAGATAAAGGTGGGTGAGTAAATTCCATATTGCAAGATCCTAGCAGAGAATGCCCTGAACTCTGGAATTCACTCTCCCAACATGGTCTGGTTTTGACACCTCTATCCTGGCAGCTTATTAGTTTATAACGAATTAGGATCTTTCCATAAAACTAGGTTACGAAAATCTGACCAACTACCTGGGCTCGGAAGGACTGTCAGACAGTCCCATCGAAAGCTTCTGGGATTTCCAGAGGGAGCAGCACAAGCTAAGTTAACTGGTTCTATATCTCCAAAAGGCCGGTGAGTTGTGTGCATTTCCAGAACACTCCAGCCCAGCACTTCCATGGCCCTGGCCTCATTCTGCTTTACACGTGCCATTTGGAGGCTAGTGCAGGACTCCATGCTATCATGGAACAATCTCGGTGAACCAAGACTAAAGCCTGGGGATTCTGACTAATTCCTGTGCCAGAACACAAATGAAGAGGGTTAGAAAGAGACAGAGAGAAGGTTCTAGTGCCCTCTTTTTCGTCTTTTTCTTCTGGGGTTCCTGTAGAGGACCGTTCACAATCTAGCCAGTAAGGTGGCTGTATTAGAAAGCCACAAGAGATAGAATTCTGGGAGAAGGTTGGGGCTCTTCAAATGTATTTGATTCACAATTGAAGATGACAATGCAAACCCACCTGAAATTTCCATAGTATAATACTGGTTTTGACTCACCACTGAAGCTACACTGTTCTCTGTGCAGAGCTGGGACTCCGTGCAAAGGTGGCTTTAAGAGATCTTTACTACCCATTGGGGGCCACCAACTCCTGTCTAGTCATCAGCAGAACTGAGCAGCCTGAATGTGCTCCTTCAGTAACTGGCAGTGCGTGCCAGGGACCATTATGGTAACAAGAGATTAGCAATGCACAGAGACTCCTTGGACACTCCCTCTTTTCCCTACCACACTTCCTGTGCAGGCAGAATTTCATGGGGCCATTTAAATGGGATTGATGGTCACTCTGTGTGGCTAGAACATGCTAATCAGCTGGAACACACCCAATTATTTGTGCACAGTAGATACAACTCCTGTCTGAAGGTAAGCAGTCCACACTGAGAGTGGAGAATGAGTCACCTAGCTTGGTAGAAGCTTCCCCTCACATATCCTAATGAAACCACATTTTACTAGTTTCCTGAAGCATTAATATTGCTAATTGAATTTCTTTATAAGCTAAAGTCTTAAAACACACTAACAGGCAACTGCCAATAAATAACTGCTGATTCAACTCCGATATCAACAGCAGAGCCATTCGGCTTCCATGACAGTTACAATTAATGTCTGTAGTTAGTGTTCTAAGCAGTGGAAGAGGAAAATATTCTATACTAAAGAAATGCAGTTAATTTCAACTTTGAGACATATAAAAACTAGAGCACGATGTTGGCTCAGTTGTCCCCTGTTCAGAATGTAATTAGAACTCCCTCGGTCTAAGCAGTAGGGGCATCATTTGTCATCCAAAGGGATACAGGAGTGCTGAGAGATTGGGCAGTGCAGAAAAATGCAGCTGTAGCAGAACATATGTATAAGCAACTGCATGAAATGAACTGGCTGTAAGCCAGCCTACACAAAAAAAGGAAACAAAAAAAGATACTATATATGAGAAAATGCATAGAATACTTCACTCAAAAGGCTCCCAGTGATACCTCCTGGCCAGCTTTAAAGGTCAGGAGGATAATAATCTGTCTTCTTTATGGAGCATCTTAATCAACTCTGAACTATTTTTTGCCCTTTAAAAAAAATAAACAAACACAGTGAATATTGACTTCTACAGTTTGTTTTCTTTCTTTCATAGAATCATAGAAACTGGAAGGGACCTTGAGAAGTCGCTATGTCTACACTTCCCAAAGTTACTTCGAATTAGTTACTTCAAACTAACTAATTCGAACTAATTTTAGTTAGTTCGAATTAACTTAATTCAAACTAGCATGGCCCCACTAGAATTTTAGTTCAAACTAAGCAAGTATCATGTATGGCACTTGCTTAGTTCGAATTAGTCTGTTGCATTAAGCTCAATGTGCCGGTTAGTTTGAACTAAGCAGTTAGTTCAAACTAATATGGCCACATTGACTTAATTCGAACTAACTAATTTGAATTAAGGGTTAGTTCGAAAGGTATAGTTGAATTTATTAGTTTGAATTAAGGAAGCCTTTAATTCGAACTAATGAAAGCCTAGTGTGGCCAAGGCTTAAGTTGGTTCAAATTAAGCTTCCTTAATTAGAACTAACTTGCAAGTGTAGACATAGCCATTGAGTCCAGTTCCCTGTACTCATGGCAGAACCAAGTGCTGTCTTAAACCATCCCTGTCAGGTGCTTGTCTAACCTGCTCTTAAAAACATCCAGTGAAGGAGATTCCACAACCTGCCTAGGCAACTTATTCCAGTGGTTAATCACCCTGACTGTTAGGAACTTTTTCCTAATGTCCACCCTAAACCTCCCTTGCCATAATTTAAACGCATTGCTTCTTGTCCTATCATTGGTGGTTAAAGAGAACAATTTTTCTCTCCTCCTTGTGACAATTTTTACATAGTTGAAAACTGTTCTGATGTCCCCTCTCAGTCTCCTCTTTTCCAGACTAAACAAACCCAGCTCTTTCAAACTTCCCTCGTAAGTGACGTGTTCCAGACCTTTAATCATCCATGTTGCTCTTCTCTGGACTTTCTCCAATTTGTCCACATCTTTCCTGAAATGAGGCATCCAGAACTGGACACAATACTACAGTTGTGGCTTAATCAGGACAGAGAAGAGTGGAAGGATTACTTCTCATGTCTAACTTACAATACTCCGGTTAATACATCCCAGAATGATGTTTGCTTTTTTTTGCAACAGTATTACACTGTTGACTCATATTTAGCTTGTGATCCACTATGACACCCAGAATCCTTTCTTTCTTTCTTTCTTTCTTTCTTTCTTTCTTTCTTTCTTTCTTTCTTTCTTTCTTCATGTAATTGGTCTTGAGCTCCTACATCTACTGTAATGAGAAGACTACCTATGTATGTACTGGTGCTATGGGCGGCAGGTAGCAAGAGCCTCCAGAAACCACCAGACATGGCCCCACCCATGCTCACCCCCCCAACCCTCTCCTCCTTCTGTTGCATCCCCCATGACTCCAGCCTAGGTGTTGCTCCTCTTCCTGAACTTTGCTCAGCCTCACTCTCACAGTGGGCAGAAGCTGGAGCCAGAGGGGGTGGGACTTGGAGTGGCTGGGAATGGTGCTCAGTCTGCCCGTCGAGCCATGGGGTGGGGCCACCCAGTGTTGGGGCCACCCGTGCCATCTGGTGCTGGGGCTGCTCAGTGTTGGGGCAGAGAACTGGCTGGGACTGGGGCCTTCTGGGGTTGGGGAAGGCCAGCTGGCCTGTGGCTGGGGCTGTGAGGAACTGGGGCAGGTCTCCCATCTCCATGGTGGGAGGTTTGGGGTTCCAGCAGAGGGAGAAGGGAGGAAATGGAGTAGGGCCAGGGGTTAGTCTCTCCAAACATGATGTTCACATGTCATCCATGATTGCTGCCCTGCACTGGATGGTATGATAACTGCTCATCTATGTATCATAGGCCCTACACTGCTAACCAAGATTCTCCTTCAACAACAGGAGGCCAATCTACCTCCACTGTTGCAGTGAAGTTTGGGTGTACAAAAGTGTGACAATCACAGAACCCTAAATGACCAATGACCCATTACAAAGATCATTTATGTGCACACTGAAGTCAGATTCTGCCACCCTTACTCACTACTGAAAATTGCAGTCTCTTTGAAAGGACTGTGCTATACCGTGACTTGGACAATATCTCTACACTCAAGGAGTCAGCCGCACCCCCCACGCATATCCCTCTGCTGTTACTCCTCCCCCAGAACAGGATGCTGGTGGAGGCTAGTTGACCTCAACATGCCAAACAAAAGAAATGAGCTGGCTTAGGCAGCACAGTAAAGTGCTACTTGTATCATAGCATCCTCCCCAAATCAGGACAGTGTCAAGGAGTAATGCTTCTAGTTAGCTAGGATAGTGTACTCCAGTTCAGCACGCACTGAACGTGCTTCAGTTATTCAAACTTCTGTCGTCTCTTGGCTGGACTACAACAATGGGTGTGGAGCCTTCAGCCCATGGAAAACTCCAGCTTGGACAGATTGCTTGCAATGAATCTCCTCAGCAACATGGGCCACCATGAGCACATCAGACCTGTCCTCCACTCTCTACGTCCCACAGTCTATAGAGTCAACAAAGTTCTGGACTTCATCAACAAGGAGCTCCCTGGCCTGGATCCAGCATATGTAAAATACTGTCTGAAGTTCCAGGATGAAGATCATTATCAACAATTCTGCTCCTCTGGCAACATAGAAAGCTTGTCTGAGCAGGAGACTGAGGTTTCTGAGTGGTCAGTTCAGGACCGTGGAAATCTATGCAGGAACTATGGATCATCACAAACCTGACCACATTTTATTCCAAGTGCAAGGTGCACTTCTTCAATCTGTCTTCTCTAATGGAGACAGAGAGCAGCATGAATGTTTAAAACAAACAAACAAAATTTATCAAAACGAAACCTTACAGTGCACACACAATTCTCCCTGATGCAGAGGACAAGAAAAAAAATGGGAAAAAGATGGAAAAGAACATAATAAGAAAAGAGAAAGAATGGGTGGTATAAATTCTGTATAAAAGAGAACAGAATAAAACACTGATTTGCCCTCAGATAGAGTAAGATGTCTGATTTTGGTCGCCAACGTACAGAAAGGATGTGGAGAAATTGGAAAGGTTCCAGAGGCAAGCAACAAAGATGATTAAAGGGATGGAATTCAAACCATATGAGCAAAGGCTGAAGGGACATGGTATGTGTAGTTTGGAAGAGTGGAGATTGAGTGGGACATGATAGAAATCTCCAATACTTGAAAGGCCCCCTTAAAAAAAAAAAGATGGAGAAAAGTTGTTTTCTCTTGCCACAGAGGCAATGGGTACAAACTATAAAACAGCAGATTTAGATTAAATCTCAGACAAACTTCCTTACTGTAAGAACAGTAGGACAATGCAACTGACTGCCTAGGAAGACGATGGACACTCCTTCACCTGCAATTTTCAAAAGAGAGCTGGCTAGCCACCTGTCTGCATGGTTCAGACACAACAGATCCTGCATCTTGCTAGTGGTTTAGACTGGATAACCCCTGCAGTTCCTTCTAACCCTATGATTCTATGACACACACACACACATATGCATGCAAAGACACTAGATTTTGCCATTCAGTCACACTAAGTAGAATATACAAACAGATATGTTACATACATACACACGCATTTCTCCAGAGACTGCTTTTCCTTGTACCTGAAAAATTCAACAAACGCAAACAGAACTTGGACAGTTTATTCAATTAGAAGACATAAAAGCAAAAATAAATCTTCTAATCATGATGGTACAGGAACACCACTATAGTAAATGTTGTGTCATGACAGCTGTGTAAACATCAACTGTTCTCAGTCCTCTAAAATCAACATATTTGGTTGGCTTTCTTTGAAACGCAAGGTGCCTCCAGAGAGTGTAGGGCAGTGTTGGCAGACCAGATTTAAAGTGATTTGTGTGTGGAGCTCTGGAGATGTAAGCCCTTCTAAAATAGCCATTTTGTTTTGTTTTTATTTTGTTAAGCTTTCTATGCAGTTTTCTGCACAGAGTTAGATATCATATACTGTGGATAAAAATGATCTCAATCTGTTGAGTTTTACCCAACCTCATATATGCAGCTAATTAAATATTTGGAGGATCCAAACTGAGAATATTTAAGTGTTAAGGTGCTGTTATGAGCACCCCACAAAGTGGCCGCCACCTCCCTTGTGATATAAAGTCATAAAGATTGCTTACCAGATACTTCCCCCTAGGTCACGTAGACCAGATACTTTCCCTAGGTCACGCAGAGAAACTGTTTATCAGATGCTCTCCCCAGGCCACGTACCAGATACTCCCCCCAGGTCACGTACAGAAACTGTTTAGGCTTGTGACCATCAACATGCTTTATTCGGACCCTGATTCACTCTAAGCCAGCTCCCAAAGGGGTGGGTCATCCCCCTCGCCCATGTGAAGGCATCTGGAGGGCAAGTCAATCATGGCTGCTCTGCCACTCCCCCCCCCCCCAGGGGTGTAGAGGGCTCTGACCTGGAACCTAGAGAGCTGGTGAAAATTCCTTTGGCCAAATAAGGACAGGAGGAACCGGACAGCCCCTCATCCCCAAATTCCTGCTGCAGCAAAATCTGGCCAATCACAGCCCTCGGCAGGAAGCAGTGGCCTAGGCCATAAAAGCTACCATGCCGCATGGAGCAAAGGAGTCTCCTCGAGTTAACTGCTAGGCCTGATCACCCTGCAGTAGGAGTTCCCCCGAGAGTGCCGGCCCGAGTCGATTTCAACCTCCACCTTAAGACATCATGCTGTTGCTAATCACCTGCCTGATAGGTTTGGTACGTATGTGACCCCGAGTATCCCCCACGTTTACTTCTCATGATTGTTTCCCTTTAAATATATATAGTTGAATGTGAATAACTCTTCTACCTCAGTTTTAACCCAAGGTATTACAATTGGTGTAGGTTTGGGGATTATTGTTACACTTGTTTTATGTATAGGATTCTGCCTTTTTATTCTGAAAGCTTTATTCCTGTGTGACTCACTGTATGTTAAACTGTGGGTAATCACCTGGGGTTATCTTGTTATCTGTGAAGCTGACTGCCCGGTCTAGCTGGGCCAGCAGCAAAACTGTTAACCCTTTGCATCCCAAAGAGGGAGACTGATAAAGTTTATTATTTTTGGCCACCACTTTAAGTTTCCAGGAGCCTTCCTTCTCCCATCCTTTACCTACTGCGGACATTAAGAATGTATATATTTTTACACTCTACGCCCACAGAAAAAAGACAGAAAAACAGGTAATGAGTTTCCATTCCCGCCATTGTATGTGCTTTAAAGCTTGACCTCTGAAGGAGCCCTAAAATTCTAATGGTCACACTTTGTAAAGTCATATGCCTCCCAACAAATGTTTCCTTCTGCTTCCTTTTACTGTTAAAAACTGAGTGGTACTAAGGCCCGGATGAATCACAGACCCCCTGATGACTGTGAACTCGCTTTTCAATGAACATGGCATTAATAAGTTAATGAAAGGCCCCACCTAAGACAAATGGAAGTTTTAACCTGTGACTGGAGGTTACTATAAATTAATTGTGACTAGAGGGCCAAGTGATTTTAAGTTTATCACTTTGAAGCTGAAGACTCAAACAGCCAGCCTATTTAACATCACCAGGTAAAGACTGGTTCACATTCATGTGTGCAAATACATACATAAACCAGCAATTCTTTGAGTCTCAGATTAGTCTTTATCAAGCCTTCCTTGTGACCTGTAAGACACAGCCCAACAGCACCAAGAAGAAAAAAGAAAAAAAGAAAAAAAACCCAAACCAAACCAAAAAAACATTCTCTACAGTTTTGTTGAGACATAGTAGTAGAAAAGCTTTGGATAAATCAGAATGACAAATAAACTCATTTAAATTTACATGTTCCCGTTTTCTCCCTGCCTCTTTGTACTCCGTCAGATATTTTAAGAGAACATTCTACAAAGGGAAATTATGTTGATTTTATCATTCCACTGCTTTTTAGAAAATGTTAGGTAGATCCCCAATCCTGCTCTCATTAAAGGCAGAGTGAGTCTTGACATTGACTTCAATAAGAACAGAAGCAGGCCCACTGAATGCCTCATTAAACAGACACTTCCACAGCACCTTCCAAATTTCTGCTGAACTTTCCCTTTCAAGAAAATAAAGCAGGTAAACTCAAAGGCCATGAAATGTCACTATTAAATTTAGACACTTAAACTAAGGTACCTGACAAATTAGCCACCTTCTCCCAAAGCATCTTAAAAAACTGCAGTCCTGGGGGATTTCCCCCGACCCTTAGCATTCATTGCAAAGTCAAAGCAAGAAACCTAAAGTTACTGTTGTCTTTTTAAAGTCACAATATGCTGAAAGAGCATGTTATTCCCTAGACATGCAGGTTTAGTGTGTTTATAATTCACACTTAAGGTCACCATATGTCAAGAGAATATGTTGTTCTATAGCACAGCTTGTGTCATCATTTTAGTCCGACTTCTAATAGCCCTAGGTTGGTATAAGACTACATTTCAAGCACTGTGATTTATTACTCATAACAGGATGTGGTCTTCTGGCTAAGGGACAGGACAGAAAGAAAAATGATTTGGGTTGTATTTCTGACTCTCTCCAAGATTATCTGGATGACTTTTTAAATCACTTCATCTCTCTGGGTCTCAGCTGCACTACAGGGGTCTGGGGACCTCACAAAACCAAAAGCTAACCAATCTGGAATAGCAGCCACCCATATCTACCCCAAAGAGATAGCTTAACTGAGTGGTTCCCAACATTTTTGGTTCAAGGGCCACAGATATAATTTTTACAACCCTGAAAGGCCACCAGTCTCCCCCCTGCAGCCAAACAGAAGGAGTTAAGCGAGGAAGCAGCCTCCTCACTGATCTCCTGTCTCCCCAGATGCATTTTCTTTTGCTCTGTGTGCTCTGGGCAGTGGCTCCTTTCTGTAGCCAGTGGGGTGGAAGATGGGTGTTCCCCTCGCACTGGCTCTAGCAGGGATCTCAACACCTAGGTACCCAGACAGAGTGCTGCGCTCTTTGCTGGAGCCAAGGGATGGGATTGCTGATCTCCAATCCCCTGGGCTGCAGCAAGGGCCTGCACCAGGGTCTTTTAACCCTGCAGAAACATACTCCGCCTGGGTCCAGAGCAGCAGCTCCCTTCTGCAAACAGCAGGACTGGAGCCATGGACCACTTTAAAAACCCTGTGGGCCACAGGTTGGGAACCACTGGCTTATCTCAATAGATCAGATCCTCTGGCCCAAGTGATCTTGGGAAAAAGATTAGGAGGAAGGTTGCCCTGTGAAATCTTTGCAAACCTAACCACTCCTGGATATTGAACCTAGGACCAGCCCAACCCTATAGGTGAACCAGGCGGTCGCCTAGGGTGCCAGGTTTTAAGAGGCACCAAATTAGATGGAAGTGAATTTTTTAATCTATTTAAAAAAGTATATTAATATGTTATCTCTTATAACATGTGGGGAAGGGTGCGCCAAAATTATAGTTCGCCTAGGGCACCAAAGCCCCTTGAGTCGGCCCTCGGAACCACACCCATTTCACTGCAGCAAAACTCCTCCAGTCACATGGACAGACTTGCAAGACCTCTTAGAACAGGAATACAAGCAGCAATGATGTTTTGCATGTCCGAACCCAGACAAACCTATATGAAAGAGCAATACATGCTTACAAATAAAATAGGCCAGTTTGCACAATCAACTTCCCTTCAAGGATATGGCACTGTGTCCTCTGAAAAATATCCTACCAAGGCCCTCTTGTTTCTGGATTTCTCCAGAGGCATATTCAAACAACCTTCTTCTCTCCCTACTGCAATGACCACCAGAATCATCAGCTCAAAAGCTCCAATACCTCAAATTCAGACAAGTCCCATGACTGTCAGGAAAGGCTATCCTTGCCTGGAGAATGACATTTCTTGGGCTGTTGCTACAATGTCTTGTACTCCCACCACGACAAGCTGGGTTGAATTTAATCTCCTGCAGCACAGCAAGCCTCCAGTAAATATAGTAAAGCACTTTCCCCAGGGAGAAGAGATTGGTTAAACAATCAATGCTCTGCTTGTGTAGATGAGCCTGATCAGATACATTTTCAGAGTGGCACATGTAGCGAAACCCTCCTGTGCCTCTTCGAGAATATATCACAGGCATAGTTCAGAAATACATTTACTCCCATTACATTTATTGTATATACTTTTTCCCTGCTATGTTATGGATGTGGGATGTTTTAAGAATGGATTTTTATAAAGTTTCCCTGGAGCACAGTGCAAAATATTCCTTTTTGGCATGCATAGAAAAGGAATCAGCTTTGAAAAAGTGAATGGTTTGCACTGTGTTAGGGTATGTCTCACAGAAATAGATGGCATATTATAAAATCCAGTGATTACAATGGTGTGTTCAGCACATTTATGACACCCGTTTCTTAACAGCAAGAGTATTACCAAAGTATCAGCTTTGTGTGTCCCCCCACCACCAAGTGTGACTGGTTCAGAACCTTGCAGAATGCATCTTTCTAAATGGTTACCAAAAAAGGCAGAAGGAAAAACTCTGTGCTTAGTGTAGATTCCAGTGTAGATCCCCAGTAACGGCCCCCTCTCTGTAAATACAAGTAAATGCAGAAGAACTCAAAGGACATGATTCTGGCCTGCCTTGCTTCCTCTATAGCCATTTGTCCCTGGCTGTGCAAACTGAAAGGGAGGAAGGTGTAAACCATCACCATGAGATTAGGCAGCAGTTTACCACCCTTTGCACAGGTGTAAATGGCTACGGCTATGTCTACACTTGTTAATTTAAGTCGACTTAGCATGTCCCCACTCAAAAATTAAGTCGACTTAGAGGGGACCCTGCCAAATCGCTAGAGTGTCCACACTGGATGCTTAGGTAGACTTGTAGGGGCTAGGTGGACCTGGGACAGGTCCACGGTGGCAGGGGGGGGCACCCCTTGCCAAGTGCCAGGGAGCTCAGCCTTTGCCCCATTGTACCTTGGTACAATGGGGGCTGAGGGGGACAGGGACACTGGCAGGGCATAGGGGCAGGGTGGGCAGGGCTCTGTCCTGCCCTGTGGGGGGGCACGCCAGGCTGTGGCTGTGCCAGCCACCCTGGCAGGGAGGGCAGTGGGGAAGCCCTGAAGCTCTCTAAATTGACTTAAAGTCGACCTAGGGCTATTCTGCATCCACACTGGCTAAGTCGACTTTCTAAAGTCGACTTAGCCAGAAAAGTCGACTTAAAACTAGATTTAGTAAAGTCGACTTTAATTTTCCTTAAGTCGACTTAAGCAGCTGCTTAAGTCTATTTAAGGAAAATGTAGTGTGGACGCAGATTAAATTAAGTCAATTTAAGCAAGCTTAAGGCGACTTAATTTGTAAGTGTAGATGCACCCTACGTTAGATGTAAGGCAGGAGGGAATCAGGCCCCAGGGGGCTGAGTCAATGCAAAGCAGTGGACAAGGTTTTAAACTTCCCTTTCTGGATCTGCTTTCTTTACTAATTTGCTCTGCCTTCGTTTCCTCTGTCGAATTAGATATAAAATGCTTGGGGCAGGAGTTCTCTCTGTTTACAGGTTGCCTAATACAATAGGATCCCACTGTACAGTAAAACCTTAAGATACTACTACGACTGAATAGTAAAGGCGTGATCCAAGCCCGCTGAAATCCACAAAGTCAATGATCTCTGTCATAAATCTTTGAGAACATCCAATGGGCTGAAAAGTTCATCCCTAAGAAATCAAAGGGTGCTTTCTCCAGCTGGAAGATTTTATGGAGCTAAACTTCTTCAAAGTACATAGAGTGAAATCAGCAGGACAAAGAATAACCCAAGATCTCCTGGGTTTTGTGAGGGAGCTTGGGTGTGAGAGAAACCGATCACAACCAGGGCAAAATCAGTTTGTTGCCCTCTTGTATAAGACTGGCACACAGGACAATGCTTTCATGTGTAGAACGGGTTAATATGGATTGAGTATGCACATGGCATTTCTCATCACCTAACTACTGTTGCTGTTAAGCAACCATAATTGTCCTTTGGCTATTATCTTAAATACATGAAGAATGAATCTGAATGCTTTCATCCCATTATAGCTTGGACACTTTTACATACCTAATTTCTGTGTCTGTGAATTATTCATAATATCTTTCAGACTGGTTCTTCTGGATAAGGTAATTGACCTTGTCTGCAAAAAGCACCCTGTACCTTGGCTTTGGATAATTAAATCCATGATGTGGTCCATTATTTAAAGGTAATGACTTTTCATTAGGTTGGGCAATATATTATTGCTCAACTAGTCACCTAATTCTGCTTTTAGAGAATCCAAGTTTTCACTGTTTTGCAAAGAGTTACGGTCACGTCAGTAATGATTCAGCGCTTAGTGGCATGAAACAATCGTAAGAAGCCATTCTTTTGAAACCTGCAAGCACAAAGTGATCAGTCCAAATTAAATGACAAGAAGCCACCTATATACAGCATTGACTAGGCCAAAATTTCAAGGCCTACCTATATGTTTGCAACCTCAATTGACTGTGCAGCAAATTTTGGGAGTGGAAACAATTTTGTTGGCTAATTATCGGATATTTATTGACCGAATGGCTACATAGCTTAATTATTTCAATTCTGTCATTTGCACCTGCTGAGATCCACTGCACCACTGCATATTCTCAAGAATGATGCAGTCACACGTGGATAAAAAGTATATTATTGTTTCTCATATGGCTGGAGGAGAGACCTTGCTCATATGAATGTTAATGAAGACAAATAGAAATGTTAAACATTTAGAAAGCACAATTGTTTCTTGTGCTCCAGCTGCTTTGCACCTCTCCATCAGCAAAAAGGGTCCTAAATCTAGTTTAGACAACCACAGAAGAATACCCTGCACATGGGGAAGTCCCTGAGCCACACAGACTTTTTATAGAAGTTCCTCCATCAATCCCTTTCCTCCATCAAGCCCTTTCCAAGCAGGGGGTATGCCTGTCTGACGGTTCTAATCTACACAGGGACCACGCCAGCAGACAGTTCTAGATATATGGCATTCTCCATCCCTTGATTTATACAGACTATTGCTCTGGCATTTTAGAGCAGAGGTTATCAACCACTGTCACGACACATTCCTGTGTAGCCACACAGTGGCTATGTCTACACTTGTAAATTTAGGTTGACTTTTGCTAAGTTGACTTAACTAAATCGACTTTAAGTCGACTTTGCATGTCTACACCTAAATTTAAAGTCGACTTTGGGGGGAACTTACAAAGTTGACCTAGAGCGTCCACACTGGATGCCTAGGTCGACTTCTAGGAGCTAGGGGGACCTAGGGCAGGTCCATGGGGGCAGGGGGGCACCCCTTGCCCAGTGCCAGGGGGCTCAGCCTTTGCCCCATTGTACCTGGGT
Organism: Pelusios castaneus; assembly: GCA_007922175.1. NCBI lineage: Eukaryota > Metazoa > Chordata > Testudines > Pelomedusidae > Pelusios > Pelusios castaneus. The sequence goes on from ML685777.1 coordinate 4,832,704, forward strand.
ACAATGGGGCAAAGGGGGACAGGGACCCTGGCAGAGCATAGTGGCAGGGTGGGCAGAGCTCTACCCTGCCTGTGGGGGGGCATGCCAGGCTCCCCCTGTGCCCCCTCCCTGGCAGGGATGGCAGTGGTGGAGTCCTGGAGCAGCCCTAAGTCGACTTAGGGCTACTCCAGGTCTACACTGGCCTAAGTCGACTTTAAAAAGTCGACTTTAGGCTTAAGTCAAAGTAAAATGAGGTTTTATAAAGTCAACTTAATTTTCATTAATTCGACTTTATTAACTTGCTTAAGTCGACTGAAGGAAACTGTAGTGTAGACGCAGGGTAAATTAAGTCGACTTAAGCAAGCTTGAGTCGACTTAATTTACAAGTGTAGACGCGGCCAGTGTGTCCAGACAGCGGGGGAGATGGCTGGATTTGGCCGGAGGGAAGTGAGCTGGTGGGGCTTGTAGGGTTGTGATATACCACCAAGTGTGTCATGACCTGCAAAAGGTTGAGAACCACTGTTTTAGAAAACTAGAAACTGTCATTATGACTCTAACACTCCTACTGTCCTTAGATACGGCTGAAAGCCCTGCATCAGGGGCTGCTTTGGAGTAATATTGCTACTTCTGTTTTATACCCAGTGAGCTTTATAATATTACCAAGGTTCAGCATTTATTTTTAATAGAAGAGAATTTTAGAAAACACTCAATAACTCAGGATCAAATTCTACAGTCCTTAGGTTCGCTCAAATGCACTATTGGCCTCGTGAGCATGATAACAATGAATCCAGTGGGATGGAACCTCCTCATGTTAGAGGTAAATTTGATTCCTAGTACTATTTATTAGGTGGAAAATGTATACACTAGTATACTATCCAGATTTTTATGCCATACTAACCCTTGCAGTATCTAAATGCCTTTTGGCAGTGACTATTTAAGCCAGGGGTCCTCAAACTACGGCCCGCGGGCCGGATACGGCCTGCCAAGGTTATTTACCCGGCTCCCGCCCCTGCTGCGGCCTGCCCCATGCGTCTGGGGCAGCGGGATGGCCGCGGCCAGGGCAGGCTGCCGGTCTCCCACCCACCGGCAGCCTCGACTTCCCTGCCCAGAGCCGACCCCACCCCGCTCTGCCGACAGCGTCGGCCTCCCGGCACGGGGCCAGGATCAGTCTCCGTTACCGGGGTCTGTCTGCCCTGCCGGGGCCGCGTTCGGCCTCCCAGCTGTGCAGGCTGCGGCCGGGCTGGGGAGATTCAAATCTCCCGCCCTGAGCATGCGCAGATACAGCGTGCTCAGGGCGGGTGCAGCCTGGCCGACAAGCAGCTCTGCTGGCCGTCCCTGTAGTTCCCAGCCCCGGCCAGGTAAGGGGGCTGGAGGGAGGCCTGGAGAGGGGTGGGGGTGGGGACAAGGAGACGGCCCAGGTTAGAGGGGTGGGGGTGGGGACAAGGAGACGGGCCGGG
>ML685777.1:4834239-4864127 GCA_007922175.1 Pelusios castaneus
TCTTCCTCTTCCTTTCCTTCCTTTCCTTTTTTTCTCCTCTTCTTTGTCTTCCTCTCCCCTGCCTTCCTTCCTCTTCTTTCTTCCTTTCCTTTTTTTTTCTCTTCTTTGTCTTCCTCTTCTCTGCCTTCCTTTCTCTTCTTTCTTCCTTTCCTTTTTTTCTTTTTCTCTTCTTTGTCTTCCTCTTCCCTGCCTTCCTTTCTCTTCCTCTTCCTTTCCTTTTTTTCCTCTTCTTTGTCTTCCTCTCCCCTGCCTTCCTTTCTCTTCCCTGCCTTTCTTTCTCTTCTTTCTCTTCCTCTTCCTTTCCTTCCTTTCTCTTCTTTCTTCCTTTCCTTTTTTTCTTTTTCTCTTCTTTGTCTTCCTCTTCCCTGCCTTTCTTTCTCTTTTCTCTTCCTCTTCCTTTCCTTTTTTTCTTTTTCTCTTCTTTGTCTTCCTTCCTTCCTGCTCTTTCTGTCTTTGCTTCCTTCCTTTCTTTCTTTTTTCTTTTTCTCCTTCCTTCCTTCTCTTTTTTCTTTCTCTCCCTTCTTTTTAAAAACTTTTTAAAAATTAATTTTAAATAAAAACCTTTCTTAAAATTAAATTTCAATTCAAAATTCATTCCAATTAAATTAATTAAACACAATTAATTAATTCTATTTACAATCACTTTATCTTCAATTAATGCCTATAATTTCTGTCTTGTGAGTTTTCCCCAAAAATTTATTCTGAAAAAGTTTTTCACACAGCTTGAAAATTTTGCACACAAGCCACCAAACCTAGAGGGAACATTGGCTACTAGTTGCGTACACAACAGCAGGCCAGCAGGCTAACATCGGTCAGTCCCACACTCTGGGCCTGGCCGGAGCCCACAGCACCAACAAAAAGTGTGTGGATGCATTACTGCCTGCCACCCAGTACCCAGAAACACAGGCCAGCAGCAGACGTGATAGCTACACGTTCATGTTTTTTTCTAACTATAATATGGCCCCCCAACAGTCTGAGGGACCGTGAACTGTCCCCATGTTTAAAAAGTTTGAGGACCCCTGATTTAAGCAATTCAGTCTTTTTTTGTGTATGAATTATCCATAGACTTTGATTGTTATAAATATGTTAGTTATTCAGAATGGTTTAAACCATTCAACACAAACTTGATTCAACTTACTACCTATTTGCAAATATGTGCTTTGAGTATGTACTGTGTGAATTCTCACTTCAGTCACAAGGTATTGTTTATGTTTGCTGAGTGGATGATCATAAATAATACGAGATGCAGCGAAACAATTTCAAGATTGGGAAGTGAACATTTCCATCGCAGACAGAAATCTGCATGAGCATTCAGGAGATTTTTGCTTCCCAGGTACAATTTGAAGGCAGAAAAAAAATCCATTTTACAGATGTGCACAGTTAATGAATCAAAAGGGATGTAAATGGGCAAAATGAAAGTGACGTTTGTCCTGGAATAAACTTCCATTCAAATCTATTTTTCACTCAAGAAAATGTCCTATTAAGGTACAAATTATCAATGAAAGTAACATTACGGTAATAAATTCAGTCATTCTCATGGACCTGAGCTAGAATAACTTCCCTGCTACTAACACAAACTAGTTAAGGAAACTATCCTTTTAAGCAAGATTATCTATGATTGCTTTATTGCTTAAACTGTATCTTATACTGTTTCACTTGCTTGATTTCAGTAAATTCACCTATATACAACACATTGATAGTTTTTGTCATTATTATGTGGTTATGTTTACCCATTATTTTCTGCTTTTAGTCCACCACCCAGCTACTACAGTATTGCAATGGGTTTAATTGTCTGTTTCACTTTGTTCATTTGTCTACTAATTTTGACAATGGTGTGTTTCATGGAACATAAATTTCATCCTTTGGAAACATTACAGTCTTCAGTGCAGTATAGCTAGACTGGTCCCAGAACCTTGTAGAGAAGTGGGGAAAAAAATGTCCAGGGTGGCATATTGGGAAGTCTGTATCTCCCTCTGGAGGCATCCATCATAGATAAGATGATTACTCTACCAATAAGAGGAGGTGATTACTCACTCAGTAAAATTTATGGTCTATTTAGCAGAGGCTTCTAATATTCTGCAGATTGACTGGAGTCCCTAACCTGTCTTGTAGAGAAAGTAAACAGAACGCAACACTGACTGTTATTGCCTGAATCCAGAATTTAAGCATTTAGCATAAGTTAAATGAATCAGAAATCAAAGCACGGCTTTAGCTCTGGTTACTCAGTGGAAACAAGGTTTGAAAATAGCTCCTGAATGGTTCTGACTGGTAGGATCCCATGGCAATTTCAGCCACAGATGACAGAGTGGGATAAAGCTGACAGGGAGATAGATTTTGCTTTAAGGAGAGAAGGCTAGATGGCCTGTCCTCATGAGAAGTCAACAGGTCCTGCCATTCTACACTCCATCTTGATCTCAGCAGAAGACAACACTATTTAATTTATGATGTAGTAGGAACAGCCCTTGAGCTCCTGGCAAGCTATGAGTATGCTCCTCATCTGCACATCACACTCTGCCAATGTGAGGGAACCGAATGGTTTCTGCTAACCCTTCAGCTTGACAGAGTAGGCAACAGCTGAAAGAAGCCTTTGCCCAACAAGTGGGCTGAGAATGACCAATAGTTCCCAATAGTCAGCTGCTTTTAGCCTTCATTGCCCCTCTATCCCTCTCTATTGTAATGGCCATTTGAATCACAAGCTAAAAGAAAAGTCCACATTTAAAATACTCCTTTACACATAACTGATGCCATTTCTTTCTTGGCACTACTTCTCCAATCTCTCTTCATTACATCACACATCCCACCGTAGGCCTGGATTCATCAGTAAAACAAACCGGTCATGACTGCATTAGGTTTAGTTGTAATGTAAAATTGAGAAAAAGGACAACTAGAAACCATTAGCCCCTTCCTCATTCCATCAACACAAGTGCCATTGCCAAAATGATGGTCTTATTTGATAACAACGCCTGAATAGGAAGAATGGAGAAGGGCTACGGACTGCAGACAAAGCCACTGGGAGCACTTTTCATGCACTATTAATGTTAATGTAGTAGAATTGCTAGATCCTGTAAATTGGATGCATAATTTTTAACCTCTAGGTAAATCATAGGTTTAGGAGAAGTGAGAGTGAGAAATTAAATGCATAAGGAGAGCACAAAACAGGCCATGCACAAGGCAGACAGACAAGCCCTTAGTAGAAAGCAAATCTAGCATGATTAGCAGCAAGGTTTTCAATGACCCATGAGACATTACTTGCTTGGCCCGAAATCCAGAAGGAGCTTAGGTGTAGCAATGATAAACATCACTGTGCCTATCTTTTAGGTGCCCTCCCAGACATTGGAATCCACAAACCCCAGTTTAGGTGCCTAGGTTCCCTGTGCAATGTATGGTGAGAGACATGGCAGCTAGGAATGGAATCCACAAAAGTCATGTTAGAGAGGGATCCTGTCTCTCTTTGGGACACCAACACAAATCCTCTCCTAGAGTCAAGCACGTAAACCGTTTCTCACCTCAATGATGGCAGCATTTGTGTAACTCCACAGAAAATCTCCAATGGGGGAGAAAAAGGAGGAAGAGGAGAACACCACCCTTCTAATCTTTAGCACAGTGGTTAGGGTAGTCACCCAGGATGTGGGTTCAATTCCCACCTCTGCTGACACGGAGAAAGGATGTGAACTTGGGTATCCCCCTTCTCTAGAAGTTAGGTACCTAAATACCTCTGACAATCTAGCCACCCAATCCAATGCCTAGAAAAGTCAAGCCAAGAAAAGACCGCCATTAACTTCATGGGAATTTAGGTCAGGATCTACAAGTATTCAGATTGCTTTAAAAGGTCTCTGAAACGTGTTCTTTCAAAAAACAAACAAACAAAAAAAGAATCATGGCATTATATCCTAAAGTATACAACAATGTAAATGCTTGAAACATTATCTGAATTGGTAGGGATGTTTCAGCCCAGTGTGTGAAAAACTACCATAGGAATGAGGAACCACCTCATCATTCTCAGTAGGGTTATATGGGCCTAATTCCACTTTCACCCATGGAAATTTTCTGTTGCAAGTCAGGATTGAGGGACATTGATGAGGTAGTATGAAGAGCTGGACCCGTTCTCCCTCTGCTGTAGCAGTCTTATTGAGAAGCAGAAGACATCAATCTAAAGAGCACTTAACCTGGCGCTTTTACCACCACTGAAATCATTTAAAAAGAAACCCAACACATCTTTGAAAGGAAAAACCCACAGATGGTTCCTGTGCCATCAAAATAGACATTACAACATCCACTGATGCTACAAAGTGTTCCTTGAACATGTCAAAATAAAGACAGACATTCTCAAATTAAATTCTAAACGTATACATGTATTCTTACAGCTCCATGGAAACAACCATTCCTAGAATAATCTGATGGAGCAGTTGGTCTCTGTCATATTGTTAACCTGGAGTAATGCAGTATCTTCAGTCTCCTCTAACTCACTGTCCAAAGTGGTTTGGTTGTTTCAGTTTTTATTCCTTGTTACTGTTAGAAAGCCATCTTTACTGGTAACTCTCTTCATTCTAAGGGCCTGCTCCCACTCCCATAGAAGTCAGTGATGTATTGTCCATTGACTTCTATATGGCAGGATCATGTCCCAAGCTCACAGCTTTGGCATATGAGCAGAGGGCTATGCAAACATGCAAATGATCATTACCATAGTCCTGTTCAGTCAGACTTGGTGACATCAGCCTCAAATGGTCAATATGGCTGCTTTGCAGATGCTGACAGCAGCTCCTTTGGCTGTGCCAGCCAAATTCTTGAAGGAACCTGAAGAACTTTCCACTGCTATAACTTGTATGTTCTTCTGGACAAGTCAACCGGCAAGATTCACCGACACCACAGGCCATATTCAGAGGCAATAAGAGAGTATAAGTTAAGAGTGAGTAAGTGGGTTGGTATCTAATGGAGTTTAACTGAGCCTAAGTCTGTGTATCTTACATATTGAGGGGGCTGTAAGATGTAAGTCACATTGAGCTGACGCATCTGCTCCTCTAGACTGACCTCTGGGTTCAGCCTTTATCTGCCATATTTGGGGCAGACAAGAAACCGTTGGCAACTGAGACTGAAGTGAATCCAAGCAACATTTCCAGCGGAGATGGGAAAGTGTTATTACCATTATCCAAGGTACTGGTGAGACCTCATCTGGAATATTGTGTGCAATTCTGGTCTTCCATGCTTAAAATAGCTGGATTCAAATTGGAAAAGGTGCAGAAAAGAGCTACAAGGATGATCAGAAGAATAGAGAAAGTACCTTATGAGAGAAGACTTAAGGAGCTTAGCTTGTTTAACCAAACAAAATGAAGGATGAGAGGAGATATGATTGCTCTTTATACATGCACCAAAGGGATAAATAAGAGGGAGGGAGAGGAGAGCAAGGGACATTATAGCAGGGATAAGGGAGAGACAAGAAACAACAAAGGTGGGAAATCAAATCAACTTCTTAGATATCTGTATATTAATGTGAGACATATGGTAAGTAAGTAAGAAGAATTAGAAATGCTAGTTAAGAAACACAACTATGATATATTTGGCATCACAGAGACTTGGTGGGATAATACATGACTGGAATATTGATATAGAAGGGTACCGCTTGCTCAGAAAGAGCAGGCAAGGTAAAAGAGGAGGAGGTATTGCCTTATATATCAAAGATATATATACTTGGACTGAGATTGAGATAGAAATAGGAGACACCCTTGTTGGAAGTCTGTGGGTAAGGATAAAAGGGGTAGGAAAAACAAAGGGGATGTCATGGTAGGGGGATCTAGTGCATCATATTTAACCAGCAGGATGAGGTGGATGAGCCCTTTTAAAACAGCTAACAAAATCATTAAAAGCACAGGACTTGGTGGTGATGGGGGACTTCAACTACTCAGATATCTGTTGGGAAAACTATACAGCAGAGCACAGATGATCCAGCAAATTCTTGGAATGCATTGGAATCATTTTCTTATTTCAGCAGGTGGAGAAAGCAACTAAAGGAGAGGCTGTTCTAGATTTGATTTTGACAATTGTGAATAACTGGTTGAGAATATGAAAGTGGAAGGCAGCTGAGGTGAAAGTGATCATTACATGGTGTAGTTTATGATTCTAAGGAATGGTAGGAGGGAAAACGGCACAATAAAGATAATGGATTTCAAGAAGGCAGCGTTTAGCAAATTCAGAAAATAGGTAAGATCCCATGGGAAGCAAATGGAAGGGGAAGAACAGTTCAAGAGAGTTGGCAATGTTTTAGAGAGGCATTATTAAGGAAACTATCCTACTGCATAGGAAAGATTGGAAGCATGGCAGGAGACCACCTAGGTTTAACAAGATCTTCAGTGATCTGAAACTCATAAAAGAGACGTACAAAAAGTAGAAACTAGGTTAAATTACAAAGGATAAATATAAACAAATAACTTAAGTCTGTAGGGACAAAATGAGAAATGGACAAAACAAGAATACATTAGTTAGAAACACAATGGATAACAAGAAAACATTCTACAAATATATTAGAACCAAAAAACCCATCAAGGACAGGGTAGGCCCATTACTCAATGACGGGCAAAATAGTAACAGAAAATGAGGAAATTGCAGACGTTCTAAATTACTTTTAGGTTTCAGTTTTAACTAAAAAGGTCAGTAGTGATTGGATGTCTAACATAGTAAATGCCAGTGAAAATGAGGTAGGCTCAGAGACTAAAATAAAGAAAAAAGTTACAAGTTACTTAGACAAGACAGGCGTCAAGTCACAAGGGCCTGATGAAACATCCTAGAATACTCAAGGAGTTGACAAAGGTGGTATCTAAGCCATTAGTGGTTATATTTAAAAACTCACAGAAAATGGGAGAGATTCCAGAGGACTGGAAAAGGGAAATATCAAACCAACCTATAAAAAGTGGAATATGGACAACTTGGGAAATTACAGACCAGTCAAGTTTAACTTTAGTATCCAGAAAGATAATATAGCAAATAATTAAGCAATCAATTTGAAAACACTGAGAAGATAATAAGGCAATAAATAACAGCTTTCATTTGTCAAGAACAAACTGTATCAAAGCAATCTAATAGCTTTTTTTGAGAGGGAAATAATTCTTGTGGATTAGGGGAAGTGGTAGATGTGGTATATCCTGATTTTAGTAGACGTTCGATACTGTTTCACATGCCCGTCTCATGAACAAACTAGCAAAATGTAACTAAATGGAGCTACTATAAGGTGGGTGAATAAGACTGGAAAACCATCCCCAGGGAGTAACTATCTATGATTCATAGTCAAGCTAGAAAGACATATTAAATGGGGTTCTGCAGGGATCATTTCTGGGTCTCTTTCTGTTCAATATCTTCATCAATGATTTAGATAATCGAATAGAGGGTATACTTATAAAATTTAGATACCAACATGAGAGAGGTGTCAATCCTTTGAAAGATAGGATTAAAATTCAAAATGATCTGGACAAACTGAAGTAAATGGGATGAAATTTAATAAAGACAAATGCAAAGTACTCAACTTAGGAAGGAACAATCAGTTGTACACATACAATATTGGAAATAACTGCCTAGAAGGAGTACTGTGGAAAGGGATCGACTTAACATAGTGCTTCCCCTGAATGGGGACTGCCCTTAGGTTGCCCTAATAAAGTGGACTTAAGCATCCACACTGTGCTTAGGTCGACCTAAGGAGTTGACCTAAGGGTTAAGTCGACCTAACCGGCGTTTCTTATTAAGTTGACCTAAGCTTTCATTAAGTCGACTTAAGGAATTTCTTAAGTTGACTTAATGAAAGTCTGGTATGGACAGGGACTAAGTCATTAAGTTGACCTAACTTGCAAGAGTTGACATAGCCAAGAAGTAATTCTTCCACTCTACTCTGTGTTGATATGACCTTGAGTACTGTATCCAGTTCTAGGTGCAAGATTTCAAATAAATTGGAGAAAGTCCAGAGGAGAGAAACAAAAATAATTAAAGGTAAAAAAATATGACCTATGAGAGAAGATTGAAAAAAGGGGGATTTTTCAGCTTGGAGAAGAGACAGTTGATGGGGGACATAACAGTTTTCAAGTGCATAAAAATGTTGTCACAAGGAGCAGGAAGAAAAAAAATCTGTTTAACCCTAAGGACAGGACGAGAAGAAATGGGCTTAAATTGCAATGAGAGAGGTTTAGGTTGGACATTAGGAAAAATGTCCTACTGTCAGAGTAGTTAAACATTGGAATAAATTCTCTATGTAGATTACAATATCTCTGTTATTGTAGGTTTTTTAAATCAAATTAGACAAACACCAGCAATGTTTAGATAATTCAGCAATGGTCTAGATTATTCTTAGCCCTGCCTGAGTACAAAGGAGTAGACGTGAAGACCTCTTGAGATCCTTTCCAGTCATAGACTCAGAGGCTATGTCTACACTTGTTAATTTAAGTCGACTTAGCATGTCCCCACTCAAAAATTAAGTCGACTTAAAGGGGACCCTACCAAATTGACCTAGAGCGTCCACACTGGATGCCTAGGTTGACTTGTAGGGGCTAGGTGGACTTGGGACAGGTCCATGGTGGCAGGGGAGGCACCCCTTGCCAAGTGCCAGGGGGCTCAGTCTTTACCCCATTGTACCTTGGTACAATGGGGGCTGACCCGAACAGGGACTCTGGCAGGGCATAGGGGCAGGGCCCTGCCCTGTGTGGGGCACGCCAAGCTGTGGCTGTGCCAGCCACCCTGGCAGGGAGGGCAGTGGGGAAGCTACTCCATGTCCACACTGGCTAAGTCGACTTTCTAAAGTTGACTTAGCCAGCAAAGTTGACTTAAAAAGAGATTTTATAAAGTCAACTTAAATTTTCCTTAAGTTGACTTAAGCAGCTGCTTAAGTTGACTTAAGGAAAGTGTAGTATAGACACAGAGTAAATTAAGTCGACTTAAGCTTGCTTAAGTCGACTTAATTTACAAGTGTAGATGCACACATAGACATTAAGGTCAGAAGGGACCAATATGATCATCTAGTCTGACCTCCTGCAGAATGAAGGCCACAAAACCTAACCCACCCACTCCTGCAATAAGCCTCTAACCTATGACTGAGTTATTAAAGTCCTCAAATCATGATTTAAAGACTTTAAGATACAGAGACTTGACCAGCAAGTGAGCCATCCCCCATGCTATAGATGAAAGTGAAACCCCCCCAGAGCCCTAGCCAATCTTTCCTGGGGGAAAATTGCTTCCTGACCCAAAAATATGGCAATCAGTTAAACCCTGAGTACTTATATTTTTTGCCCCCACAGTTCCCCTTGGAAAACTTTTCCAGAACTTTACTCCTCTGATGGTTAGAAACCTGCAGCTAATTTCAAGCCTATATTTCCTGGACAATTTATAACCATTTACTCTTGTGTACACATTGGTCCTGTATTCAAATAATTCCTCTCCCTCCCTGGTATTTATCCCTCTGATGTATTTATAGAGAGCAATCATATCTCCCCTTAACCTTCCTTTGCTTAGGCTAAACAAACAAAGCTCCTTAAGTCTCCTCTCATAAGGCAGGTTTTCCATTCTGCAGATCATCTTTGTGGCTCTTCTCTGCACCTGTTCCAGTTTGAATTAATCATTTTTAAATATGGGGAGCAGAACTGCATACAATATTCCAGGTGAGGTCTCACTAGTGCCTTGTATAACAGCACTAACACCTCCTTATCTCTACTTGAAATACCTTTTCTGATGCACCCTAGGACTGCATTAGCTTTTTTTACAGCCACATCACATTGGCGGCTCACAGTCATCCTGCGATCAACCATTACACTCAGGTCCTTTCCCTCCTCCATCCCTTCCAACTGATGCAGTTTACAAGGTCATCCACATCTTTCTGTAAACAGTCCTATGATTATATGATCAATAAGTTTAGGCTTGAAAATAGATGAAGGTTTCTTACCATCAGAGAAATGAGTTCTCAGACAGCCTTCTAAGTAGAGTAGTGGGGATAGAAATCCTATATTTATGGAGGGGATGGTATTATGGCATTGTCTAAAATGGCGTGTGGCCCATCCTGGACTACTCTGAACAAATATCTATAATGGTTGGAGATGGGGAAGACTCCAAATTACTACAGTGAATTCTTTTCCAGTCAGCCTGCTGGTGGGTCTCTCCAGAATATTCAGTATCTTCCTGAGCACCATAGTGAGGATTAGGAAGGAATCTTCCCCCAGGTCAAACTAGCAGAGACCCTGGAAGGTTTTCACCTTCCTCTGCAGCATGAAGGCATGGATCACTTGCTGGTTTTATTGTGATGTCAGCATCAGTGGTGAACTTTTCTGTAACTTGAAGTCTTTAAATCAAGGTATGAGGCTATGGGTCTAGTACAGGAGGAGTAGGTGAAGGTCTTTGCCTTGCAATACATAGGAGGTCAGACTGGGTGATCATAATGGTCCCTTCTGGCCTTAAAATCAAGCACTCTATGAGAACATGCTCCAACTATTACATGCAGCAGCCAAGTAATTGCACAATGCAATTGCACCCTGTTGTAGTTTTTGAGGAGGGAGGAGATATTTTTCTGCTAAGGAGGGAGTATTTGTTTCTTGAGGGTTGGACAGATTGCAGTCTTAACTAATTATCCATTTTTGTAACAACCAGTGGATTTCCTCTTTATTTCTAGTTCTGTATTCATCATCACCAACCATGTGCTGAGGGCTGCATAGCGTTTAGCTGTTCAGATTCTCTGCTTCGTAAGACAGCCTCAGCCAGGATGACGCTCTGGGAGATTCAAAGGAAGGAGTCGATTAATAAAAGAAAATCAAAATGCCTTCCTCCTCACATCTAGTCATTATTACTGGTTATATTCTTGGGCCTCCCAGGAGAGCTGGGTCATTAGGGAAGACTGGATTGAGGACAGGCTGGATGCCTGGCACATTTATGCAACCTTTACCCCACCCAAGCCTTTAATTTTGATGTGATCAGTTTTTCTTTGACTGTACAGCTTACTTTACTTTTGGTTCCTCTGATGCTGTTCTATCAGTGCGCTGGTCTGTCTCACTTGCTACAGAGGATGGGTAGCAAGGTAAGAGGGATGGGAGACAGGGCATACCAGATATGCTGACTCAGAGTCTTTCAGAATAATTACTCCACCCTCCTAGATTCTAAACAATACCAAACAAACGTGACATATGCCTTCCAGCACCCTAACCAGCAATGACAGAGGGGATGGCTCTTGTACTGTGCTGACACTGGATGCCCTGTGACTGTGGTAAGACCTTCACAGTCTTTAATGTAGTTATCCTCATAATGCCTCTGTGGGATAGGGCACCCCATTTCACAGATGGGAAACTGAGGAGCAAAGAGATTAACATGGTCCAAGGCTGCTGCAGTAGTCTGTGGAGAGCAGGAATTTGAACCAGTGTCTCTCACGTCCCAAGCGAGAGCTCTAACGATTCAATGTGCACCTCTTTATGAAATCTGCTGTCTTCTGTTTCTGGAGCAAGCTGTTTGCACATTAGAAAAAGTGCCTTCTAAGTAAAGCATGACTCAGAGATTTTATTCAACTTAGGGGCAGGCTTACCATTTTTTTCTTTCCTGGCTAAATTCTGTCCCAGACTCCCATAAACAAAGCAGTGTGTTTTTAGGAAAGCTCTTTCAGATCTGTTGAAAATACTACCGGGGGGTGGGGGAAATGAAACATTTGCTAGAGAATCTGAAGGCACATTCCAGTATTGGGGTCTCAGCCACAGCCCCAAGAAGCATGTTGATATTCACGGGAAGTCAATGAAAGACAATAATCACGTCATTCTACCAGGGATCTGTCACTCATCCTAGCTGAAATGCCACTCCCAAGCTGGGATGCAGGGAAGGAATGAGCTTACCCCACACACTCCCTCCACTTCCTCCTGGCTACTAGTCATTCTTGGTGCTGGCTCCTCATGATAACTTATCGCTCCAGACCCACAAGCAAGATCTGGTGTTATCTCGGAACTAGCTCCACAGTGGGGGCCCTTTGCTGACAGGAGTCACTGCCTCAGGCAGTATTCAAGCATTTCCCCAGGCTCACCACATTCACGTTTCGGGGGGGTCATTCCTCAACTTTGACTTGGTCACATTGTCCCACTCATCTCTCACTCGATTTAGAATACACCATTGTCTCATTTGTGGTCAGTGTCTGAGGGCAGTTGTTCGGAAAAAGACAAGTTCTCCACACCCATTGACATTTCCCACCCCTTTGTCACAGTGTAGCTTTCCACGGTGGTATTTCGAGGCAAGGGATTTTTCTGAGGCAAAGCACTTTCTCAACTTCAGCACCTTTGGTAATGGTATTTGTCTGTACAACGGGTGTCTCGCGTTAGTGATGCTGAGTCAGGCTACCTCCAAATGACCTTCTCTCTGCTCCTACCATGGGCTCCTCCACTATGCCTCTCAGCGGGGTCAGTAGAGGGGAGGAGGTATAGCCTGAGGACAGCACCCTCTTACTCATTCCTTAGCCTTCGGGACCACAGCAGAAGCAGCATACCCTAATCCCAGAGTGGGTCATGAGGGAGCATATATGGGTAGAATAGTCAGGGGCTTGGCGGAGGAAATGACACAGAGGGGAGAAGCGTGGGTTAGGCTAGACATATTGGCTATGTCTACACTTGTTAATTTAGGTCGATTTAGCTAAGTCGACTTAGCATGTCCACACCTAAATTTTAAGTCGACTTAGGGGGTGCCCTACAAAGTCGACCTAGAGTGTCCACACTGGATGCCTAGGTCGACTTCTAGGGGCTATGTGCGCGTGGGACTGGTCCACGGTGGCAGGGGGGGCACCTCTTGCCAAGTGCCAGGGGTCTCAGCCTTTGCCCCATTGTACCTGGGTACAACAGGGCAAAGTGGGACAGGGACCCTGGCAGGCATAGGGGCAGGGTGGGCATAGGCGTATGCCAGGCTCTCCCTGTGCCAGCCCCCCTGGCAGGGAGAGCAGTGGGGAAGCCCTGGATTCCCCTAAATCGACTTAAAGTCAACTTAGGGGTACTCCACGTCTACACTGGCTTAAGTCGACTTTAGAAAGTTGACTTAAGCAGAAAGTCAACTTAAAATGAGGTTTAGTAAAGTCAACTTAAATCTTCCTGTTGCAGCTGCTTAAGTCGACTTAAGGAAAGTGTAGTGTAGACGCAGAGTAAATTAAGTCGATTTAAGCAAGCTTAAGTCGTCTTAATTTACAAGTGTAGACGCATCCATTAGGAGACAGGACCCAAGGTGGCAAAATTCTCTAACTCAGAATCCATTTCTTCTGTCCCCTTCCCTCTCTCCGGTAAATCTACTTTCTTTGCACTTAAGAAACAAGAGCTTCATCATACATTTTCATACTCAGCAGCCATCTTGAATGCCCACTGATAACTGCAGTGGTCAGTTATCTCCCTTACAAAGCCAGTTATTCTTGCTTCACATATTTTCTCATCTGTACCCTGCCTACAATTTAACATTGCTTCAAATCTCTCTCAGTAAGGAAGTGGACTGATATCCTCTGTGCTACATTTTTGCTGCAAATAATGTGGTAGATACACTAAATATAGCTTGATTTATTTAGGGTAATGCTTGCGAGGGGCTGTCAACACCAACACTCTGGAGTGGAGAAACAAGGTGGGATGGTGGATAACACAGTTGGAGTCAATCATTCCCAAGAAGAAGATTCTAATTACCCAGTTATAATTACACTACACAATCTACACCTGACACCCATCAGCCAGTTTCTAAGATAAGTCATTCTTTGAGGGCAGGCTGCCCTGATCTCCATTGTTTTCTACAACGTCAAACTGTCTCTTGGTAATATAATTGTAATTTAAAGTACCTGGGATGATAACATGGAAATTATCTTTGAAAGGTGAAGGAATAATAGTGGTCAAAGGCATGAAGACAAATTATTATTTGCCTGTTATCAGTCATTTCACATCACATCACGTTACGTTTGTGTTAAAAGGTGGTTGGAACCTGTCTGTCCCTCTTACTTCACAATTAGAGTGTACGGTACAAAGCTAAAGCAGTGCTGGAGATTAATCAGAAAATGCCAGGCTACCACAATAATTAAAGAGAGCTGAATGGGCCAGGGATATGCTGCATAGACATAGATAGAGGAGACAGGATCTCATTTGTATTGTAGGGTGAGTAACACAGAGCAGCTGGTAGGTTCAGGGAAGAGGAACTGAAGGAAATGGAGAAGATAACTGCAGGGATTAGTATGGTTGTTCTCACTTGACATGGACAAAGTTTAAGGCAGGCCAGAGACATAGAAAAGGGCCATCAGTACTGAATCAATGTCAAACCTGGTCCTTGCAGAATTACATTACGTCTCTGCATGATGCTAGGTAGATGCAAGAAATAGTCACCAAAGCAACTGGCCACCTTTGACCAGCAAATTCTGAGTTTGGGTTGGACATTCACTTTCTAGAACAGTTAATGGTTTAGTCTAGATGAAATGTTGGTTTATTGGGGCTTGAAGATGCTCTCATTGAAATGGTGAACAAGCCAAGGAATATCTACACTAGCTTTCTTGATCTCAAGTTAACTGAGTACTAATTAACTTGAGGTACAAAATACATTTGTCAAGGTTTATGTGGATGCTCCCTCTTCACATTTTTCTTTGTCCTAGATGATCCTAAGCTCTAACTCAAGGTAAAAGAATATAATGAAAGAGAGAGAAAGAAAATGGTGAAAAAATACAATTCTTAACCCTAGTGTTTGAATTTGCTTTTGTTCTCAAATCTCTGCCTAGGGAGGTGTGCTGCATTCTGTAGAGACTGACCTCAGGGTGTTGTAAATTTAGCTATGTGGTTACTAAAATGCAGAAAACATGATAATGTTGTGAGGTAGCTGATCTATGGGAAGGATCAGGCTAATGTATACATTATACCTCAAAGCACGCCCAGTGCTGTTCCTAGAAGACAGAGCAGATTCAGGCCAAGCAGAAGGCTCATTCAGTTAGTGAAAGTGCTGTCATATCTTTAAACACCTTGGTTCCTGATTCTAGGATAAGCTTTACAAGACTCTACCAGAATAAACATTACAACCATCAGACATGAGCACCCACCATATGTGAGAAAAGGAGAGAGAGTGTCTTCTCGCTCTCATCACCCGACATATTCTAAAAGATGCTGGACTGATTGCTGGAGGCACAGAACCAGAAATGGGTCCAGTTGACATTTAACATGTGAGCAAAATCAGATAAGCCTGTCCCAGACAGTAGGCACAGAGCAGAAAGCTTTGTAGCCAAGACGGCATAGAGCTGGATCTAATAAAAGGGCATAAATCTCACATAGGTCTGAACTTCAGGTGATGTAAATGAGAGTAGCTGGTTTTTACCAGTTGAGGATCTGACCACATATGTAGGGACCCAGAGCAGAGGGAACACAAAGAAATTCCTTGATATAGGCTGTAGCCACTCCATAGATCGCAAAAGCCTCCCTTGGATTCCATCTAACAAAACTGAGCTACAGAGTCCTGACAGGTAGCAACATGTATCACCATTCCTGGGTAAAGTCATGAAGGGAAGACACAACAGAAGTCTCCACACTGCTTCTCTTTGGCCCAGGCCGGTGCTACATTCACTGGTCGTAGGTTACATTTTACTGCCAGGAACTGAACCATGCTAAGCAAACTAAACTGACTTAAAAAATAAAGAAAAATAAAGAAAAATAAGGAAAATTGATCCAGATCTTTTGCAAAATCTCAATTAACAACCACAACAATGACTCTGTGAAGCGTGGATGCCGATTTGGATGGCATGCTTTAGACTAACACAAGTGGCTGGATTCGATACAGTAGTAACCAGATCAAATGTAATGATATGCAGGAGGTCAGACATAATGGTCAAATGGTTCCTTCTGAACTTAAAATCCATGAATTTCTGTGTACCAATAATAATAAATATCTATGTATATGCTGCCTTGAAGGTGAGGGTCTCACAGTGCTTCGTAAACTAATTAAATCTCACAGCACCCTTGTAACAGAGAGGTGTCAAATTCCCCCCACATCACACAACTGAGGCAGAGGAAAGAGAAAAGCCCCCCAAAGTATCAATTCCAGTACCTGCCAGCATGATTCACATGTGTATATTGTTAATGAAAAGCATCAGGAACATTTTTTTACTTCAAGACAAATTTCAGCTAACATGAAGATTTGGATGTATGAGGCTTTGGATAAAAATGGGGTATGATTTAAATCCATTTACTATACGACCAAGGACCAGCTGTCTCTGAAACCTTGTCATTTCAAGAGCTCACACATTTTATTTGTATGTATGTTCCATGTCTTCCTAAAGGCCACTGCCTTAGGCTAGTAACAAAGCCTTGTATGACAAATGTCAAATGTAATTAACAAAAGGGGTGAGAGGAAGACAGGGGAGAAAAAAAACCAACACCTGACACATCCAACCTTCTCAGTTCTGTCTTCCAGGAGCCTGAAGTTTTTCTGGTTCATTGAACAAATCTGATTTTCACTTCATTCAATTTTATGCTTTCTTTCACGTATACTGCCACTTCCCCACCATCTGTCCATCTGATCTATTTTGCATCCTAGTATTACTTTGTGCCACTGATCATCCTCATTCCACCAAGTTTCTATGATGCCTATTGCATCAATATCCTCATTTAATAAAAGGCACTCAAGTTCACCCCTCTTAGTATTTAGACATTTAGCATTTATATACGAAAGTTTTAAAAAAATCGTCACTTTTTCGTTGTCTGCCATTATGCGAGTAATTGAATGGGACTCTTGTTCATTGTACTGTTTCTCATCAGCTCCAATTGGGTTCCAGTCAACCTGACACAATCAGCCATGCCATTGACCATCTGTGCTAGTATCCTCTCTCTGACAATGGTAAGCACCATATGATTCAAAGGAAGGTGCAACAAATTATTTCACTTCTAACTGTAGAACTATCTTGCTATAGGGGATTTTCTTCCCAACCTTGTCAATAAGTGGTTGGTTTATGCCCTGGAGCATCATTATTAATATTCCATAATTAAATTAGTCAAGATTACTAAAAAAAAAAAAAAAATAACCCAAAACATGATGTGTTTTGCATCTGGTCATTACAAATAGAAGCAGCAGAATCTCTGTAGTATTTATGCACCAATCAGTTCACATCCATATATATTATTATGCCCATGCATCACTGCTTCCATGCCATTTAAAAAAAGATCAGTAGCCCATGTGCTGGTAATACATCAGGAACAGCTTCACATCTAGCAGCCAGAGATCACTAAAAGAATGTAGTAACAAAGGACTGGCAACTCACATTTCCCTCTTACTCTTCACCCTACAGCTAAACTAGAATACATGTTTTCCTCTTTACTTCTCTCCTTTATCTCCTTCCCATGTGGTTTTCCATCTTTTATGCTCTGCCCATGGTGCCGCATACTAATATCTTTCTTTATGTAGTCTGAGGGCAACTCTACACTCACAACGGCAAATTTCCCACAGTAAGTTTGATCTTTGAGCAGTCAGTGAAGATGAGCTCAATCGATCTGGAAGTTGATATTGTAAGTCTACTCCCTGAAGAAAAGTAGTGTTGAGTCAAAGGGAGGACATTGCCTTTTGACTGAGAGTAGTGGAGGCGCTGAGGTAAATAGGCATTAGATACCCAAGTTATTTTATGTAACTTGTGTATCTCCCTCTGATTGCCGCCGAAAACCTCAGTAAATGTAGACCAGGCCTTAGTCAGTGGTTCTCAAACTTCCCAAAGTACTGTGCCCCTTTCAGGAGTCTGATTTGTCTTGCATACCCCAAGTTTCCCCTCACTTTAAAACTCTTATTTACAAAATCAGACATAAAAATACACAAGTACCACAGCACACTGCTCCTGAAAAAAATGCTCACTTTCACATTTTTTACCTTATAATTATACAATTAAAATGATTGGAATATAAATATTATTCTTACATTTTAGTATATAGGAAATAGGGATAAATTAAGGTGGTGCTTGGTCCTGTCATGAGTGCAGGGCACTGGGCTTGATGACCTCTCATGGTCCCTTCCAGTTTCTATGATTCTATAGATCAGGACCATGTTATAAACACACCATTGTCGGTATAAAATTTTAGTTTGTAATGATTTCACTAGTACTTTTTATGGGTGCGTCTACACTTGTAAATGAAGTCGACTTAAGCTTACTTAAGTCGACTTAATTTACTCTGCGTCTACACTACACTTTCCTTAAGTTGACTTAAGCAAGCTGCTTAAGTAGACTTAAGGAAAATTAAGTCAACTTTACTAAGCCTGCTTTTAAGTCAACTTTTGGCTTAAGTCGACTTTTTGAAGTTGACTTAAGCCAGTGTAGACCTGGAGTAGCCCTAAGTTGACTCTAAGTCAACTTAGGGCTCTCCAGGACTCCCCCACTGCCCTCCCTGCCGGGGGGGGTGGCACAGGGAGAGCCTGGCATGCCCCCCCACAGGGCAGGGCAGAGCCCTGCCCACCCTGTCCCTATGCCCTGCCAGGATCCCTGTCCCCCTTTGCCCCATTGTACCCAGATTCAATGGGGCAAAAGCTGAGCCTCCTGGCACTGGGCAAGGGGTGCCCCCCTGCCACCGTGGACATGTCCCAGGTCCACCTAGCCCCTAGAAGTCGACCTAGGCATCCAATGTGGATGCTCTTGGTCGACTTTGTAGGGTCCCCCCTAAGTCGACTTAAACTTTGAGTGTAGACATGCTAAGCAGACTTAAAGTAGACTTAAAGTCGACTTCGTTAAGTCAACTTAACTAAGTCGACTTAAATTAACAAGTGTAGACGTAGCCTATGGGGCCTATGGTAAAAACAAAGCAAACATCTAGAGGAGTTAAAGCGCCCCCTGTAAGACTTCTGTGTATCCTAGTTGAGAACCAATGGTCAAAATAGTCCTTTTTATTTGGCACATTCTTCATATACCAAGAGATCTATTTCACAGTTTTAAATATACCCAATGGCCAGGTTATCTGACCAATGGAGACATGGCTATTGGGTCTTTCAGGTAACGCCAGGTATTTAAATACATACAAATATTTTCTGTTATGCTATATACATAAAACATGAGAGAAAGGAATCGCTCCACAAAAAAGCCTTTAAGTCTGTTGACATTTCAGTAGGATTAACTTTTCACTCACTGACAAGTCTGTAGAGCTTGTCTGATAATCAAAGCACCAGGATAAGTCATGGATAACGATGAACAAAAAGAGGATTTTCAATTATTCTGAAAACTGCCCTTATCACTGTACATCTCCCTTCAATAACAAAGCATCTGAATCTGAATGGGTGCCTACAGGTAGATAACTGATTGATCGCAGACTTGTTCTACAAGAGCATTTCCTCTGTCTAGTCTTCCTGCCACCATGTAATATCAGGCCAGAAGATCTGATTCCTCTACTAGGAGATGAAATGAGTTTTACCTGAGAAACTGTGCAGAGCTAACAAGAGCCATAAAAAGTCATTTATATTCCTTGGCTATGTCTATAATCACTAAAATTAGTTCAAATTAGCTTAATTCGAACTAGAAAAAGTTAGTTCGAACTAAGCATGTGCCATTCATGGCACTTGCTTAGTTCGAATTAGTGATCTCCTTTGATTTCAATGGGCCGCTTAGTTCAAACTAAGAAATTAGTTCGAACTAACATGGCCAGATTGGTTAATTCAAACAAGTTAGTTTGAATTAACGCTTACTTCTAATACTCTATTTGAAGTTATTAGTTCGAATTAAGGAAGCCCTTAATTCGAACTAATTAAAGCCTAGTGTAGCCATGGCTTTAGTTAGTTTGAATTAAGCTTCCTTAATTCGAACCAACTTGCCAGTGTGGACATACCCCTTGTGCTTTAGGCTGGCTCACATACTCATGAGGGGCTATGGATTTCCACTTTATGGATATTCCTGGAGCCTGGAGCATTTCAGTTGCTCTCTATTCTGATTTATAGCCACATTTCATGTTTTTTACAGAACTTAGCACAATGAGGTCCCGGTCTGTGATGAGGGCTTATAGACATTACAGTAATATAAATAACAATACATCCAACAAGATGAATTTCAAGTAGTTAAATAACGCTGTTGTGGTTTAAAAGAGGCATATCCTACTCTAGAAGAAACCCTCAGGCCCTTCTTTATTTGAGCATGGGTGTTCATGTATCGTGGAATCCCATGGCATAGCCCTCTGCCTCACATCAGAAGGCAGCTTCTGTGCAATCCTAACCCGGTATGTGAAGACAGAGAGCTCCTTTTCTGTGCCTCATCTTTTCTGCTTCAGTCGCACTGCGGGCTGTGGCCACTGCACAATCAATATCAGCTAACAAGGAAAGATTTCTGTCTATGGCACTTACTCGGGGTGTTCAGCAGACGTGACTTTTTGCAGTGGTAAGCCACCTCCTGCTCACAATACTCAGCACTGTTTATCATGGCCTCAATCTGTTCCATGCCGCTGCTGTAGTTAAAGTACACGGCGTATGGTTTCTCAGGATCAGCTCCTTGCACTCTGGTGAGCTCTGTATTGTTGTGCGGCACCGCAGTCCAGATCTTATCTTCTGTGAAATGAAAGAAAATGAAAAGGGTGTTACAGCAAGATGGGAACAAAGATCTGCTGATGCCGGGCGCTTTTCTGCATTAGACACAGGAACAGTGTTTCCCTGGACTCACAAGGGCCACCTTGCGACAAAGGTCTACTTCAAACAAACATGGACTGCAGACAGCCTTGCCTACTTAAACTAAGTTACAGACAAAATTGGGGCTCATGTTACAGAGCCTTCTGACTCACAGATAAAACCTAAGCTTCTCCAAAATCACAGGAGATCTTGTGGAAGATGCCCTGCCAGGTAACTGGAATAATTCAGATGCATTTCAGCTGTTGTTTTCCTCTCATGAAAGAAAGTGTATTTGCAAACAAATATATCAAGAGTTTAGAGCACGGCTGTTATTTTATAATAATACATTAATCATTGATGAGGAACTCATAGGAGCCACAGACACAAACAGAAATCTCACCAGAAAGTTAAAATCAGGATGAAATTCATGTTTCCCAGATATGATTGTGCAAGTTTGAAGGAAATATAACCTCTCACTTTGCTCCTTAAAATTCAGATTTCTCCTCCTTGACATTGAGTAGAAGGACAGCACGTATGCTTATATCTAAATTTAAGCATGCATTTAAGTGTTTTTCTCAGGGCCTCCGTGAGTCAGCCCATTTCCTCTTATGAGACTACCTGCAGAGTAAGGTAATTCACAACATAAAATAAAGAGAATCTGGCCTTAAATAAATGCAATCTATGGAGCTAACTCTTCAAACATTTATTAATGGGAAAAGGGCTTGTAATCTTATTGAAGTGAAAGGGACTACACACAGTAGTAAACACTAAACTCTGCAATAAACATTTGTTGGCTTCAGCCTGTTATTTCCACTAGCTTTACAGTACTACACATATTCAGCTAATTCCCTTTTTTATTATGAAAGGAGAATGACTTACATGTGTGTTCTGTTCTATTAAGGTAAACTATTTTTAAAAGTCCCATTTTAATCCTTTGTAAACATTGCAAGTTTTCATTCTGGAATGTAACTCATTTATTTGCGAAAGTGTGTGAATGGCAACAGAGAAAGCAGAGGAGATGGTTGAAAAGAAAGCAAGGGAGAGAATGAAAACAAAAAAAATCTCACTTAAGCAGAAACCCTAGCGCTATGTCTACACTTGCAAGTTAGGTCGACTTAAGGAGGCTTAAGTCAACCTAACTTAGTCCCTGTCCACACCAGGCTTTCATTAATAGAATCGCTGGTTATGTTGACCTAACCCTTAGGTTGACTCCTTAGGTCGACCTAAGCACAGTGTGGACACTTAAGTCCACTTTATTAGGACGACCTAAGGGCAGTTAAGTCGACTTACTAAGTCCCCGTTCGAGGAAACCACTTTGTTAAGTTGACTTAATAAGGTTTTGGCTACCAATTCTGACTCCAACCACTAGGCATAACCTCCCTGTCCCACTCCATCACACAAGGTCAACTCCAAGAACTGATTTCAAGTCTAGAAGAAATTACCCTTCCAATTTCTAATAGCAAGACCTTCAAATCCTCAAGTCTAACAATTTACAATTAATAATTCATCCATTCAGAATGCTGTGGTCAGTTCTAGAAGGATGGAAAGAGAGAGTTTGCTTATACATCTGTAATTCAATTAGGAGATTCTGGAAGCATCAGAAATTTTATCTTTATAGCCTTGGGGTGAATTAGAACATTAATAATCAAACTACTGGTATAATAATTAATATATGAAACATAGCTAAGAGCTGGAAGAATCATTAGAAATTCATGTGCCTTACAGAGCTCACCCCGTCATGCCTGCAAGTAAGGCGTGCAACACAGTGTCTTACGACTTCATCACATGCCTGTTGTGTCTCTCAAAGCAGTAATCCACATCAGCCAGGGTCCCTTTGTTTTTCTTCTACACTCCCCAAAACCACCACCACATGAGCAGGATTTTCACAAACTCTCAGCACTGTCCTAACTCTGCTGTAGCTGAAGTCAGAGGGAGTTTTACCACTGACTTCATTGGAGGTGGAGTTATGTAAACACTGAGCACCTACAAAGTAGAGCCAGATAGAAATTTTTCAATAAAATGTCTTTTTGTTGGAAAATGTCAAGTCAACAAAACAAACTATTCATGGGGATGTACTGGATTAGACAAAACTTTCTTTAAGAAAGGCTTTCCAGGTTCAGGAATTTCAGAATGGGTAATAAAGGGTGGAGGAGAAAGGCAGACCCCCAAATAACAGTAACCTAGTGGGTAAAACAGATACTTGGATCCAAGTCTCCTACATCCTAGATGAATGTCCTAACTACCAGGCTACTGGTTATTCTTGGGGGTGGGGGAAGGTTCATTAAAACACCCTGAAAGGCCTTAGTTTCATCCCAAAGTGGAATGAGAAAAATTTCCAAACTCTCAGGGACATTCATATGAAAACCATTTCCCATCCAGCTTTAATTTGAAAATCCCACTCTACATGCAGTAACCGTTCCCATAGTGCTGCTGTTAAAGTTACCATTTAGCCAATAGGACAGATACGAAGTAACTGGCTGATGAAGACAGGTGGATTAGAAACCATTAGTTAAATACTAAATAATAATGATAAAATCAATATGTATTTTAGAAGCAATACTGCTCTTCAAGAAGTGCCATGAAACAGAGGCGGCCTTTGGCTATTGGGGGCCCTAGGCGAAGGCCTATTGTGGGGCCCCCTATAGGCACATAGGGGTCCCCATCTGTGACCTCGCCCACCCACCGCGGGCTACCTTCACTGAACCCCCGGATCTGCTCACTGGCTACCTGACCCCACCCCCTTCTCTGCCCATCAGTTCCCCGACACTCCCGGCCCACCCCTCTTACCTGGCCGGAGCTGCAGGGGCAGCCAGACTCCTTCCTGGCCAGGCATGCTCAGGGCAGGAGATTTGAAAGGCCCCACGCTGGCCGCAGCTCCCAGGTAGGAGGGGCGTCGCTGCCCCCAAAATAGGTTCGTGGCCCGGCCCCGATCCATCCCACAAGGCGGGCCCAATCTGTTGTCGGGGGGTGTGCAATCCATTCTGGGATGGGGGACCGAAGTCGTCTCCCCAGGACCAGATCCGGCTGGCAGCAGCCGGGAGGGCCCTGGATCCATGGTTCCGCCGGGGCCCGGATCCAGCCACTGCAGCCAAGTGGGCCCCGGTTCCAACCACTGCAGCCTTGGCAGGGGCCTGGATCCACGGGTCCCATGGTGGCGCATTGGGCCGCTGGTGGCGGCTGGGCCCCAGGTCCCTGCCACTGCCAGACCTGGGGAACTGGTGCTGGGACTCGGGGCACATGCCCTCCATGCTCAGCACCAGCACTGCCATTGGCAGGAGAAGCAGGTGATGGCCCTGACCACTGATAGGGGCCCCTTAGTGCTCAGGGCCCCAGGCGGCCGCCTGCTTCGCCTGCCCCAAAAGCCGCCTCTGCCGTGCAATGTAGAGAACTATTCTTTCCAATTGGCTAATCATACCTAGCCTACAGAGCTTTGGGTTTTTACACAGAGAAGTATATTGTGTGGGTAACTGATATAACCATTCACAACACCAAGGAATAACAGAAATAAATTGAGAAAAATTTAAGGAAAACGTCCTTAGAAATGAGATGCATTAAAACGACGAAGTCGTCTCCCCAAGGGCGTGTTGGAAACCATATTAACTGAAACATTTAAAATGCATCTGGACAAAGCACAGGAAACAAACCTGCACTGAAAGGCAGATTTTAGAGATGACCTGACAGGTCTCTCTCATCTGTGACTGCTCATTAATTCTTATCGGGATTGTTATTACAGTTGTTCTGAGCTATTTTCCAGGGAGCTGAACGTTAATGCAACCTGCCTTCTCTTCTCCCCACAGACCTACGGCCATAAGAGATATTACCTCACCCACCTTGTCTATTTGCAATATAGATATTTGTCACCCTATATGTCACTAAAGCTACGCATAAAAGATGTCTTAGTACATTACGCTGCTAACAGAACAAGTTCACCATGCTGCAAACCACCACTTTCCTCACCTCCCCCACAAAAGCTACATTTCCTTCCCTTGCTCACACACTGATGTAGGTTCATACTTGGTGACCAACCATTTGAGGCAGACCACTGCCTAGATTTTATATTGTCTCCGCTTTCGCTCTCTTTTTGCCCTTGCTTTTACAAAAACAAGTAAAAGAGGCAGCAGAGAAAAGCTTTCTACATGGAAGCCTACAGAGAAGAACAGTGTTCCAATGTGCTACAGATGCATGCTGAAAGATCCAGTTTGCAGTGTTGTAGCTGTACTGGTCCCAGAATTCGGGAGAAACAAGGTGGGTGAAGTAATATCTCTACTGGACCAATTTCTGTTTGGGAAAGGTATGCAGTGTATTACAGCTAATCTAACAGATCTGAAAAATTATTCTAGATTGCTTGGAAGTTGGTATCTTTTATCAACAGAAATTGGTCCAATAAGAGATATTACCTGCTCTCTCCAGGAGCCTGAAATAATCATGGGTACAGCAGCACTGCATATAACAATAGAAGACACTGAATTTTGCCATCCACAACATAAAGAAAAAGACCAAATTCATTTGACCAATGGTGTCCATCATCAGGGCTACGAACATGCCCTGTGCCTCCTTGTGCTCCTGATGAAGAGCAAAGAGGGTAGAGCAGCTACAACTTCAAAAGCAGGGATGGAGAGTGAGGTGGAGTGTGAGATCCATACTGACTGAAACATCTTGAAGAACCATAGTAATATGGTAGGGTAAATGGTGGTTCTTCAACTGTGTTTCAATATGGCAATTAACTTGGGGAGCCTTGACTGTATCTTCAAAGAGATTGTAGCTATGCTCTTCTGAATTTGATGACTGCTCTGTCTGTGATGTTGAGTGAATAATATTTATTGAAAGTCAGTAGATTGCTCTACATTGGATAAAATCACTAGGCCTTTTGATGCACCAGATATGTCCATAAAGAGATTGGGAGAGAACCTGAGAGATTCAGTCTGTTGAGGCAGTAAAGCAGGGCTCTGGATATGTCCAGAGTATTAGTATTCTTCTCTCCCAGGGAAGAGAAGTAACTTTGGGAAGAAGACTGGCAAGAAAATGGAGTGGCTCAGATGGAATTCTGAGACCACCGCCATAGGGAGAAATGTGGGGTATAGTTTCATCACCACCTTGTCCCTGAAAAAAAGCATGCCCAGTGGCTCACATTGACTCTCTGTGGAAATGTGATGAGAACCTATAGAAGATCATGTTGATGGTAAGATGGTTCAAGGAACAGTTCTACAGAGGTTCAAATGAAGACTCCATGTGTTGCCAGAAAACAACATTAAGATCCCACATGGAAGTCAGGTCTGTAACTGGGAGGAGGGGGGAAGAAGTGCAGATGTGAAGATGAGCTTTAATAAACCTTGACACTAGAGGAGAAGAAAATGTGGCTAAATTAAGGTGTGGCACATTGATATCGCTACCAGATGGACCATGAGAGATGCCAATGGAGGTTTCTCACTAGTGAAATATTGGGTCTGGTAGGGCTTTCACAGAGATTATTGTGGTTGCTTACCATATTCCTGCTTGAAAAGTCTGCTAAGTCACGTTGACTTTTGGAAGATGTAGAACCCGTGGGGTTGCCAAAGATCAGTGACACCACTCCCAAAGCTTGAAAGTATCTACACAAAGATGACATTTGAGTCCCTCCCTATTTGTTGATACAGTGCATCACCAACATTTTGTCTGTCAGGATTTGCACGGTTGAGATCCACAGGATGCTATATAGACAATCCGGGTGACACTCAGTTCCAAGACATTTATGCATAGTTTCAGGCCTTCTAGAGATCATGCACTCTGTATCTGGAGATGGTTCAGGTGGACACCCCAATCTGTCCCTGGTGAGTTTTTAACAAGAATCATCTTTGGGTAAGGGCCAAAAAGGACACCCCTTTTCTTATATTCAGGGGTCTAGTGACCAAATGAGCTCTCACAGGACTTCAGGTGGGGTAATAAAACATGTATTCATATTTCTGGGTTGACAGTAGACAGTCATTAGTCAGAGTTGTAGAGGACACAGGCAAAATCTAATAGGTGGTGTCACATACTCACACACCTATACATGGACTAGTAATCCCAAGAAATGTATGAATCATTGCCATCACTCTTGTCCTTTTGTTGTGCACTGAAGGAACCTGAACCTGTCATCTGGCAGAGAGGCCCATGTTGACTGGGAGTTGAGTAGGATTCCTATGAATTCTATCATCTGAGATGGTGAGAAAGACTGCTTCTACTTCTAGTCCATCAGGAATTATAATTGAGAGAATTGGGAAAGAACATATTCCAGGGCAAATCTGATCTTCCCAGGACCCAACCTGATCAGCCAGTCATCCAGGGATGAGCAGACACAAATTCCCTGTTTCCTTACATGTGCCATCATCCTTGCCAGACACATATTAAAAGACTTTACAGGTCATGTAGAATCTAAGGGCAAAAGCCTGTATTGACAGGGGTTAGACCCTACTGTAACTCTTAGGGACTTCCATTGGGGTGGAGGGTTAGCAATCTGGAAATTCAAAGGTTGTGGGGAGGGACATTCATTACAACAGTATAGTTGCTTTAGAATCTTTCAGCAAGTGTACGGATCTGTTAGTCTTCTTGCTGAATGGTTCCTCGCCTGTAAAAGGCAAGTCCTTAATTGTTGTTTGCCCAAAGCTTGGAGCTATTATGGTTGTTGTATGGTCAACGCAGGGGTCATAGAACTCCCAGAGATGTTCAATGTATTCATTGCCTCCTGCAAAGCAATTTTTGCCACAAGATGGCCTTTTTTAGGATGCCTTTGAGCTCCTCTGCTCTCATGCAGGAGTTCAACAACAACGGGTATTACTTTGTCCCATGTTAGAAAGCCTATTTAGCTAGTTGGTCTTGACTGTTGGCCACTCACAGTTGGAATGAGAAAGGCTTTCTCCCAAACAGTTCTCAATAACTGGGGTCCTTGTCCTTTGGCATAGTCTTGAGCACATTTTTTCTTTTACAATGGAGACCACTAAGCATCCAGAATTAGGGTGCATATAAAAGTAGTCGAGCCAAAGAAGGCACCTGGTATTTTTCTCAACACACTTCACTGCTTCACTCTTATTGTAGCCGGTGTCTTCCACAGAGTTCTCACTGAGTCTAACAGTCCCTCTTTGATGGTGAAGGTGATCCTAGCAGTGCCTGAAACTACTCAATATCAAGTAACTTGTGAGATGTTCTGAAAATGACTGAAGTCTTCATCTCCAAGGTGTCAGAAATCCACACCCAGAGCACTTGAAATGATTTGAAATCATTTGGTGTCAATATTAGTGCCAAGTGAACATGAAGAGAGGTCTGTGGGAGACAAGGTGGAATATACATGGTGCTCCATTTTTTGGGTTCCTCTCCTCATGGTACTCTGATATCTGTGATCTAGGCAGGGGAGCTGGCAGGAAGGGAGAACTTTTCCTCTGTCTCAGTGATGGAGACTGATTCCTTGTTGCCTGAGTGTATCGACCCTAATAAGGCCCACGTGGTATCTGTTCACATATGGGTGGTTAATGGGTTGCTAACTGGACCGGTGCCATTCTTGGTGAGGGCAAGACTGGACTATATAGAAATCTTTAGGGCACATGGTGCCACCACTCATAGATATTACAGGGGATGATTTTCTGGTGGTGATGAAGGATACATTTCCTTCATGAGTGTTGGCAATAGGCATGTCAGTACTGGCAGACATTTCAGAGTCAATGATGGCACCGGAGTGGCTCTCTTCTGCTTCTCCAGTACTAGGGTCAATGTTGGTGGAGAAGCCTTTGGGACCAGGCCCAGTATTGAGAGTCTGCAATGTTTCAATCAGCTTCTTCCCACCTGTCTTTGACTCTGTGTGGAGGCTTTCTTCTGAGTCCTCGCTGTCTCTTTCCAGATGAAAACAAAATGTCCTTCTTAAGCTGTTGCCCCAGTGTTTGAGTCAGCCCCTTTCAGCACCTCATTTAAATGTCTGATAACATTGGTGCCAACACCAATGCAGACATCAACATCAGCACCAGGTCTTTTCTCGGCGCTGATTTCTCCATGAAGCTCTTCAGTACTTTCTGTCTGCTCAATGGAGCAACAGACAATGAAAGGCTTGACAGATAAAGGTGTCTTTGACCTTGGACCTTCTAGGTTCAATACCAGCCTCTGATTGTTTATGAAAGTGGCACTTCAGTCTTGCATCTTGAGCCTAGCAAGTCCTTGCAGAGAATCAGAGGCACAGGTATCCTTTTGGAATATATAATTCATCTTGGCAGAATAGGCACCAGTTATCCTCATCTGTAATGGGTATGAGACCCTTCAGATGGATAAAGCTTAAGACCTGAGTATTTTGAATCAACCATTTTTTGCCCTTCTACAAGGATTCTATACATGAGAAGAGGGGTCTATATGGGCTAGGGGTGCCTGATCACAAACCCCTGAGCACACAGTTATTTAATCAGTCTCAGAAGGTTTTTTTGTTTGTTTGTTTTTTGAAGACTGAGGATTATGCTGAAGAATTGTCAAGATTCAGAGAGGTTTTGGAGGAGTTAACAAATACCAGCATATAGTCAGACAGGAAAACACTAGGTTATAGAGCTGTAGTTTTCAACCTGTGATCTGCAGACTTTTGGGAGTCTGCAGACTTGATCTAAGATTTCTAACGGGGACTGTACTTCCATTCAAAATTGTGTAGGTTTCTGCAAATGAAAAAAGGCTGAAAACCTGGAGGACTTCATCATCCAGAGTTCTCAGTGAAGATGCTTTCATTGGCAACAAATAAGAACATGATTAAAATGAATCTATTACAGTAATTGAGTAGTCAGGGAAGTGCAGTGATGCTTGAGGTCTGTGAATAAACTTGGAGAATATTATAGGAGACGTTGATAGACCTGGATGGTTGGTATCTCACTCAAACTGTTATATCTAGCAAACAGGTATTTTCTTTCCTTTTGGGATAAGGGTCCACAGTTTATCCTACTTGCCACTCAAAAGTGTCCAAACTACAGACTGAATGACCCAGACAGGCTACAAGGGACACAGAACACTTCACTTACAATGAAAGAGGTTTCATGAAGTCTCATGCTCTCCTCTCTATTCATATCACATCCCACACAAGAGGGCAAAGTGGATTATCTATATACCTAAACGACAGTGGTATATATGCACGGCGGGGACGCAGCTGCGCGCGCAGCAGCTGAATCCACGTCCTGCTGCGGCCGGGCTGGGGAGATTCAAATCTCCCGCTCTGAGCATGCTCAGAGAGAGCGTACTCAGGGTGGGGGCAGCCTGGCCCAGAAGCGGCTCTGCCGGCTCTTGCGGCAGCTCCGAGCCTCCGGCCAGGTAAGGGGGCTGGGAAGGGGCTGGAGGGAGACCTGGAGAGGGGTGGGGGGGACAAGGAGACTGGCTGGGTTAGAGGGGTGGGG
>ML685777.1:4869127-4971733 GCA_007922175.1 Pelusios castaneus
GGGTTCGGGGGGCGGCAGAAGCTCCGGCGGAGCTTCTGCCACCCCCCGATCCCCCAGCTGCTCCTGCTGTCAGCAGGAGCCCGGGAACTGAGCTGGGCGATTCTTTAGAGAATCGGGGGTTTACTGGTGTTACTCTAACATTTGCTATTCTAATGCGTCTCCAGTGCCTTGTTCATTTTTTGCACAATACATTTTACTTTTTTTAAAGGGGCAATCCTGCATGGGCCTAAATATGCAGACGTGCCCTGACAGTGTGTTGCCTTCCTGAAACAACAGCTATGGGAGTGGTGGGAATGATCCCCAAGCAATTTTAATTGATCTTCACAATGAAGCCTAATGATGGCATTTTGAAAGAGTGGTTCTCAAGGAGAGAGGTCCTAGGCAGACATGCAAAACGTGTCATACCATCTGAAGCAACCTGATAGAGAGAGAGCTATTCAGCAGTGGAAGTAGCTATCTGTACACAGCTGCATTGCTCTGCAGGGACCTAGGCTGCAGCCTTTTGAAAAGGTGGCTATAAATCCCAAGACCAAAGATTATTTTTCTTTTCTTTTCTTTTCTTTTCTTTTCAGAAACAACAATTATTCTGTGATTGTGAGAACAGATTAAGCAGAGAACAACTATTTCGTCCTCCCACCATATATGTGACTGAAGTTAAGTAACCGTCTCTCTCTCTCTCTCTCTCGTTTTTAACAAAACACAGAAGATCATTATTACTTTAATGTCCTTATTGTATTTTTTCTACTTTGGCATTAATTAGTAAGATGCCCCTAGGCTGCTGTGAGTTTAAGAGAATGAGAAAGCAGTTTTTTAAGCAATGGCTGCTGTTTGTTTTTTTTTCCTCCTCCCCTCCTCCCTAATTCTCTTGAATTTATTTATTTTATTACTACCTTGGTCAAATTTCAAGTCTGGCTCAAGTACCATAGCTAAAAGGCCTCAAAAGCACTTCTAGGTGGCAGCCACATCTCCCATGGAATACCGCAGAAGATTTCAATTCAGTCTCTGAAAGCAGGCTTGTTAATTTGTTCTAAAAGGCAAAAGTGACAATGCTTTAATTTCAGGGTAATGTTACAGTTTTATGACTTAGTAGTTTTATTTAATGGTCCAATTTACTAGGATATTATGCTGTCTGCAGTCAGGTGTGGGAGGTAGTTTTACAACACAGGACTTGAGCACTTCTACAGATTTTAGACCCTCATTCTAGCTTCACCAATACTTCCATAATCCTGCTGGAAAGCTCCATGTTGCCTTTGATGGCACACAAATTAAAGTGGGGAGGGGGTGAAGGAATTAGAGCAGCTGGGAAACTGTTTTTCAAAGATTTCTCTATTGTTTGATTCACATTTTTATTCTTCAGTTGGAAATCTCTCCATAGTGCAACATTTCACCCTTGGAACCCAATCACTTCTCTGTGATTTAGGAGGTTTGTCACAAAACAAGATTATTCAGACTGATTAAATGGCCAACAAGCCAAACATAGGGTAAATGTTACATGTGCAAGAGAAAAAATGTGGTGAGAGCTCACGGGAAGAATGTGTGTTGTGGTGCTGTGAACAGAATGCCAAAGCTTGCACCCCCAGCTAGAGGAGCAGCATGTGCCCACCTATGAACAAACTTCAGCCTTCCTATAGTGCACTGCTTTTAGCTATGGTAGCAGGTAAGCAAGCTAATATATATTCCCCAACCAACATAAAAAGGTAATTTCTTAAAGGGCCAACAGCCCCAATTCATTCATCTTTAAAATATACATTTCAAAACTACCCTTACCTTGACATATTTTTTCCACCTTTCCTTTCCCATCCCTGCTGGCTCCCAAGCTGCATGTGTTGGTGCAGTTCCCTCCCTTCTCAGCTTCCTCCTACTTTCTCATTCATTTGGTTACGCACCAAGCCAGCATTTAAGCTTTGCAATGCATCTCCATGGAAATAACTCTGAATGGGTTCCATCCCCCCCCACCTGGCCTTGGGCCAACCCTATTCCCTGAAGATACTGACAGTATAGTATCTGGGATGTAGTGAACAATATTGCATTCAAGAGGCTTAATCTCTTCTGGAGTTTGCCAGGAAATATGAGGAATGTGTTTATTACCCTATTCCAGTGTGCTAACTGTTCCCTGTGAGACGGCAGAGGGAGGGACCAAAGCGAAGCATTGCCAGCAGATCGAGGGAAGTGATTATTTCCTTTTATTCAGCACTTGTGAGCCCACATTTGGAGTCCTGTGTCCAGTTTTGCCCCCCCCCCCCCCACTACAGAAAGGATGTGGACAAACTGAAAAGAGTCCAGTGGAAGGCAACAAATATGATTAGGAGGCTGGAGAACATGACATATGAGGAGAAGCTGAGGAACTAGGATTGTTTAGTCTGCAGAAAAGAATGAGGGCAGGGGGACTTAATAACGGCCTTTAACTACCTGAAAGGGGGTTCCAGGGAGGCTGGAGTGAGGCTGTTCTCAGTGCTAGTAGATGACAGAACTAGGGGCAATGGTCTCAAGTTGCAATGGGAGATGTCTTGGTTGGCTACTAGGAAAGTTTTTCACTACGAGGGTGGTGAAACACTGGAGTGGGTTACCTTGGAAGGTGGTGGAAACTCTACCCTAAGTAGTTATGGTTAAATATGTACTCATGTATTAATGTACAGAAGTACATGTATAAACAATTATTAATATTTATGATTAAGTACATATTTAACTTATGTATGCACCCCAGGTTCCGAGTGGAGTTGTGCTCAGAAATCCCAAAAGCTAAAGACTCTTGGGATTTAGTGAGAGTTTTTCCATTGACTTCTAAGATCCATTCTCTACAATAAAGTAGAGGCAGGTAATAAAATCAGTGGGAATAGTCACATACTTAAAGTTAGGCATGTGCTTAACTTAGCTTTGACAAACTGAAGTCTTATTTTCTGAATGTAATTGGACATATACCATAAGGGCCGGAGAGGTAAACAGATTGGTTTAAAAAAAAGTGGAACATTGTAGGAAAAAAATTATGGAGGAGGAGATGAAAGGGTAGGAGTGATTTTATAAATTGCAAATGTCTACTTTTATTGTTTAGATGTCTCAGTATCCACTTCCTGCAGCAACTTTCAGAATTCCCGCTTATGACTCTAGCTTAAATATGACATGAAGTATTCTGAAAGATGGAAAGTAAAACTTTTCCTTGGCTCTACCAGGTAGTAGATATTTGCATTGCAATCTTGAATTTTAATGTACAGAAAGTGGAATGCTCAGCAACACTTTAAAAATGTTTCTTATTCCCTAACACAAGGTTCCTTTATGGGAGTTTCCAAAAATAAGTCTTGGAGTAGCAGCACCAGATATGGAAGAGGACGGCTATCTTTCTTTGCTATAGTCCTCTTAAAAAAAAAAAAAAAAAAAAAAAAAAAAAAGGCTTTCAGTAATGGATAAATAACTGGCTGAGATAAAATTAAGAATTGATCTTGTCATACCAACTTCTAAGTGGTATTGATTTGATGGCCTTGGGTCTGTGTACAAGAAAACTGAAGAACTAAAGAAATAGAGTGGTGGTATGATGCTGTGCATCATAACCACATCTTTTAGATACTGAGGTTAAAATTTATTCCCTGGGAGGTGTGAAGAGGTCATTTTAAACACTCTCCATTATAGAGTAACAATGCAAGTACATAGCTGTGGCTTGCATATCTATAGACTTAGTGATGAAGGGTGTGATGAAATACACAAGACAGATCAATAGACTACAAACAGGAAGAGAAAGAAAGAAAGCAGAAGCATCACAGGAACATAAGCACTGCCACACCAGTTCAGATCTAGTCCATCTAGTCCAAAAGCCAGTTTATGACAGACTGCTATCAGCTGCTTTAGAGGGAGATGCAAGAAACAGACACTCATTGAATGACCCGCCTATAGGGAAAGTGATGCTGATTCACACCCACACCCCTAATGAAATTGTAGATGTTCTCATTATCCATCATAGAAGTTGAATTTCTCTTTGCATCCTGCTTTCTTTAGCTTAATGGTATTCATGGCAATGAGTTCCATGCATTAAGTGTGTGCTGGATGAAAGTATTTTACCAGTATTAAGTTTGTTGCCTTTCAGTGTCATAAAATCTCTCTTTGTTCTCAAATTATGGGCAAGTGCAGATGGGAACGCCTAATTTACCTTCCCTATATCTCTGATTTCTATATTCTCCCTCTTATTTATCTAGTGACTAAATGAAATTGTCTCTTTTCGGTTTCTCTTTGCATAAAAGTCTTTCTGTGACTCTTGTCAAGTCTGTTACTGTTCCTGAATATCTTCTATTCCAACAATGCCGTTTTTTGACAGTAACTAGAAATAAACACAGCCTTCAAGATGAGGCCCTTATACAAGTACTAGAGTCTTCTTTGTCCTTAACTAACCTAAGTAATACTTTGTCACCTGCATTTGTCACCTCCTTGTTCAGTAATTTCCCCAGATCATTAATTAACATAAAGAACAACCTATATAACATGTTATATAACATAATATAAAGAATGAGTCATCATGATACACACTGTCGTTAACTTCTTACCATGTCGAAAATAGAATATATATTCTTTGTTCTTTCTCAGAGGCAAACAGACAGACACAAACACAAGATGCTTTTTTTCCCCCAGAATTATTTTTTCAGTGCCTGATTACAAAGATGAGAGGCTGCATAAAAATAATGATGTTAAGGTGAATACTATCAGGTATATTAACTGGTATCACACGTTGATACCTTTCCCTGTCAAGATCCCACACCAGCGAGGTGTTCTTAATAAATAAGACACCAGCATTGGGAAAAGCAATTTTAATTCAGTCCCAGTTAACAAATGGCAAAGGCCATGGTCTCTATCTGATCTAGGTGCATTTAGTTGTAGTTGTTACTGATTGCTAGCTCCAAACTTGGGAAAAATTCTGCTCCCAAGACTTGTGGCACAGTTCATGTCAGATGATCTGCCTCTCCACGCTGAAATCACTGTTTCAAAAGTCATATTGACTGAAATGCAAAGTAATTAGCTCATAACATTACTATGAATACTGGCCATGTGTTAATCTTTTCTCTGGCTTTTCTATTGTTTCATGTCACCTCTAAATCTCTGACTTTGGAGCATGAATTTACACCTCTTGACAGTGCTACACTAATAAACAAACAAACAACAATAAACACCGAGGTGCGCAAAGCGGTAGGATGGTTTCATGGTTAGGTAACTAAACTGACTGATTTGGAGTTATTTCCCAGCTCTGCCTTTCTCTCTCTTGGTGACCATACAAAAATCATTTCCCTCCCTCTCTGCTTGAGTCTCTTATCTGTACAGTGGGGATATGATAGATTTGGCTGGGAATTGTTATTATTTTTGTGATTAAAAAAAATGTGTGTTTTTTTTTTTTTCTTTTTTTGGAAAAAAAACAAGTAAACCACAAAAGTTTTACACTCTACAGCAACAAACATTTCAATGAATAAGAGAAAAATGGGCTTTGAGATGTCTGGCTTTCCTCCAAAACAAACAAACAAACAAACATTTTCCAAGAAAACAGAGACTTGGCACATACATATACATGTATTTAGTACAATCTTAATTTTTCATTAAAACAGTTTTGCCCTAAATATTTTACCAGCCCTTGATAATAAGGAGTTAGGTGTGGTAAGAACAATATAAAAGAAGTTCCCTGATTGGGTGAAAGTGGGAAGACCCCCAAGGTGAATCCCAACAGGGACCATCCTTCTATAGATAATCATCTATTGAGAGTCCCCAGAATATCCTTGAGCATGTGACTGTGACTACAGTCTCGGTCATTGCATGGGTTTTTGTAGGATTTACATATGCATGATAATTGTAACCTTACTTATTGTTTTAATAAAGTATGTAGTACAAATAAGGCTTGTGGTTGTGTCTGTGGCCCCTGTCCTGGGTCTCTGTGTACCCCTGCTGTCTTCAAATTTAAGAACGCACAAGAGGTGATTTTCACCTCACAGGAGCTGACGCCACATTAGTTTCATACACAGAGTGAACAGTAATTCCTGTGCCAAAAGATTTACAGTCTAAGTAACCAAGGCAAATGGGGGGTAAGATGGATCTTGTCATTCATAAACATGAGGCTTTTAACCTATTTTTCTTATCTATATTTCTGTAGCCTATGAATATTGGGTTGCCCTATTTTCCATAGGCTATTTTCTTAATTCCTTTTAGCCTCCATGAACAACGTCACCTGTAAACAGGAAAAAAACATTCCATCATGTTACAGTGAAGTGTCTCATGATCTCAGAGACAATACAATGTGGTCTATTGTAATCTAAGTTTCTGTAACATCACCTATTGGCATTTTTTCTACAGCAATCTTGTGACCTCACCTGTAATATTGCAGTGGACCTGGAATGGTCCAAGCGGTCCACTTCCATCGGAATCAATATGGAAGAAACCAGACGTCTTTCCTTTGTGCCGATAGGCTTCACATGATTGCTCATAGACGGCTGCAGTAAAGAGAGATACACATTACTTCAGAGATAGAGAGAGGGCACTGGTAGACATACATGTACCCAAAATTATAACAATTGTTAGTGGCATAGTTTATCCCCTTGCTGGCTTACATGTCAGGCCCTAGTTCAGGGAGCAGCAGTTAAATGCATGCTTGAACGCTTTCATGGAGAGAGATGGATCTAAGTATATACTCTTCTGGACTGGGGCCTTAAACAATAGGATGCTGCTATTTTCCTAAGCTAATTAAATGTTTTGTAGGACTGACACAGAATTAGAAGTGTGCCATCATCCAGTGAAGGGATGTAGCACACACTGGAGACTGATAATCAACATATAACTTAGAACATGGACACGCCTGAAAGTCTGGACAACATAGGGCACAGATGTTCCATGTCTTCCATGGAGTAGCTGGCTGGTTCTCCCAAGCAGCCCCAAGAAATGACCAACAGAACCTCAGCCAAGAAGACAAAGG
This sequence comes from Pelusios castaneus, assembly GCA_007922175.1. NCBI lineage: Eukaryota > Metazoa > Chordata > Testudines > Pelomedusidae > Pelusios > Pelusios castaneus. The sequence continues at coordinate 4,876,056 of ML685777.1, forward strand.
TCCAGGGGTACTCAATGAGTTCCATCTGAGTAGGGTTCTACGACAGCTTGTACCCTATTTTTATACATCACACCCATGTATATATAAACTTTCCTGAGCTAAAAGGTTCATGCCCGGAGAAAGCTTCAATGCATATAAATTCAAGGGGTAAATAATACAATCAGTGACTGTCACTAAAGAACAATGAGAATGTGGTAATGTCTTCCAACTTCAGTCAAAATATCATGATCTCAATAGCTAATTCATCCCCTGGGCACTATATTACTGCTAATATTGACCTTATGTCCATTAAAAGTCATAGGCACATATGTTTTTTGTCTGTAAATACACACACAATTTCAAAGAGTTAATGCTTTCACTTCTGGCATGGATAGTTGGCAAATAGCCTCCTCCAGGACTGATGCTAACATATCTCCACAATTCCCACAGCAAGCAGATTTTTAACAGCAGCTGGTGGCTCCCTTAGCTTCTGTGAGAATGCATTAGCCCCTACAGTTCCTATTACAGATTAAGTGTGGTGAGACCCAAAATGGAGATTGAAAATAGGGGATACAACTAAAATTTAAAAAGTGCTGGAAGAGAGGATGATATTGATTTATGTATACATCATACATGATGATGCCATACCTTCAGGGTTATGATTCATAACTTCTGGCACCCTTAATTTACAGTAATTAGACTGATACCCCACAATCCACATGTCATAGAGGCAAAGATGAAATTCCTTAAGATAGACAGGTAAGCGGTGAAATGCACGAAGATCTTCCAACTTGGATTTTGAGTGTGTATGGTCTTCTTCCCACTGTAAGAACCGATCCTATTTCCATGTAAACTGTTACCATATTACATTGATCTGAATTTAATAACCATAACAGTTTTTTCATTGATATTTAACCAATTACTCAAAAAGAAAAAGAAAAAGCTCAGCCAGACTTGACAGATGGATCAAGACATTTTTCTCCCTATGAGAGGTACATATTTGGGACATACGGTAGTTCTGAAGATCCAAGCCAACTCAGCAATATATGGCCTTGCAATAACTAAACTCATTAGTGATAACAATAGCAGAACATAGAGTCATATACCTGAGTATCATCTTCAGCTACTGCAAGGTCAAATCTCTCTTTTTCTTGCCCTTTGTTTTTATGTGCACATTTAAGAGCTATTCATATACAAACGCATACCACTACACAGCAGTTCAGGATGCATAGAGATGGAGAAGCTCACAGGGGATCTTGCAAATACCCCATCTGTTAGAGTCCACAAATTCTTTGTGAGTCCTGTCTACTTTCCAGCCATCAGAGCTATGCAGTTAAATTGGATATACTATACAGTTTGCAGTGTTGATGTTGTAAATAAAGCTTAGCTGTTCAGAATGCCTTTCATCCAGAAAGATCTCAAGGAGCTTTGCAGACTGAAACTAAAGAAATCATTCACCCACTGCTTCAAAAGGCCACTCCCACTGGTGTGGAACAGAACAGCAATTCTGTACTAGAAACATCACACAGTTGTTAGATTTGTTTTTTTTTTATTTATTTTTTAAATAAGAAGAGAAGAATTATTTTCTCAAATGGATGAAGCTTCAGAAGGAATGAATTTAAATAGCTAGAATGGAATTCTGGACAGGTCTCTAGGGACGACACTGTTGCTGCTGTTCCAAATATGCTGTGAGACGTAACAGCCGTAAGATGTGTTTTTACATCTGCTAAGAAAGTCCTTGTAGCATAGGGCACGGTCCCACAGTCACTCACACCAAAAAGTGCCAGTGTATGGGACTGGGGGATAGGTAGTCTTGTCCAGTGGTCACAGCTGGGCCGGGGGCCACTTGTCAGGTACAGTAATCAGCAGGCAGAGGAATCACTACAGCCCAATTCAATAAGAAGGCTAAGTCAAAGTCAGGGTAAGGCTGGGGATTAGAGATCAGATGTAGATCAAACTAGAATCAGGAGGCAAGAGTCAGGGTCAAATGGGGTTCAGAGACCAGGTGTCAGGACATAAGTTGAGCTCTGGAGTTGCAACAGGCCCAAAGTCTGTAATAGCAATACGTTCCTGGGCACCATACAGGGTTTACGTCGGTTGGCCAATCAGAGGGCCACAGGGGACTGTCACTCTGTTCCCTTGGTTGGCCAATCAGAGGGCCACAGGGACTGTCACTCTGTTCCCTTGGTTGGCCAATTAGAAGGCCACAGGGGACTGTCACTCTGTTCCCTTGGTTGGCCAATCAGAGAGCCAGAGGGACTGTCACTCTGCTCCTTGAGCAGTACTTCCCACAGTGCCTTTTCTTCACAGCACCCCCTAGGTCTGTTTGCAGGCTTCCCCGTGGCACTATGGGAATGTCAGCCATCCCTGGCTCTTAATTCCCAGGTTATAGTCATCATCCTCAATTCTCAGATTAACCCTGAGCCCCTATTCTCAGGGGCACTCTTCCGCTGAGTGGATGCTGAGCCTTGTTTATTTGACTTGTCTTGATGAAATTCTCTCACCAGGTCAGAGGCACAACAAATTCCAAGGAACATTATTTAGGATCACAGCCCTTCTCGGTCAGTGAAATAGTACAGTCCCCCCCTCTGCAGTGTAGAGGCCAGGATATTGTGACAAATTTTGAAAGGTGCAAGGAACTTGTGGTCTAAATTGCAGAACAGCTGTTTTTTAGGGAGGTGATTTGCTGCAAACCAGACAATCTGTCTAACCATGAGAGATGGGCATCGATGGTCTGCATTCTGCCTGTTGTCCCCTTTTGTTGCCTTCCAGGTGGTTCCTAAGATATGGTGCATTCATTGAATATAGTTAAGGGCTGATGGGTTTGGGAGGCTGCTGCCCAGGCCAGATGGAAGGGGTGGAACACATAATTTGCAAAGAAGAGACTCTGCCTTGCAGAGGTATGCTCAGCGTTGTATGAGAATGTGGCATAAGGAAGCTGGAATAGCCACTTATCTTGATGGCAACTGACAAAGCACCACAGGTATTGCTTTAACACTTGATTCACCCTTTCGATCTGCCCATCTGTCTGGGAATGGTATATGGAGGAGGTAAAAGCATAAACATCCATTAACTGGACCACTTCACAGCAAAATCATGAGATAAACTGTAGGTCTTGCTCTCAGGTGATACAGTCTGGAAGCCTATGAAGACAAATCTCATGAACAACTAGGAAGTAGTAGTTTTTTCAGCAGAGGACAAGCCGTTACCAGGGATGAAGTGCCTAATTTTGGTCAGCTGGTGTGTGGCCATCAGAGTCAGGGAGTTCTTTTATGAATTCAAAGGTGATTGAGTCCCAGGGTCTATTCTGAGTCTCCGGGGGTACCAGGGCATTGAGAGATTTAGTATGGGACATCTTGGTATGAACACGTAGACTATGAGAGTTAACCAGTCCTGGACTTCAACACACATACAAGGACACCAGAAGAAACAGGAAACTATGCAGAAAGTTTTAAGATGGCCAAAGTGGCCGGGCAATGAAGTATTGTGTCAGAGATGGAGCACTTTTATCTAAGAAGGCCCCAATGGAATTTATATGCACCCATCAAGGTAGATGATCCCATCCTGGGAGCACTGCATTTTGATTCTGACTTAGGCTAGTTTCATGGGTCACCCTTCAAAGCAGATCAGATAAGATCAAGCAGGTCTTAGTTAATCTTGGCACTCAGGAAGCTTTTAGGACACAGGGTCATTCTTGTTTAGGCTCCTTGACTTCTTAATAGTAGTCCCCCTTTCAGGAAAGGGTATTGGCTTTCCCATTCCTGGTCCCTGGACAATAGGTGATGACAAAATTGAACTGAGAGAAGATCAATATTCACCTGAGCTGTCTTTGGTTCAAGACTTGATCATTCAAGAGATATTCAAGGGTCTTATGATCAACAAAGACTTTCACTGGGTGTCGGGATCTCTTGAGATGATGCCACCATTCTTTAAAGCCTGATTTAATGTCATGTGTTTTGTTCTATAATTCCTCAGAATTCTTTTCAGCAGGGGTGAGTTTTTAGGAATAGTAGGCACAGGGGTACAACATTTGCTGTGGATCATGCCTCAGAGTGTATGGTCACAATGGCTATACTGGAGGCATCAGCCTGTGCAGGACCCAAAATTTGATGGCTTTGTGGGGAAGGTTGGTCATGGGGCCTATTTTTCCTGTGAAGTCTAGAATGAACCATCAGCCCAGGAAGCACTGTAATTCCCGGGGGGGAATGGGTGCTGTCCAGCTGCAGGTAGCCTCTACCTTCTGAGAATTCTTCCTGATGCCCTCTGATGAAAGGATGTAACCCAAGCACTGGGTGGAGGACTAGTACATTTTTCTAATTTAATGAACAGGCCATGCTTCTGTGGTCTTTCCAGACAACATTGCTGCTCAGGACTATCTGAAAACACATGCATGTGCAACCTTCGGGTGGGCTAAATTCATTTAGTTGCCCTTCTCCAGTGCCCCACAGAAATCAATCCCAATCCCTATGGGGAAAGCAGCTGGAGACCCAGGATCCAGTCTGTACAGGACTCACGGCGAAGCTTGCTCAGAGCTACACTCACACATTAAAATACTACTAAAAACAAACATGACAATGAACTTTATTAACTACTAACTGAATGAACCTTATCCTAAGAAAACAAACTACAATTAACCAAGAACAATCCCTTGCATGAAAGATACCCAAGAGTCCCAAAGTCTGTGTGGAGTTCACCCAACTCTCAGCTACAGTCTCTGTTCCAGTGTGGAAGCTTGAGTGGCAAGAAATAGCTGTCCTCTTCTTTTTTTGCTGGGATCCTCTGTAGCATTCCATGCAGGCTCTCTCTTCTCCTCTGCAACCAGCCCTCAGTCCCATATGCATGTCTGCAAGGTCTGTCACAAATGATTCCTTTACATGGAGAAAACATCTTGCTCACTCCTGGCTCAGCTCCTCTCCAGAACACTGAGCACATGGTCTCCCCTCAAGGCAGCTCCTGCCTGCTGTCTGCTCAGGCTGCTGCTCTCCAGTCATCTGACTGACAACATCACATCACACCAGCAGGGTACACTGTGGAGCATGCTCAAATTGCTACCACTCCCTGCTTCTGGAAGTTTCCAGTTGTGGGTCGCTAATCTGCCCAACAACAGTAACCCACCCTCAGCAGGTCTCTCAGAGATAGCCTTTTCAGGCATATGGGTTACACATGTCACTGAGCTAAAGGATACTTATTGGTTAGGGGTGTCTCTAAATACATTGTTTATGAAGCACTGAAAGGTTGTGGAAGTGCTGGTCAGCCTGAATGGCATTACTAAATATTCAAAGCATTCATAGCGAGTTCCAAAGGTGGTTTTCCATTTATCTCCTGCCCTGATGTGCACTAGGTTGTATGAACCCCAGAGGTTCAGTCTGATGAAAATTCTGGCAGACCGCACATCATCTAGTAACTCCAAGATTAAGGGCAGCATTTCAGACCATCACCAGGTTTAGGACCCAAACAATCTATGTAAAGGCATAGCATTCTGTCCTTTGTCTTAACAAAAAGGACTAGAGCCCCTACAAGGGAGGTAGACTTCTGGAACCCCTTGGCTATGTTTTTTCCTGGGTGGACACAAAGTGTTGTTCATCCTGTCTCAGACATTGCAAATATCCATCAATAAGATCCCATTGGATGTTTCAAGACTATGGGGCAGTCATAGTCCAAGAGTGGAGGTAATATATCTATTTTTTTATTTTTAAAAATGTCTACATGATTCCAGTACTTTTCATGAGCTGGGGACTCAGGCTTGGGGGTGATTCATTCTGGCTAAACCATCACCGTCTGGAGTCCCCCAAAGGTGCTGTCATTTCTGATCACTTGGATAAGCCCAGAACCAGAAGATTGGAGCTGGCTGCATGCTGCCAGACATTCAACAGTATACAGAAGAGAAGCTGATCCTCTTTTGTTGACAAGAGATATAAGGGTTGGGCTGCTTCAGTCAGATGATACTGAGAATTGAGAGGAAGTGTGGGGAACAGATCATATTGAACTGTAGCATTTCCTGATGGCCCTAGCTTGTGGCCTCTAGGGATATGGTTTCCTGTACTACTGTTCCCAAGGGACACATCTAGCATCTTTACTACAGTTGATATAATTGTTAAACAGTGGAGAATTTGTAGTGCTCAAGTGGCTTTAACATCTATAATTTAGTATATTGGTAGCCCCAAGGCAGAGACTGGTTTGGCCATATCCATGGTACAAAACTTTAGTCATACTTGGAAGTGTGTGTCTTGCATTGGATTTTTTTTTCTCAAAGACTGGGGGGTAGTGAGAGAACATAGTGCCCCAGTGGTGCCCAGACTGCCCCGCTGATATGGCCTGGGCTTGCTTGATTCCTGATTCCTGATTCCTTGCAGGTCAAGGTCCACAATAGGAAATGGCATGTCCTAGAACTTTGCAATAAAAGTATAGGTTATTGTCCTGTAGCAGTTCCATTTCTGCCATGCTCAAACATCAGTGACCCAGATCAACCCACATCAGTTCTGGGCTGGGCCCTGAGGTTTTTGGTGTAGCGTGTGGACAAAGTAGTGGCAGGGTGCCCCTCCTCTTGTCTTTCACTCAAGCAACCAGATGTTGATGGAGAGAGGGGGAAAGCAATGAAGGCATCCAAGCGATTGGGGTCTCAATGTAGGCTGGCTTATGCCTTGCTTCCTTACTGAGTCCCATACCAAAAACGATTCAGTTGGGCTGCCTCATTCCACTCAGCCGTGGAACTGGGCAACATACAAGGCAGTTGGCCCTTGCTGGAGTCTTCATAGTGCAACATCTGCTGAGCAAGCGAGATGAAAGTTGTCAAAGTGCTTTTAGGAAGACATTCCACTCCATTAACACTGGGCTGTCCTGTCCCAGAAGAGGAGAGACCCTGCTTCTCCAGCTATCAGACTGATCACTAGTGCCAGTCTGACCTGCTTGGTGGGATACATTTGAGGGTAGAGCAAGAAAAAGAAACAGCATTAGTCCTAGAATCCCTTAATCTTCTGATGGGTCCCATCAAAATGTTCAGCTAGTGGTATTATAGGTTCTTCTTGAGAAAGCAGTGGACCAACCTAAACCCAGAGCACAAATTTCTCCCCATGGAACCATGCTAGCTACTCACAGCCATGCACCTCAGGACCACAGCAGATGGTTCTCAGTATGAAGATGTGTAAACTGATCATGCATATTTGGTACCCCATGGGGTCCAGTGGATAATGGTAGACACACCCTTTCCTTATCTCTATTAAGGAGCTCCTGTGGAGAGGGTGAGAAGGGGGTCTTGGCAAAGGGGCCAGGGCACAAGCAGTCTGTCCTAGTGGTCACAGCTGGGCTGGGATTCACATATCAGGAATGGTAATTGGTGGATGGAGTCAGAAGAATAGATAAAGCAGGTTCAGTAAGCAAGACTCAGGGTCAAAGTCAGACTGGGGTTGGAGACCAGGTGGGAATCAGGGTCTGAGTGTGGCCAGGGACAGAGACTGTAGAGGAGCGGTAGTGCTGGGCTAGCGTCAGGATCAGCCTAAGGTAGGGGTCCACAGAGATCATAAGAAGAGTTGAGGTATACAGCCGCAGCAGGGCCCAAGTGTGTTGTTGCCCAGACAACTCCCTGGGCAACCTCCAGGGTTGAATAGGGCAGTTGGCCAATTAGAGGGACACAAGTTTTTGCCCCTCTGGCTTCCTTGGATGATGCCTTCTATTCTCCACAGTGCTCCCTCAGCGTGGCTCTGCAGGGCCCTTGAGCTGCGCTGCGGGAATGGCAGCTGTCAGCACCTACTCCTTATAGTCACCCAGTGAGTCAGCTCTTCACTTTTCAGGGATTTGGATATTTTTCTCTTTGAAATCTCTCATTGGGCCGGTCCTTAGACTTCACTGCTTGCGAGACCTGAGGGGGCTACAGTTTGGGGTAGTGTCTTTGCCAGGAGCATATCTGTAGGAACCAAACATGGACTGATGGTGATTCTGGACTTCACAGGCAGTTGAAGGTGGAGCCCCTCATTAATATTCATTACACTTTAAACACAACTAAGTTAGCTTTTCTTGAGGGTGTGTGTGTGTATGTGTGTGCGTGCACATGCGCGTGTGCGTGTGAGTGCCTAGAAGAGCTACAAAAATGTGTGTGTATATATTAAATTAAAAATCTCAACAACCACAACCTGTTCCTTATCTATTCATAGTCTTAAAGGCTACAGGGAGCCTTTCAATTACAGATACTGCTGACAAAGGCAACCAGGATGTGGGGGGAGGGAGAATGGAGGGGGAATATAATAACAGGCGATTAAGTAACCAGCCAAGGAGTCATGCTTTGATGAATTCATAAGGTTCCCAAATTGCAATTCATTTACAGAATTTGCTGTCATCATCGATACAGAACAATTCATCTTGGCTCATTAGGGAACTCGTTGATTACATCCTTGGCTTTTTTTATTTATTTAGTACAAAGGCTGATGTAAGGAGCAGAGGCATAATACATTGCATGTTCTTAGTAGTGGACTCATGCTGCTATAAAACGTTTTTCATCACTGGGTCTCCCCCCCGCATCACCACATTGCCCACACTTTATATTTGAATTAAGAAGGAATGGTGTGAAGATCCAGCCATTAGTGAAGGTGTGAAGATCTAGCCACTAGTGAAGTGGACCTGTTCACACCACTACCTGAAACTTTTCAACCAGGGCAATAGATAACCACAGTTAAAAGGGGCAGACTGTGGGCCAGATTCTCAGCTGGAATGAATTGACACAATTATATTTGTTTCAACAATGTTCTAAAATGCCTTTCCTTTGTTCTAGCAGAGTTACATGAGCACATAAGTAACAAGAGTTGGGGAAGAGAGAAAAAATCATTAAGCTTCAAGGAATAAGGCAACTTCAGTTATTGGGGAGAGGGGGAAGCACTTCCTGTGGATGGTTTATTCCATAGCAATTTATTTCAGGGGTTTTTAAGTCTTCCTGTCATACAGATGGTATAGCACAGTGCTGGATGATAATGGAGTAGATGGACTGTGGGTCAGATGTAGTATGAAAATTCCTATGTTCTTATGGACAGAGAACAAGAAGGTGGTAACATGGAGCAGTGAGTAAAAGAACATAGAAATCAAACACCCCCTAGACATTTTCTTACTGTTATAAGAAACTAGAATTGGTTGAATTCAATTTGCTGAATAAAGTGACTCATTGAGAAATTTATTAAAGAAAAAACAAAGAATTTAAAAATTTCAATTTGTGTCTCATTGTTTAGGCTTTCTTTTTTCATCTCTCTCCTTCCAAATAATAAAAATACACTATTCAGTTTCAATTTTATTCCTTGTTAATCCCAAGATTTTCATGCGGTAAAACAATACTTCAATATTTAGATATCAGCACTGCAGAGAATCTTACCTCTATTTTATTGTATTTTATTTTGAAATGCTGCCAATGGAATTTGAAAAAAAATAATGAGAAATGTTTTCACTGATATTAGGTTTCATAAAAGCATATGATCCCGACCGGGAAAAGGTAACCTGGAATTTAAGTAAATAGGGCTCCAGATAATCAAATCACATCTCTGTTTAGCTCTGAACATCAGATGCATTATTTTATTTTACAGAGCCTGGCTAGACTGTGTGTCAATGCTCAGTGCTATCATAGTGGGGCAATTGTTATTATTGATTATTATAATTGATTATTATTGATTGCCTGGTAACCACTTACGATGTGCTTAGATCAGCTATCAGGACATAGTGGGAAGGCACAAGGTCATGGCAATGATAGCTTTGTGACAGAAGGAAGATTGGGAGGGAAGAAGAGAGATTCCTACATCTCTAATTAGAACACCTGTTGATTGATATGGGGAGGAAGAGATGTTAGGTCAGTTATTTTCTTTGGCTTGGGGAAGGCTTTTGCATTATGCATCAAAAGGAGCAAAAAGGGCGTGATTCCCTCTTTTTATCATCATTTGCAGGTCACTTTTATATGTTTTCTTCTGCCCTATCCATTCTGTTGTCTGCTTCCGATTTTCTGTAGGGTTTATCTGTTGCTTGTTTCAGACTAAAATTATGAAATTCCATTTTGCTGACCAGTGCTGTCATGCTTCAGGTTACACTAACCGGAAGTTGTCTGCATGACCGAAGGAAAGGAAAAGTTCTCTGTACTCATTCTATTTACACAATTGGAATAGCCTTCTGAAAGTGAAAAACAGACCAAGAATCGACCGGACAGAACATGGCCCTGAGTGTCTTTCCCGAGTACACTGAACAAATATTTGTGTGTCATTTTGTGGTTTATGCAAACCAGCCAAACTTCACTGAGTGGAGACTCAACCATTTTGGGATTATAATATTATCAAGTCCCCACTTCCCAACAGTCATGAAATAGGGCTATATTATAGGAAACAGTACATATAGGAAAAATATAGGAAATAGAATATTGGAATATTGTAGGAAATAGCTATTGCAGCTGTTTAAGTGTTAGCAAATGTTGACAAGTTAAAATGCTAACCCGTTTGCAATATTGACCCTTTCATTAAACAGAGTATGGCTACTGAGAACCTATTAAGAATAGAACTGATTTTTTTTTTTTCCGAACAACATATCTCATCAAAAATGACCATTTTTTAAAATATATTTTTGGTCAGATGTCTAAATTTTCACTTTTTGCAAAAAAAAATGATTTCATATTTTAAGTGATAATCAATGTGAACAATTTTTATCAACATGACTTTATAGAAGTTACATTTAGCTTTTAATAAAATGTACTCAACAACCAGTTTGATCAACATTAAAAAAAATTGAAGTGACTGTGACATATTTCTTCACATGAGGCACAGTCAGGCTCCGGGACTCGCTGCCAGGAGTGTTATGAAGGCCACATATGTAACGAGTCTCAAAAACAGTTCATGGAGAGTAGGTCCTTCGCTAGCTATTAGCTAAAGTGGTCACAGAAACAGCCCCATACTCTGGATGTCACTAAATCTCTAACTAGATGCTGGTACTGAATGACAGGGCATAGATCATTTGATCATTTCTCTGTTCTGTTCATTTCCCTGGAATCACTGGCAGTGGTCACTGTCAGGAGATTGGGTTAGACAGATCATTGGGCTGACCCAGAATGGCCATTTCAATGTTCATAGATTTTTAAGGCCACCAGGGACCATTATGATAATCCAATCTAACCTCCAGCATAACGAGGACAACTGAGTTGTGCTATGATTCCTGTAACAGCTGATTAAAGTGGGGCATAGCTAATAGGCTTATGACACCTTTCATAAACAGGCCAGACAGTAGACTGGAGTTTCTCTCTCGATAAGCCTGGCCTTAACGATTAATCCATAAGTAATTCCATCATTATTCAATAAAAAGTTTAGTGAAGTGTTTAATTTTTAGTTAACTACTTTAGTGGTGATAGAAGCCAGAATAGAATTTACTCTTCCCCAACGGTGTTCTTTCAATATAATAAACAATATTTAAAAAAACGATAAGGACATAGGTGTTTGCAGGCTCGTGGTCAAATTTTTCATTGTAGCCATTTTTATTTAGCTTTTCTTTTGCTATGTGTGTGCTGCAATCAGATGCATGGCTGCAACCACAGCTTCAAACTAGCTGGCACAAGCTTCAGCCAGCAACATTAGCCCTTACCTGTGGTTCTGGGTAAACATATACAGCTGACTCTCATGCACACACCACCACATATTTACTTATATTTTAAACTGTGCTAGTTAGATTAAAGCCCCCGTGGGTGTGGATGTCTACGCCAACTGCGATCACACTTCCTTAGCCTCACAGACATAGCCTCAATATGACAGCCTGAGAGTTTACTGAAATTTACTTCCAATCTCACCCTGGCCCTCCCCAGTTTAGATGCAGTTTCTATATTATCCATCACTGAACACAGAGACACCATTTTATTACTGACATCCCTACCAGATGGCTTCGTCCAACCTATCTGCCCCTTAGCACCTGCCAGGTTTTCCCCAAACTCCTAGTTAAACCATATTCATTTGCTGTGCCAGCATTCTAGTTCCCCTTTGATTAAATTTTCAAGGGGGGTAGCCGTGTTAGCCTAGGTCAGCCAAACAAACAAGGAGTCCTGTGGCACTTTTAAAGAAAAACAAATGTATTTATTGCATGAGCTTTCGAGGGAGAAAATCCCATATCATCAGATGCTTTGAAGATCAAGCATCTTCAAAGCATCTGATGAATTGGGATTTTCTCCCATGAAAGCTCATGTGATAAATAAATTTGTTAGTTTTAAAAGTGCCACAGGCCTCCTTGTTTGTTTGGTTTTTTGATTAAAGGGAAGACTCCCCCTTTTTAATAAGCTCTGCCTTTCCCCTGTATTGCCTCTATGACTAATTTGATTCAAGGTCTCGTGTTTGTAGTATCTTCCCATATATTCTTTGTAATATCTTCTCATCACTGCCTCCCCACAAGTCCCTGCACCTACTACCCACAGTGCAATGCATTTTAGGAAATAACGTGAGCAGTGGGGACACAAGACCCCAAACAAGATCCCAAACAAGCAATTGTTGTGATCACTTCACCTTCTGTAATTCTACAGCCTAAAATCAATTACCACCCCACCCCCAATGTAGACAAGCCCCCTGCATGTTGAACCAAACAAATTGCAGAGAAAACTACAGTAGACATTCTAGACTAGCCATTTTTCTAGTAAATTAAGCTAAGCTTCCAGGATTTATCTTTTATAGCTCCTTAAGTCAGTGATACCAATATGAAACACAAGCTCTGCCTCTTTAGCAGCACTCATTAGAAGTTTGCCTTATGAGATCCACTAATGAGTTTACTCATTGAAAAGCCGTATAGTGCTAAGTTGGCTTGCATCTTCAGAACTACCATATGTCCCAAATATGTGCCTCTCATAGGGTACGTCTACTCTTACAAATTAAGTCAATTTAAGCTTGCTTAAATTGACTTAATTTAATCTGCGTCTACACTACATTTTCCTTGTCGACTTAAGCAGCAGCTTAAATTGACTTAAGGAAAATTAAAGTCAACTTTATAAAACCTATTTTAAAGTCGACTTTATTGGCTAAGTCGACTTTATTAAGTCGATTTAGCCAGTGTAGATGCAGATTATCCCTAAATCGACTTTAAGTCAATTTAAAGGGCTCCAGGGGTCTCCCACTGCCCTCCCTGCCAGGGTGGCTGGCACAGGCAGAGCCTGGCGTGCCCCCCCAACAGGGAAGAACACAGCCCTGCCCACCCTGCTCCTATGCCCTGCCAGTGTATCTATCCTGCTCAGCCCCCATTGTACCCAGGTACAATGGGGCAAATGCTGAGCCTCCTGGCACTATGCAAGGGGTGCCCTCCCTGCTACCGTGGATCAGTCCCAGGTCCACCTAGCCCCTACAAGTTGACTTAGGCATCCAGTGTGGATGCTCTAATTCGATTTGGCAGGGTCCCCTTTAAGTCGACTTAATTTTTGAGTGTAGACATGTTAAGTCGACTTAAATTAACAAGTGTAGACATAGCCATAGGGAGAAAAATGTCTTGATCCATCTGTCAAGTCTAGCTGAGGATTTTCTTTTTCTTTTTTTTCTTTTTGAGTAATTAGTTAAATATCAATGAACAAACTTATGATTATTGAATTCAGATCAATGTAATCTGGTAACAGTTTACATAGAAATAGGATCAATTCTTACAGCGGGAAGGAGACCATACACACTCAAAATCCAAGTTGGAAGATATTCATGCCTTCACCACTTAGCTGTCTATCTTGAGGGATTTCCTCTGTCTTGGTGACATGTGAATTGTGGGGTATCACTCTAATTACTGTAAAATAAGGGTGCCAGAAATTGTGAATTGTAACACTGAAGGTATCGCATCATCATGTATGATGTACACATAAATCAAAACCATCCTCTCTTCCAGCATTTTTTTTAGTTGTATCCCCTATTTTCAATTCTAGTCATTTTGGGTCTCACCACACTTAACCTGTAATAGGAACTGTAGGGTCTAATGCATTCTTACAGAAGCCAAGATCCACCACCTTTTTAAAAATGACAACAAATCATCCAACAAATTCACATTCATTCACCTAAAAAAAACTAAAACAAAAATATTTTCCTAGATTTATTTCCTAATATATTTAAAATTACTTTGGAAATTGGTCACAAAGAGTTCACTGCAAATATGCAATTGTTTGAATTCAAAATACGAGTGGCATAGATTACTTCGGATTGATCTCACATATCAGGGTACAGCTCCTGTTCTCTGATTGCATGGGTGATTTTACTATAAATAGGCAGAGGCACCCAAGAATCATTTTATGGAGATGTAGTCGATAAAAGGATTAAGGAAGTCTAGAAGACATGAAATCTTGCTTTGAATGGAATGCTCTGGCGCTGCTGGATAGCTGAGATGATAATTGATACAAAGCAATTGTGCATCCATGCAAAATTCTAGTTGAGTCTGGTGTGGTTAGATCATTTCTGGCTCATTTAATTGTCTGTGCTCTTTGCTCCTTTGGATAGAAGATTCTACAGGAAAAATGAAGATGGAAGTTGGGTCCTAATAATTGGACCCACGCTGTGCATCAGACCCTTGAGAGCTATTTCCAGTTCTGAAGCAGTGGCCTTGGACCCAATTCACCATAATAGTTAGGGCTATCACAAAAGGGTGCTGTTAAGTAAAGTTCCTTGGGAGATCTCAGGATGAAGATTTAAGAAGACTAATTCACTCAGGACTTACACACATCAGGCCCAACCAATTTGCTCTGATAGGCTCAGAATGGTAGGCATTTGAGCAAATATCCTTATAAGCAACAACAACAGGAGGCAGCTTCTCACCTTCCTTTAACAGCAGAAGGATTAGTGGAAGTGGTGAATTATGGGAATGATTGTCACCCTCACCCTTATAGTACAAATTTCATGTCAAATGCCAACCCCTGTCCCCAACCCTGTTCTCCTGAACACTGGTTTTGACAGCTCTACCATTGACAGACGAATACAGTCTCTGCTGTGATGGACCTGGATGACAGATGACTTACTGTTCCTTTTTAAAATATATATTTATTGATCTGATATGTGTTACTTCCACAGATAGCTGAAAATTAATCCAACCATAATGCCATAGTGGCTGTTCACAAGGAATCTTTTTATTGCTGTCAAATATTACATGACTTCCCTAAAATCCAAGCCAAATCTCTGGCAGGGAGAGTCACTTCAATCAACTGTGTTTGGTCCCTACCCCACCGAAATTCCGGTCAGGGCTGTGTGTCAGTCACTTGGCTGAAGGGTTACTGCACCCCAAACCAGGGTCACATGTGGATCTCCCTGACAGAGAAGATGAGGGGACAAGGAAGATCAAATCTGTTCCTGACAGGAACAATCCTGGAGGGAGAAGGGAAAGGAGGAGTTGGAAGAGGAGTAAAGGCAAATGGAAAGACAACATGAGAACTCAAGTGGGACAGAGGATGGTCGTGATAAAGCAAAGCACAAGTGTCTTGTTCTTTGGACATTTAGTTGCTCAGAGATCGAGACAGAAAGAGGGATGTGGAGGTAAAATGGAGAATCAAATTCATTTCAAGGACATTCAGGCTTGACAAAGGAAGACTTTAAAACTGTGTTGACTCCATGCCATAGGTTGGCAATCTGAAGCCCACTGGAGCCTTTCATCTGTCCCTCCAGCTGGGCCTGGCCAGAGGCCGGTGGCTGCTCCCCATTCCTGGACCTGACCCCTACCACCACATGGGCCCAGAGGTGCTCT
The DNA here is from genome assembly GCA_007922175.1 of Pelusios castaneus. Taxonomy (NCBI): domain Eukaryota; kingdom Metazoa; phylum Chordata; order Testudines; family Pelomedusidae; genus Pelusios; species Pelusios castaneus. The sequence goes on from ML685777.1 coordinate 4,891,707, forward strand.
GGATGGAATGCAGGGACGGCTATCCCATTCCCCCTACTTCACCCTCCCCACCACGTGGACACAGCTGGGCCCTGTCTAGAGCATGGCAGACCCTCCCACTCCCAGGCCCACCCTTTCTCTACCCCTCTCCAGCTCACCTAGATCCTTAGACCAAAATGTTTGCCCATCCCTGCTCCATGTCCTACTTGTTCCAGCTTGGAACATCATTTGCAAACTCCAGAACAAAATATCCACTGTGTTATTGAAGAAAGATAAGGAGAACACAGAGCTGAACTATTGCTCGGTTCTTTTTAAGACACAAACTAAAAGGCCTTAGCCATGCACTCTGCGGATATTTTTGCAGAAGGGGAATACAGGTAAGATGTTTACAACAGACTCAGGAGACCAGCAGACAATTCATATTCACATATGGGAAGGATGAGATAAGGGAAGCTTATGCAAGAAAGAGGAGGCTTGGTATGAATACTGAACATGTGCCTGGCTAAGTCATAAACTCCAGGACAAATGTGAAAATACTTTGGAAAGCATCCTGACAGTGCATTGATAGTGACAATGTTATGTAGGGGTTAAAGCAGGAAACAGGCCAGTCTGTACTCCTGGATGCTACTCCAGACTTTCTACCAGACCTACTGTAAAATATCAAGCAATTGCCTCACTTGTCCAATCTTTAGAATGGGTAGAGTACTTCCCTGCCTTACAGAGGTTTTGTGGGACTATGACTGGGTCCTCAGATGTGTTTAAATGACGTAGCTCCATGGAAGCTGAGGATCTGGCTCAATGTATATTAAATACTTAAAAAAAATCTCAGATCAAAAACATTCAATGAAATAGAGTTGCCATCTTTCCCAGTTTGCCCAGGATTTCCCTCTTTTTTAGGTAGCTGCCCCAGGAAAGCTGAACATCTTCCTGGGGCATTAAAAATCCTCAGTTTTGTATTCATCATGTCACCAGTAGCTCCCCCAGTCACTCATGAGTGTCGCAGGGGGAAATGCATGGATAGCGGGAGATCTGGCTCTGGACTTTCTGGGGGTCGCTCCTGTCTCAGGAGCAGCAAGCAGGACATGGAAACTTAGGGACGGCATGCCCCGTCATGTGCAGGTGTTGCATCAGAGTCATCACTGGGAGGAAACAGCATGGGGTTGGCCTGCACATTGTCCTGTTTCTCAAGGTCAATGCCCAGGGCAACCCACGAAGCAGGGGCCCACTGGGCTGCTGTCCTGTTGTGGGAATGGCATGGGAAGACAGTGCCCTGGCGGTAGGGTAGGCAAGTGCTAGATAAATTTTATAAGGCTAGCGTGGGGTGGCAGCAAAAGTGCCTCAGAGTTGGCAGCCCTAAGTGGCATCATTATTAAAAATCTCCTTTCAAAGCTCACACACTACACTTCCATTGTGCTGAGAGCTTGGTGGCATTTCCACAGCAATAGGGCTCACCCCTCTGGCAAATAGAAAGGCCACTGAGACACGTTTCTTTCATGTGCAGGATTCAGCATGTGCCTAAGCAAATATCAAGAGTTGAATCAAATTCAGTTCATTATCTTCTCACAAAGCATCAGACACATTGACTGCTCCAGAACTTGGAGAATTTCACTATTTCTGACATTTTCTCATCATCATTTATACCAATGTTCAGTGCTCTGCTAAAAGGCTCTGATAGCCAAGAAAGGACAGACTTTCTAAAAGCTGCAGTATGAGTCTTCCCCTTAAAAACAACAGAAATGGCAGCCCAAAAACCTCCTGGAATAAGCATTACTGGCCATTTGACAAAGCTGTAACCTTTTCCATCCCTAGACCATGTTATGTGACTGAAGCAAAATAATAAAGGGCTTGTCTACACTGGGAATGGGAGGGTAATTTGATTTTAGGCTGTCAGATTACAGAAGGTGAAGGCAAGGGATCAGAGCAAATTGTTTGTTTGGGATCCCGCGTCCCCACTGCTCACATTACTTCTTGAAATGCGTTGCACTGTGGTGGTAGGCACAGGGGTTTGTGGGGAGGCAGTCATCCTCTGCTCAATCCCCTGACCCTCTTCACTAAAGAAAAAGAAAGCAGGAAAATCTTTCCTCGCTGTTGCTTTGCCTCAGGCACAACAGAAAGGAACAGTGCTGCATGCAGAGAGAGGAATTAACTGAAAACTTCCCAGGGTTGCAGGCAGGGGAGGAGACTGGGGAAACCGGAAAAGCTAGATTAGAGCTACTCTCTGGCTACAGGGACTTAAATTAAAATTGTAGACTTCAACCTCAGTGCTGCGCCACTTGCAGGGGTGGCGTTAGAAGGTCGAATTACAGCTCCATTTTTTTCGAATGTACTGCTCCGACAGTGGAGATACAGGCTGCAGAGATTGTATGTCAAACTTCACTGTCAACATAGAGCAGGGCAAAAATTGGTCTCTTACCATCACCCTTCTTTCACAAGAAATTGATCATGTGGAATATGGGGTACTTTGGAATTTATACTGAAATCTCATAAAAAAAAATCTTGCTGCAGGAAAGTGGGTGTCTCTAGGAGGTTCACATCCAGTCTGTATCTATATCTTAGTAATTATTTCTGCATAACAAATATGAAAGGTAAGCCCTCTTCTCTCCATCCACTCAGCTAAAACTCTCATCCAGGGTCTCATCATCTCCTGTCTTGATTACAGAAAAGTGCTTTTGTCCCTTCCCCGCCCTCCACCCGGACATAATGAATGCAGTTTTACTCCATTTATATTCATTCAAAACGCTGATGCACAATTTTATTAGCTCATCATTAAGGTTATCACTCCACTGCCTCCCCACTCCACCACATAGAAGACTCCTTGCCTTCACTTTCAAGAGCTTTCATGGCATTTTCCTTCCCTACTCATCCTCCTTCATATGCTGTTGAGATATCTGCTCCCAGCCCGCCAGTTATGAAAACCCCAATTACTGCCTGCTTTAAATTTTCAAACAAACACCTTCAGGTTGACCCTGTATGTGACCCTATGGGGAAGAGTTTGGAGACTCTTGGATTATTCAATAAGAGATTTCTTTGGAAGCGATCAATACAAGCACATCGGAGCTCCAGAAACCTTCTGAGCACAAGAGTTGTATCAACTTCAGAACATTAACTGAAGGATCTAGGAGATAAAGCAGGCTGGGAATTTCCATATACGATACTTGGGATCTCATACACATCTGTGAATTGATTTCAAGCAGAAATTTCAGCCAACCTCATTTTTTAAAAAAAACTTTAACATTGAAAAAATGTCATCATGGGAAAACAGAGTTTTCAGGAATTTGACACAGGATGATCTCCCTCCATTTTGACTGGAAAACACTGTCCTTGTCACCACACACAAAATAAACCTATCTTGTTTTATCATGACCTGGCAGTTTTCTGACAAGAAGTGGTCACTTGTTTTCCCAGAAAGCATTCACACATTGAAGAGATGCCTGCAGAACCCGTTAGCTAAGTTTGGTCCTGTTTATTTACTGGTTTCAATGGCAGTGGGAATATTTTTGCCCACTATCACCAGCAACACGAAAACAACTCAACTACCTTGTTTACCGAGTAGTTTATTCTGCTTCCTAGCACTGCCCAAAGCACAGCTATCTTGTGGCATTACCCCACTTCCAAAAAGAATCACACTGTGATGTATAGGAACACGCCACCACCAAGTCATGCCCTGTGCATTACACCTGACCCTGGCACACTGAGGTCCTTCCTTCCTCAGACAGAATTTCAGGGCTTGGTTCCTTTCATCACTGCTGTCCAGGCTGGTCCCACCAATGTGGAATTCAGCTCACCCTAACTCTGAATGGGTCAAGACCACATAAGCGCACCTCAAAGTTCACCTCAATGGGCTCAGATATCCACAGATCTTGACAGCAGTCTAGTCAGTCCTTGCTGGAAACCCTCTTTGCTGCCTTCAGATCAGCTGGTATTCAAAGAAACTAGTGCAGAGGTTTGGGGGGCCTCTCAGAAATTCAGCCCAGCTCTGCTTTGCCACCGAGCATTATCTTTTTCAAGCTGCTAACTCTCTGAGTTGGTAACTAAGATACCATGCTGCCATCTTAGACAAGATGATCTTGGCATCCAGATCTCACCACAAAGAAAAGCAGACTTTTACTCTTCTCTCTTGCCTGCGTCCATGGTCCAATACCCACTCCTCCAACTCGGCTTTCATCCCTTATTGAAGGCATATTTAGTACAGTTCTTTTACCCTCTTGTTAAAAGAATGGTGAAATATAATTAATGACTCATATTCAAAACTTAAATGAAAGTTAACCAAAAGAATCAACATTTTCAAGTCAGAATGGTGGATAATAAAAAACCTAAAGGAAGCATAGCCCATTCTGTCTTCTTCTGGAACTAACGGAGGAAGGTAAAAAGCTATATCCCTCAAGATCCTTGATGGACACATCCAGAGATGTACATATGTTTGTGTATATACATAAGCATGCATATTTAGTTGTTTGCTTATTGATGAATGGACATTAGACATGGGCCAAAATGGGGAAAACAAACGAGGAACATTTTCTCAAAACACTTGCCCCATCCTGCCCACCAAATCTGAGATTTAAAAATACAGAGAAAATTAACTAGTTCTACAGCTATATTGCTATTTTAATTTCTGAAATGTCACCAGAACCTTAGCATTTGATCAATTTTGTCCAGATAAAATTCATATATAGGTATATTAAGATACAAGAATGTTGCTGCGACACAGTTAAAGGTACCCTCCCACATGATGTTACAAAACCACATACAATAAAGAAATTGTTTAAAAGAACATACCCTCTTCATCCCAGACATGTTACCATTAATTCAAGTATCCAACACATCAGACCATAGCCAAACCCCCTCTTCTACCTGTCCCTAACACTCTCCTAAAGGTGCTATGTAGCAGGACCAGGCCTTCAAAAAATGGACATGTGTGTGGGTATACACTTATGCATGATTTTTTCTATTGCAAGGTATCTTGATGAATTGGTAAAACATGAAAACACACAAATAGCAAGTCAGAAAAGGAAACCCTATACTCTGGTAGCTGCTGAAAAAGGAGGAGATGAGAAAATATGATAAAGGAGAACAAAAGAGAGTCCTTTGGCTTTTATTTATCTCCAGAAATTCTTCTCAAAATGTGTCAAGAGACTTGTGTGTTTGTGTAATAGATTCCTTTGCCATTTCTAGTCTAGCTGCTGACCCTTGAAATGCTATCTGAGCACATTCGCATGATTCCTCTAGTAACAGATGACTTTTTCCACTGTTCCATCTGTGCTTTAGCACCACAATCTTTATCAGGCCAACCTGATCCCTGTATGCTTAACCGGTTTACTTACAGTTATGGCAGGTTGCTCCCAGGTAACCCGTTTCGCTACAATCACAGTAAAAGGTGGTCCACGACTGAGAGCATTTTCCTCCATGTTCACAGTAGTTGGGCAAACACCTAATTGGAGATGTTAAAAATAAAAGTCAATTAATTTTAAGGATTTCAGTAGAGATAGCATATGCAAGGCAATGCCCCCCCTGAAAGCTTCTTGAGGCTGCATCACTACACAGGTGGGTGAAATAATTATTTCTTCCTCTGATCTGTGATTCACTTGAAAGAACAACATTCAAAACAAATACCCTATTCCACACAGAATAAATTCAAAGAGAAGCCCTTACTGATAAAAAATGTCCAGCTTGTTTTCTGTTCCTAAGATACTAAAATCACCACTTTCATTCTGATCTAAGATAAGGAGAACAAATACTAGGTGGAAAAGCTATAAAAGATCTTGTTTCAAAAGAGAAGGCTTTCCTCTGTCTTCTCCTCGCCCCTCTTTCACCTTTGGTCTAGTGCGGTTTGCAGCTATAAAAATTAAGCCGCATTTCAACTCTGGAAGCACAAACAATATACAAGTCTAAAAGGAAAAAAATGTATTTGTGAATTCTGTATTCTCTTCTCATCTGTTGATTTTAGTTAGTGCTCCTCAAAACATTACTGCCAAAAGATTATTAAGAGAAGAAAGTTATAACAGCATGCAGCAAGGGAACGGTCCCAGTCTTTTTAATATATCCTCATATGGAAGCTGTTCCACCTCCAGTCATTTCTCTTGATCTTTTCTGTACCCTTTTCCAATTCTAATACATCTTTTTGGAGATGGGTTGATGAGAACTGCACCTAATATCCAATGTGTGGGCATACCAGGGATTTCTATAGTGGCATTATGATATTTAGTGTCTTCTTATCTATCCTTTCCTAATGGTTCAGAGCAATCCCATGAATGCGCCAATTCATGGTGAAGCCAAGGTTAGCATAGAGCGACCCACAAGAGCCTGGAGTTATAAACAGCTCCCTGACACCTTCAGCCCTGTATCTCCTGCAGTGAGCAGAGTTAGGGTACAGGGGAGAATGTGACCCAGAGAGCCGTTTGTGCGAGGTAATATGCCCTATGGAAATTTACCAGTGGCCAAATTAAAATTGGCCTTTTTAAATAACATGATGCACTCCCCCTCTTCTTGTGCTGATGAAAATTTTACGGAAAGAGATTGCCGAAGTGGGGAGTGTTGCCAACCTCCAAAGAAGCCCCTCTGCAAGACTGCTGCAAAAAGCACGGTATCCGATTCTGCGAGCAGTAGGAAAAGGATAGAACAAGGAGGACAGTGGCTTCGTGTGGCACAATGCACCATACTTGTGTGCAGAACACTGTTGATATGAACATATCTGCTATCCGTCATGGTAAGTCAATGCTCCACCCCTGACAGCATATTTGGGGGTAGCAACCAGTGTTTACCGATAGTGGGGTTCCTGTAGGAGTTGCACGGCTAGAGGGGGAAGTGGAGAAGCCCAGACAAATCTCAAGGTCCCATTGGCTTTAGCAGCCAGACTCCTGCCTTTTCTGTGAGAGAAAAATCCAGGATGCTCCAAGGAAGAATAAAGACTTTCAAACACACACTTTCAAAAGTGCCTGAGTTAGTCCCATTGATTTTCTCTATTGACTCAGGTGCTGATGAAAACTTTACCCCAAGTTCCACTAATCCAGCCTCATGATAGCCTGTCCCTTTCACAGGAGTACTTTGTGCAACAGCTAATAAAGCCATTACTTTGCATTTGTATTGCTCCATTTATCACAAAGATCCCAAAACGCTGTACAAACACTATTTACACCTCATAGTACTCACATGCGGCAGGTATTCCTATCCCTATTTCCAGACAGGTAAGCTTAGGCATGGAGAGCGATAAAGTGAACCTTCTCAAGATCATGCTGAGTCACTGGGAATGGAACATAAGACTCTCCGATGTCTAGTCCCCTTCCCTAACTACTAGAGCATGCAGAATTTCTGCAAGCTCCTTCAATCAACAACAGTGCAACTGAAAAAATAATATTTGCACTGTAGCCATTCCTTCCTGGAAAGGCAGAGTGGTCTAACGGTTAAGGTACTTCATATCTCCGGGCCAGTTTCATGTGCTGATCCATGGACAGAATTTGTCCCACCACTTTTCATGTCCTCTGGGGACATGGGGCAATCTCTGGTACAAGCTAGAGCAGCTGTTAGGGCACCTTAAGTGTCACTCCTGCTTCAGTGGCTCACATTGGCTTTTTAAAGGTGCAAATTTGTTGGGGCACATGCCTACGTTACCATGCTTCTTACCACCACCAACACAGACTTTCCCCCCTCTTTTGCCACTGCACCAGATTGCTCCTCGCACCCCTGCTTCTCTGGAACCCTGTACTTCTGGGGTATGACACCTCTAAGATGGGGATATTAATACCTATCTCACAAGGGTGTCTGCAAGAATAAATGCTTATGCCTTCTTCAGCACTTAAAAGATGTGATACGCCATGCATTCTAGTGCCATCATCATCACTTATAGAATTGTATCATCAGCTGATGAACACATTTTCCATCTCATTAATTAACCCCATGCAATAAAATTAATTACTAGTAATCTTAGGTTTGCAAAGGTCCATGTCTGATGCTTAGCCATATATATTCTAACAGATCAGCTTCCCTTTAAATGCTTTAGAAGACAAATGGAAATGAAAACTGACCTTCAACTTTCTAAACACACAATTTTAATTCCCCCAATAATGCTCCAAATGCAAGTTGAATTAATTGTTTAAGCTTTAATGCTATTAATAAATTCAAAATTATACTGTTTACATTCTTTAGTCAATTTGGTTTAATTAGCACCAACTGCATCGATCTTGGTTCTGGCCAACTCTTCTAAAAGCTTCTGAAACCAATTTCTGTACAACTTCACTCAAACAATTACCATAATCCCATTCTAGCTCAGCAATTGTGTGTTCATTAGAAGTTTAATTTAGCCTAATTGTCACTGAAGCCAACATTAGGAAGTAGCCATGATGAAAATAAATCAAGGGATGAATCAATTATTGGATGTCTAATTCCCCAATTGTCCCAGATTTCTGGGTCCATGTACATTATCTTTTCATATCATAAGGGTGCCTATTTACCGTTCTGTGTATTATGATAGTGTCTATTAGTTCCCACTGAGATCACAGTCTCATTATGCTAGGCACTGTACATAAATATAGTAACAGACAGTCCCTGCCCCAAAGAGTTCATAATTCAAATAGACAATGGAACCGTTATCCCCATTTTATAGACGACAATTTGAGGTCCTGGGAAATTAAGTAATTTACCCAAGATTTCGCAGAGAACCCATTGCAAAGGCAGGACTCCAGCTGTAGTCTCTTCAGTCCCAGACCCTCATCATAACCACAGGACCATGGGTTGTTAGTATGGTGTCACACATCAATTAATTTGGACTATGATGTGCCAATCAGGTATAATTCCCTATATTGCAAGAAACCTCCAAATTTAAAGGAAAATCAAGCTGGAATATATAGTTATTGGAGGCATAGCCTGAAGAAGAGCAATATCAATTTCTGGGCAAAATACCATGCTTTAAAATACATGTGTGGCTCCCTTTGACTTCAAAAGCAGACATAATGGAGGGCAAACTTTGGCCCCTTTGATAGGAATGATCAAACAACAATGAAGGTAAAATTACTTGAATGGAAAGACTGAAGATCCATGTATTTGATGTTAGGTTTAGCATGAAATGAATCCGGTGCTTTCGCTAAACTCCTCATGAACTCTGGCTGATATCCCAGAGTCATCACAAGACATCACACATGCCCCAGTCAGTGGTTTTCCCCCCAGTTGTAGGGAAAAGTAGAAAAAAAGAGCAATTTCGTTCAAAGAGTCCACAGATTCTCTCTGCTTTGAGTTGCTTAAAAGCGACTAAACTAATTCTATACATGCAATTAAAAACATCCCTCAAAACTGAAGAGTCAGACCCTAAAAAGCAGTCATCACCCCACCACTTCTTTAGGAAAACAGTTGGTTGAAAAATCTTACAGAGTTCCCTCTTGGACTACAGTGTTCCTATTAAACAGAGAGCAGAAGTAGAAATATTGGCTGGTATTAGGAGACCAGCCCCCCCGTCCACAACTAAAAGAAGATGGAGATTTATACAATTACAAATAGGATGGAGAGGGTGCATAGGGAAGGGTTTTTACTCCTACATATAACACAAAATCTAGGGATCACCTAATGAAATTAAATTGCAGCAGATTTAAAACAAACATGAGTAACCACTTCTTCATAGAATGCATAGTCAACCAGTACAATTCATTGCCAGGGGATGTTGTGAAGGCCCAAAGTATAACTGGGTTAAAAAATTTATTAGATAACTTCATGGAGAATAGGTCCATCAACAGCTATTAGATAAGATGTTCCAGGATGCAACCCCATACTCAGGATGTCCCCAAATCTCCAACTGCCAAAAACTGGGACAAGTCAATAGCAGATAGGTCAATTGATAATTGTCTTGGTCTGTCCATTCCCTCTGCAGCATTGAGGACAGGTTAGTGTCAGAAAAGAGGACAATGGACTAGACAGATCATTGGTTTGACCCAGCATGGCTGTTTTTATGTTCTTAAAACAGTCTTTCTTTAGACTAAGTAACTCACAGCCAGTTTTTCTGGTAACAAGTAAAAGGCTACTTCAGAACACTAAAATGGAATTCAGATGCCCTGGGGTTGAGCGTGGCATAAGAGACTGAACAAAAGAGGACAGAGCTGTCCTGACACCTGATTTTATTCCAGTCTATTGGTATTTCAATATACATTATCCTTATTCATTGTTCTGAGAGTCTGTGAAGCCTGCATAAAGCAAAGACAAGCAAGAAATTTTAGTCCCAGATATCAGCTCTAGACAGCAGGGCAAATTGCTTTTAATTAAAAAAAAAAATAATCAGCAAGCAGGAAATCTTGATTCAAATCATTGATTTTAATCTTGTTTTGAACTTGTACATTTTTAGTTACTTTCCTACAGAAAGATTGATTCTCATTGGTTGGTATTTTTTTTCTCTGATCAGAAGGATACACTATATCTATAGAACTTAATTTAAGCATTTATAAAGCTTAACATAAATGTATTCTTTTTACCTTTTTAGTATCTTAGAATATGGTGTCTCACATTTTTTTCTTGTTTAATAGGTGGTGATTTAGTTTTGACTTGCTATTTGTATTACACTCTGTTTGGATGAAAATTGAAATTCAATTAAAAATCCACAAAAGCAACTTTCTAAAATTGTTTCTATTAGTTAATTAAAACTACCCAAATGAACTGGAAACAAAAGAATATGGAAACCATTTTTGCATTTAAAACTGATTTATTAAACTAATGAAGTAATGTATGTAGCTGGTGAATTGAAACTGATTGTTTCTAGTCACCATGTCCTTCAGGATTCTAGAACTACTTGATTTCATCCTCACGCACCCTGTTTTCTCAATTCCCAATTGATTTCTTAACTCTGAATGGCCCAGTCACTGAACTGAACATTCTGAATGAACCGAAGTGACCCGAATATTCTCGCCATACCCATAGATGAGGTTGCTGCTGTCAAAAGTTAATTTACAATCTGGTTCCAAGTGCTCCGCCAGTAACTTACACCAGTTTGTTACTTGACTTTCATGATGTACTCTTTGAATATCTTTTTTTTTTTTAAATTAAATTGCAATCATTTTAATGTATTACAGTAAGTTTAGGCCTTAACATAGGTTGTCATAATTTTAAATAGAACTACAAATATATTTAAATATTGCTTTTGAAAAATATTTTTATCTGCCCTCCTAGAAGTTGCCCAAGGGGTAGGTGCAGGACCTTAATAAAGGCCTTAAGACATCATACCATTCCTCTTTGTCCATTGGTAATTCTGTCGCAATTTCTCCCCTAGGTCACCTACAGAGCTGGGCCATTGTTTGTTTGTTTCCACGTACTAGCATCATTTCATGTGGTCCTTGCTCTTCACAAACAAACATATTCTTGCTGGATAATTATCACAGAAGAGCACTTAAGAGTGAAACAGCTGGCAATGGCGTGACTCCAGTTAGCTATGCTGCCTTGTCAGTCAGCCTGTGAGTTATCGGACGGAGAAGCTCCATCATTAGTAAGCTAGGTTTCAACATTACAGTAGAGAGGGAGCAGACATATGGCTCTCCTTCTGAACAGTGGGGGCCCGAACAAAAGCTGGGCTCGAATTTCCAGGCTCAGGAAGTCTAAACGAGTTGCTAATTCAAACTAAAATTTATTGAAAAAATTGTTTTTAGTACTCTCTCAGCAAAACATTTACATTATTTGTTTTGATATTTTAACTATCTATTCTAACCTGTATTACAACTGTGCTAGCGCCCCTAAGGAAGACCCAAACCCCAGTGTGTTTGGTGCTTTCCCTGCCATGAGGAATTTGTTGCCTAAAAAGATAACAGAGTCAAAAGGTGGGAGGGGGAACTGAGATGTAACAGGCAGAGGAGGGAATAGCATCTAAGTTCCTGATTCTGAGTGCGGTTCTCTAATTATTGGAATGCACTGCCTCAAAGTATGAGGCAGATTCTAGGGGTAGATCTTGATGATGATAGAAATTTTTCATTTTTAGGGTTCTGGTTCTACTTACAATAGAGATAGGGGAGGTACAATGGTTGGATACAGCTTTTGCACTAATCAGGAGGGTGTGGAAGCAGGATAAATGCATTTATGGCTGGCCCTGAGTGCACCCAATTATAGGAACGCATTTCTAGAGAGCCCAATTAATTCCCAAACAAGCAAAGAAAAACAAAGGATTTTTTTTTTCAAAAAAGAAAATAATCCAGTGTTTAGAATGGAAGGGAGCAACCATGTCTTCAGGGGAAAAGATATTAAACATTGAAAATGGGAACACTGTTGAGAGTTAGAATGGATATGAAATAGGATTCATTCTCAGATGACATCCACAACCTGCAGCTTACTTATTTGGGGGCAAATGCAATATTAAATATTTGCTTTTACAGTCCCAGCCAGAATTTTTAAATTCACTCTGCAGTAAATAAAACTGAAACACATTGGGCATAATTAGCTAGAATAATCTCTTGTTTTCTGTGGCTAGCAAAAAAAAAATAATAATACAAAGTTTGGAATCTGCTGAAGGCCATAAATTAAATCTTCAAGAGAAGAGCTGGCAAGTGTGTATCGAGGGTTCTGTTTTTAATGGATTTATCTCAACCCCTTTTACCTGCAATAGCATCTAATTTCCCCAAGGTCCACTTTCTGCAGTTGGACACAGGCAAGCAACAGAAGTTCAATACCATAAGGTAGTGGGGGAAGAACAGTCAGAAACTAAATTTAAAGAAATAAAAAGCAGCAACACATGGTTAGCAGATCTAGGAAGATGACGAGGAAGAAAGCTGGATTTGAAAGGTCAGCTCATTTAGCAAGAAATGTATCAAATTAAGCAGACTTCCTCAGAAGATGTTTTGTAGGTTTTTCATGGAGCGAGAATAAACACCATGTGAAATGGGAGGGGAAATGAGTACACAATTTATTTGCACTTATTAATACTGCATAACTTCTGAGTAGCAGAGGGAAGCAGACCCATGAATCAACTCTATATGGCCACCCCTAATGAGTTAAGATGTTAACTCCAATCCCTCTGTGCTGAGTGCTATTTATACACACACCATTCTCTCCATTCTATTTATTAAGAGACTCGGCATTTGCAGGTGAATCTTGGTTTTAAAGGAGTGACAGTGTTTAGTTTGAGTTTCCATCTTACTGCCAGAGGGTGTGGGAAATTGAAGCACTGATATCACAGTGATGGGCTTGTTAAAAACGTCAGGATCAATAGAGCAGATAACAAGGCCGGCAGAGCAGAGTTTCTGTTTCTGTTCCTGTTCGCAAGGCTCAGGGAACTGGAACTCCCAGAATGCCCTGCTAGTAGCACCACTTCTCCCAAGATGGTTTTGACCTACATCCATTTTCTATTGTTTAAGGGAGCTGGAGCTGCCCATGCGGCCCTTGAGAGGTGCTATCATTGCTCGGCTTAGCAAGGGAAGCTGTCAATTGCATTTACGTATATTAAGGTCAACTCATATCACAGAAGCACCATGGAGGCCACTACATTGGGAAGAGCACTGATCAGATGAACATGGACTAGGAGCTGTGGATGAATGAAGCATGTATCTATCTATTTGTTCATTTCAGCGTTGATCTAAACAAAACTGGACTCCTGTGAGACCTGAATGTAGCTTTAGAAACTCAAGAAGATAAGACATCACAAAACAAGAAAAAGCAGCTGTCTTTCTCACTGTTCCCCCAACCCGGCCATGTCTCACCTACTCATTGAACAGAAGTGGTTCAAAATCTCCACCTGCTTCACTTTCCTACCACACTCACCAGCCCTAGTCCTCTGCCAATGTCTGTTCACACAGATGGTCCTCACCTGCAAGCCACTCCCATCAGGGCCATGGCAGGGAGGGGAAATTCCAAAGAAGGGGCTCTGATAGAGAACACTAGCAACAGTCAAGTCTAGCCTCCCCTCTGACCTCAAACAATGCAGAAATGTGGGAGCAGAAGAAGACGGGTGCCGAGGTTCCAGGCCAATTGATCCAAGTAGTTTCATTTGATTGTTATTTGTTATGGGGCACAATCTCTGCCTGGAGCTTGGCTGGAACAAGCTGTCTTCTGGGCACTCATGAAAGATAACAAGGCAGAGGAATCACAGTCCAACGCCCAGCCTCATCCCCATATAGAGGTTAACTCTCAGGGTCCCAGTGCATCAGATGGGAGACACAGAGAGTGTCTGAGATCTGTCTGAGCTGCAGGGAGTCCTGTGGTGCTCATTTCTCCATTTGGAGCACCCCGCCCACTGCGTGAGCTGATAGGGGAGTCCTTAGACCCAAGGGACCATCTGTGTTATATGGCGAAAGGCTGGAATTCTGCAACATTCCCGGCCCTGTTTCAACCCTGCAGGGTTTATAGATTTTACAGCACATTTTTCTAGCGTTCATGGCAGTACTTCAGCAGTTACATCCTGTATGTGTCCATGAACCTGCATCAATTCTCTGCATTTGGTGCCAGCCTCGGCAGCCAACCATCTCTGCCTTAGGCATACAGCTAGTATTTTTAGTCCCATTAGCTGACGCTGCCAGCCAATTGCCAAATTTGGAATCCCAGCACTAATCAGCAAATGGCCACATTCTCAGCCTCGGCATGTTTATTTTTCTACTCATTTTACAAATTTTAATAAGCGGTTGCTTGGATTTGCCTCGGCCACGATTTCCCACTAGAGATAACGATGGCAGTATTCGCATATGTGCACACCTGCGTTCCTTCTCTTCACTGCCCTGAATGAAGGAAAGGCAGCCGTACATAAACAATCATCAGCACTTAAATAGCCTCTTTCCTACAAGGCTCATAAACCATTTTATGACGTGCAGAAATAGTCCTGGCCTTATTGGACAAACAGTGAAATGGAGGCACAGAGGCTGTACCTACACTGGCAAGTTAGTTCGAATTAAGGAAGCTTAATTCGAACTACCTAAAGCCATGGCTACACTAGGCTTTCATTAGTTCGAATTAAGGGCTTCCTTAATTCGAACTAATAAATTTGAATATGCTATTCAAACTAAGGGTTAATTTGAACTAGTTAGTTCGAATTAACCAATGTGGCCATGTTAATTCGAACTAATTGCTTAGTTCAAACTAACTGTCCCATTGAACTCAATGCAATTCGCTAATTCGAACTAAGCAAGTGCCATGAATGGCCTTTGTAGAAATGGGGAATGAATGGCTCTATGCCTCATCAATTAGTAGGAAACACTGGGCAGTAGCTTTCTTGCTGATTGATACAACAATGGGCCTGATTCTTCTCTAAGTTACACCATTACTGGACATAAATGGCTTTCTTCCTGATTTGTATAGTATGAGCGAGATGGTAGTCTGGACTATCGCTGTGTACTTATAATACCCCAGAAACGTAGGGCTGGAAGGGAGCTAGAGTGCATCCAATCCAGCCCCTGTACTGAGGTAGGACCAAGCTTCCCTTCTACAGAACACTCTCATTGAGGGGCTCCAGGCACTTTTCAGACCTCAGTGAATGGCGTCTCCCATTATTCTGATCAAGGAGTTATCTCATGCATTTTGCAGATCAGACTCACACTGTGCCCAGTGTGTCAGTGACCAGAATGGATCTCAGGAGGTCTCACAAAACACCACCTCTGAATGGCCAACCATGGAGAGACCAGCACACCAGGACTTGATGACCACATCTGATTGGATGTGCACTTCACCCATTAGGATTTTAAATAGAGGAGGGGGTGGTCCACACAGCTGTATTGCCTTTGTAGAAATGGGGAATGAATGGGTCAGAGTCAGGTTAGGAAAGTGACAAACAAAACTTGAAAGGAAAGTTCAGGCATTCTGGTTTCAGCCAGATGCCCCCCAAGACAGAGAATTGGACAGGACACAAGTTAACAAGCGTGAAAGCATGAGTAGATGGTTGGTGTGGCTGGCTCATTCCCAGAGGCCTTGATATTTCCCAGCAGAGTCTGAGATCTTTGCTTTTCAGATGAGCTTTCCCAGGAGTGTCGGATTCAAGAAGACACTAAGAATTGTGCTGCATGGTTTTTAACATATGATTGCCCCCTTCTTCCTCTCTTACAGTGACCTTACAAGCACCCATACTTCAGATTCCAGAGCCATGAGACCAAGCCCCAGATCCTTCTGGATGAGAAACCTAAAATATAGCCATCTATTTCCCATATTTGCTCTTCTATATACAGGGTATTAAGGACACAAAATAACCTCTTCTTTGCCCTTCATGCATGAAGGTCTGTGTAGGGAGCAGATGCCTACAAAACCCTGACAGTTGACCACAGCTAGATAGGTGAGAGTTCTGACTAGTGTTTCCCATGCAAAACCTATTCATTTCCCTCTCACCCGGCCTTTCTCCTGCACCTGTCCATTTTAGCTATCAACTACCTCCCATCATAAACTAAGATTATGAACTCTTTCAATGGCACTTAGCAAAGGAAGGTCCTGTTCCAGAACTGGCACCTCTTGGACCTACATAAGAGCTCATTATTATTAGCTATGATTACTAGGATACAAAATAAATACTAATGTTGAAAAAGACTGGCATAGATCAAGAGATCAGCAATGGGACGAGGAATCCATAGGTCAAACCAAGTGGCCTACGTCAGTAGTGACTGAAATGAGTCTTCTAAGGTAGAGCACAACAGGTGCTGATGAGACACGTTATGGGCCCTCTCAGCCAAGATGTCCAAGGCTGAGTGGGGCCGAGAGATGGAACTTGCTTTCTCAGTGGTAGCTCTGGCCCTCTACGACTGTGGTTGAGACTCACTGGTCTGTAAAGACACGTATGCAAGGCAAGGGTTCTGCTGACTTTGCAGCAGCTACACCTGCTCAAAGAAGAGGGGGAGAGAGGACTTCAGTGCACAGTGCTGTCAATCTAGGGCTTTTCATCAGTGTGAAAAACAGTGAAAGGAGAGGCCAGCCTGCCACTCTGCCTGCTGCCTGCTGGGCTAGTGTGCTCGATTTACTGCAACACTAGACGTTGCAGTAATTTCTCCTCTTGCAGAGTGAGATGCTTCTGTTATTGAACCGATGACCCCTTTTCTGGAGACCACTCACCAGGATCAAGAGTTCTTCATAAGCGCTGCAAATCATTAAGGAACCGAGTGTGTGAGTGAGGCGACAGCTAAAACGAAGGGTTTTTGGTCTGAGATGTAAATGCCTCCTTTTTATAGAGGGAAAGTACACAGGAAAGTCTGGTGTTCCCCTCGTGAAGCCCCCAACACATCCTCCACTTGGGAGGAATGGGCTTATGAGGCCACAAATTATAACCTAGAACCTTTCTGAAGCCTGGTGTTCCATAACGGATGTGAGTCTATTCCGAGAGAATTTAAGGCAAGTGCAAGGACTAAAAGCTCCTCCGCTCTGCTCCACCTGTCTCCAGTACCCCATGCCATCCTCCTCTGTCCTGCAAGAGAACAGCGTCCCCAGTGTTACCTACTTCCTTTCATCCCCGTACTCCTGAATAGCGCTGCCTCTGTAATGACAACATGTTGAGCTTCAGAGACCTACGGACAGGCATAAAATGTAGTCACCATTCTCCATTTTGTTGCTTTTATGTTCCCTCCACACCTTCTTACCCTCCCTCCCACACCTTACAGCAGAGAGCAGGAGTTGGCCATAAACACATGTTGTGAGAAAATCTGTTTTCTGACTCATTTAGTCACTGTGAAAGGAGACAAACAATTCCTGCTGGGCACACATTTTCCTAACCAAGCAGAAATTTCAAAGAGAAAACAACAAAGAAAGCTATAATTGTACAAACCGACACACCTTGAAAACATAACACAGAATGCTGCAGCCTGGCAGGCTACAGGCCTATTAGAATATTTCAGGCTAGTTGTCAGAACAACTACATTAAAGGATTTAAGACATTAGATACTGTGAAACAGAGAACAAATGAATACCACAGCTAGACACATATGCTAAAAACACAGCCTGCAAATGGAGACTGGTAGCAAACCCATGTGCTTCACCCAAAAATGGCTAAACCATATTAATGCTGTGTTTGGGCTAGAACCCAGAACTTTGCCCGCAAAAACAAACGCCTCTACCCCCTGAGGTAAAGGAAATTCCACTCTACTTCCTCAAGATGGCGCTTTAGAATGCAGGAAGGGGAAATAGAGTTTTTTTGTTCTTCCATTGAGCTTCTCACCTCCTCTCTGCATTGTATGGAATGGTGCGCATCCAGGACCGGATTAACAAAAGGGCTTTTGGGGCTGCAGAAGGGAGGCCCCTTTGTGCGCCACCCTACAGAAATAATCTGGGTGCTAGCTGGTGGACCCGGAGCCCCTCATACATTGGGAGGGCTAGTTTGCCAGACTCCAGCACCACCCAGCTCCAAAGGCTGGCTGGTCTGCAGATCCTACCCCGTCCTCCAGCACCGAGCACCAGCCCACCCCACTCCCACTGCTGGCCAGTCTGTGGACCTCCCCAACCAGCACTGAGCACTGGCCTGCCCCATGTGGCTGAGGTGGGTCTGCCAGGTTCCAGTGTCAGCACACCTGAGTACTACCCATTCCAGACCCCAAGTTGTGTGCTGCTACTGGGGGGTGTGGGAGGGAGGCAGAGATGGGGAAGGGTTGGTACAAAGATAGATCAGCCCTGAGTCCCCAGGGTTATGTCTACACTTAAAAAACTAAGTCGACTCTGTTAAGTCGTGTGGGATGTGATAATTCCCCTCTATTCGACACTGGTCAGGCCGCATCTGGAATACTGTGTCCAGTTTTGGGCTCCCCACTACAGAAAGGATGTGGACAAATTAGAAAGAGTCCAGCGGAGGGCAACAAAAATGATTAGGGGGCTGGGGCACATGACTTATGAGGAGAGACTGAAGGAACTAGGCTTATTTAGTTTACAGAAGAGAAGACTGAGGGGAGATTTGATAGCAATCTTCAACTACTTGAAGGATTGCTCCAAAGAGGAGGGAGCTAGGCTGTTCTCGATGGTAACAGAGGACAGAACAAGGAGCAATGGTTTCAAAATTACAGCTGGGGAGGTCAAGGTTGGATATTAGGAAAAACTTTCTCACTAGGAGGGTGGTGAAGCATTGGAATGGGCTATCTAGGGAGGTGGTAGCATCTCCATCTTTGGAGATTTTTAAGGCTCGATTAGACAAAACCCTGGCTGGGGTGATTTAGGGGGAGTGGTCCTGCTTTTTAGCAGGGGGTTGGACTAGATGACCTCGTGAGGTCCCTTCTAACCCTATTATTCTATGATTCTAAGTCGACTTAACAAGGTTGACTTAAGTCGACTTAAAGTTGACCTTGTTAAGTTGACTTAGAGTGTCTACATTAGACACTCAAGTCGACTGCCTTTGTCCTTGAGGGAGCCCCGGCTCCTTTCTACCAGGGGGCCTCGGCTCCCTTGTCCCCAGCCCTAGGTTGACCTGTAGAATTAAGTTGACGTAGGGTGTCCACACCGGTTTTAGGTCAATCTAGGCGTTAAGTCGACCTAAAGAGAAGTAGTTATTAAGTCGACTTAAGGAAGCCCTTAAGTCGACTTAATGAAAGTCAGGTGTGGATGCAGCTTTATTTAGGTCGACTTAAGCATCATTAAGTCAACCTAACTTGCAAGTGTAGACATAGCCCAGGATCATTAATTCAGCCCTATGTACACCCAAAAGAGCATGGTCCTGTGCTGTCCTGAGGGATGTGATTATGGTTACGGCTGGCTCTTATGATGCTGGAACATAGGGGAAAAAAGGTCCTTTGCTTCCCTCCAGCATAAGAGCCATTCACAGTATCTCCCTAACCAGCCAGACACCCGAGTCAGCGGGGAAACAGGGGAGGGGTTAGCTTCTGCAGGCTAGTCAGTGGGGGCAGCGAGGGCACATGTGAGTTTTCTCCAGCATGCATGAAGCAAAAAGGGTCTGTACATGTGGCCTCCTCTCATCTATGAGGTAATAAGGTACTACGGGGTAGATGCACAGATGGTGTAAGTCAGCATAAATCCACTAAAAGAAATGGAGCCATGTCAATTTACAGTAGGGGAGGATCTGGATTGGTGAGTTCAAAGTTCACTAAAGCCAGAGCTATCATGGCCTCACGCTCTTCAGAAAAGAGAACCAAGAGTGCTGACCATGAAGTATCATTCCCAGCTAGTTAAAGTCTATAGTTTATCCCAGAAACTTTTTCTAGGAGCCTTTGTTATGTGGCATGACTCCTGTTTTCAGAATCCGGGAACGAATGAGGCCAGTCTACAAGTTGGTAACAAATAAATTGCTCTTGAAACAGAAGCATTTTTCTCAGAAGCGGTTTTTGCCTAGATAATTAAGACAAATGCCCCATTTACATGTTAATTAAGTGACATAATTCCCACATGTTAAAATTACACAAGTACGTGCATCATGGTGTGTGCAGCAATAAATCTTGCAATGAAGAATTGGGACATCACATTTTGGAGGGAAAATGCTATTACAGAATTTTAATACACACCTTTTTATTAGTTACTAGATGGGAGGGCTCAAACTGTAGAATTCAGTTCTGGTTCCAGATACAAACTTTCCTGAAGTTCAGTGTTGTTCACATTATTGGTTTAGTTCATTTCAGGGACAGGAGTAATAAGAAATTTGGATTCAGGTGTTATTGAGATTTTCCCTCCCCTGAAAACATCATTATACCCCCTTATAGGCTATGTCTACACTTGTTAATTTAGGTCGACTTTAGCATTCACACTGGACACCTAGGTCGACTTCTAGGGGCTAGGTGTACCTGGGAGAGGTCTATGGTGGTGGGGGGGCACCCCTGCCAATTGCCAGGGGGCTCAGCCTTTGCCCCATTGTACCTGGGTACAATGGGGCAAAGGGAGACAGGGACCCTGGCAGGACATAGGGGCAGGGTGGGCAGGGCTCTGCCCTGCCCTGTGCGGGGCATGCCAGGCTCCCCCTGTGCCACCCCCCCTGGCAGGGAGGGCAGTGGGGGAGTTCTGGAGAGCCCTAAGTCGACTTAGAGTTGACTCCAGGTCTACACTGGCTTAAGTCGACTTTAGAAAGTCGACTTAAGCCTAAAGTCGACTTTAAAGGAGGTTTAATAAAGTCAACTTAATTTTCCTTAAGTCAACTTAAGCAAGCTGCTTAAGTTGACTTAAGGAAAATGTAGTGTAGACGCAGAGTAAATTAAGTCGACTTAAGCAATCTTAAATCAACTTAATTTACAAGTGTAGACGCACCCATAGAGCTGACCTCCAAATCACCGCAGAGGTTTGAAATGAAACAAGTCACTAAAACGTGCAATTTTGAAAGAAATATACATGGGCACAGTAATCAAGTCCGCAGACTAATAGCTATTGAAGCCTACAAGTCTTGGAACTGAAAAAGCAAAAAGTTTCAATTAAAACTAGTCTGAACTTCACCGATGGTGGGGTGGTTGGGCAGGAATGCAGGTCTTTTCAAGTTTGACAGAATTCTGAACTCAATCCTACTGCTTTCCCAACCCTTCCATCCAAATTTTTGTACAACTAACTGTGACATTACAGATTTTGGTGATCCGAGACTACGGATTTAGACTATATGGAAGGGAGGCAGCCTTGTGTTCCATCAGTTATATTTCAACTTCTCCCTGCTCTGCGCTCAGCCTATGGCCTTTGTATTTGGAATCAATCATGCTGGCAAAGTAATAGCTTCTCTGAATCATTTTTCAGTCTTGTCCTTGTGTTTTTCCAATTCTCTGCTCTTAATTAGATCAACTCAGATTTCAACTGAGACTGCAATAGTATTGCCACATCCTGTAATCTGTTCAATCCTTTTGTAATTCCTGCCAACGCTTCAGTAAATTTATTGTCTTTCTGGAGTGCCTCCTCTTGTGTAAAACGTGTACTATGCTCTGATCAAAATCCTCTTTAGGCTCAGCACAAATGTTAACACAATGGGGCAGTGGGATGCAAAATGGAGAGACACAATCCATCCTCCTGAGAATTCCTCTAAATTGGAAAGCTGAATCATCCATGCTCTTTATCATTAAGTCAGGCAGCCATGATGCCAGAATTTCTTGACATACACAATATACTTGGGGCTTTTCAAAGGCATTATTTGCACTGCAAACCCATGGATCTAAAGTGCAGGATGGTTGCACCTGAGAATTTCTCTCCCTTTTTCACTTTGCTGCTGTGTGACCTCACAATCTTCTTTGTGGTGGGTTAGCACAAAAAGTGAGAGCCACCAGAACCATGGCCCAGGAACAAGGTCAGTAAACAGCAAAATGGGTATTTTATTACAAGAAGAGGGGACAGAGGCAGCTCGCCTCCTGCAGCTGGTGCTGCTGATTCCAAAAACACTTTGACTG
This sequence comes from Pelusios castaneus, assembly GCA_007922175.1. NCBI lineage: Eukaryota > Metazoa > Chordata > Testudines > Pelomedusidae > Pelusios > Pelusios castaneus. The sequence continues at coordinate 4,913,873 of ML685777.1, forward strand.
GGCAGGAAACATACCCTCCACCTCCAAACTTCATCCCAGTGTTACTTCCTGAGTCAGGGTTCCTTCCTGTGTAGAAGGAGCCACGGCCTTTATGGACTCTCTGTGGTTGTGTCATGCAGGCACAGTAGCTGTTACATTATTTTTTATTGTCTAAGCAAATGGCAAAGAACTCCTCACACTCTTTTTGGATGGCATCTTCAGCAACTTGGAAACACCACTCCATGCTTTTGTTTTCAGATATCATCATTTGCTGTATTGATGCTGGTAGTTATTAATGGCTCACATTGGACCAACCACCATGAATTAATGTTATCTGATTCTTTTAGTTCATCCTTTAATTTTTCCTCTGTTTCTTCATTCAGAGCACTCAGCAGAAGTGTCACAGGTATAGAATCTTCCTGGAGAAGTACCTCCAGATTGAGTGCTTTGATTTTTTTTTCTTTATATTGCTGAGTTGGTGCTATGCTGAAGCTAATGGTAGCATAAAATAAGGTTGCAACTTTCTTAACAAGATCGTGTCTTTGCTTTTCAGTTGTTTTTATGGGATGACCACAGCTCGACCTTTGGGGCAGTAAAGATGAACAGAAACTGTTGGAAGGATTAGGACAGTCTTATTTTTGTGACCATATCTCAGTGACAACAATATTATTGGAAAAGTCGCCCTGTAGGACCATCAAACATCTGCGTTTTCCTCCTCCGCTTCCATAGACAAAGGAATTAAATGGTATATCTGGTCTGATGATGAGTCTGAATTTCTAAGACCACCACAGTTCCTTTCCATCTTCTTACTTAACAACTGTCAACAAAAGCATTTCTTCCTTTTTTATTATTTCACCTCATTCCATCACTGATTTCTTATCAATGCTGTCAATCTTACCAGGCGTACTGTCAGTTAAATTCATACACAGACATTTGGTAATCGTTAAACGCTAACATCACAGCTGTAGTTGGGATTGGCAGCTATGATACCTTCAGTATTTAGAATAAGAAACCACCATGTCGGTTACTGAAGACAGATAGACTAGTCGGTTTTATACAGAACCAAATTATTCACCTGACTAGAGAGAACCAGGCATTTTTAGATGTCTAGATTCTAGCAAGCCAATCAACACAACTCTTCACCACTCCATCCAGTCCAGTCTCTTCAATATTACAAGACAGTTGGTTCCATCCATGAGCTCACCTCAACAACCAATGACTCTATAAATCTGGGCTTCAAGACAGTGCTAAAGCTTTCCTATTATTTCCTAAAATGCCTGAAGGGCATAACAAGAATCTCAAGAGTTCTAATATCTTCCAATTTTAGTTTCCAGAAGAAGGCTCAAATTCATAAAATAAAATTAGAGCCTTGAATATGAATCTTTGGTATGTATTATGTTTATATTACATTTTTACTCTGTTTCTGTTTCTCTTCCAGCCCTGGATTCTGATCCCAAGCTCTGCCCAATTCAGATCAGCGTTTTGGCTCAGGTCTGTCTTTGGTAGATACAGACACTTGATCATTTTGTAATCCTATTGACTTTATAATACATCAGTGCAATGTGGCACGGTTATAAATGTGCTATGTCATACAGCCTAACAAGAAAATTGTAAATGATCTATTTAAACAAAACAGCAAGTACATTAAGGAGACGACAGGTTTTGATGAATCAAATAATTTCTCCTCCTTCCCCCTATTTCTTTAAAACTTCAAAGCAGCCAAATGTTGTTTATGCATTAAATTTAATCCTTTCCCAAATCTGTAGCTTGATTAAATTTGCATACTCTATTTCCTGTGAGCCAGTGTTAAGAGAGCCTCATATAATTTAAACTATTTCCCCTGCAGTCCCTCTGTTTTTTTGTGAATGATATTTTCTATGAGCAGCTTTATTATGCCCAATATCTGTAATGTAGGAGGATTAGAATTTTCCCTTAAAGCAACCTGGATTTATAAACTGCTAAGATGAAAAAACAAATAAAAGAAGAGAAGAGACAATAATTACCTGTCTTTGATGCCACACAGATCAATTTGTATATCACTAAAATTCCCCAGGAAACCTTGCTGAACTAAAATGAGATCCTTGGGCTGGTTATCAATGAAGATGAGCCTCATGCATCCTTGAAAAGCAGTAACAGGATTTAAACATTGGGAATCGGTGAAATTGTCAGGGCATCCTGGGGGACAGAAGGAAGGAAGGGGAAAAAAGGATGAAGGTTAAAATGATCAGTTTTATTTCTGTTGGGACTTCCTGAGGGAAGACGTTTAATCTAAATATGCCTAGTCTTTTCTTTCCTTGCCATGCATAGGCTTTTATGCTATACATCCTACGGTAATACAGAAAGAAAACAGTCAGCCAAGAAATGAGGCTCAGGGGCTTCAGGGACGTTGAGCAGATTGAAATGCCCTTTTGCTTTCTTTAAATGCTAAACAGCCATGCTTGATCAGATTAATGGTCCATCCAATCCAGTATCTTGTCTTCTGACAATGGCCAATGCCAGGTGTTTCAGAGGGAATTCAGAGAATAAGTTATCATCAAGTGATCCATCCCATTGGCAATTCCCAGCAAACAGAGGGTAGAGACAATACCTAACAGCTAATAGCCATTGATGGACCTATCCTCCATCAACTTATCTAGTTTTTTCTTGAACTCTGCTATAATCCTGGCCTTCACAACATCCTCTGGCAAGTAGTTCCACAGATTGTGTTTTTGTGTGAAGAAATACTTCCTTCTGTTAATTTTAAACCTTCAGTCTACTAATTTCATTTGTCTATCCCTAGTTCTTGTGTTAGAAGTAGGAGTAAATAAATAAACAAACATTTTTTCCCCTCAACAGTCATGATTTTGTAGATCTCTATCATATCTCCCATTAGTTGGCTCTTTTCCAAGCTGAAAAGTCCCAGTCTTACTAATCTCTTCTCATATAATTGGTCTTGCCCTTTTCTGTATATATTCCCATTCCAATATATCTTTTTTTTGGATGTGGCAACCAGATCTGCATGCACTATTCAAGATCTAGGAGTTCTATTGGTTTATAAAGAGGCGATATGATGTTTTCTGTCATAATATCTATCAATTTCCTAATGATTCTCAACATTGATTTAGCATTTTTGACTGAGGCTGCACATTGAGTGAATGTTCACAAAGAAATATCCACAATGATTCAAAGAGTTCTTTCTTGAGTGGTAACAGCTAATTTGGACTCCATCATATTATATGCACAATTGGGATTATGTTATCCAGTGTGCATTACTTAGCGTTTATCAACATTAAATTTCATCTGCCATTTTATTGCCCAGTCACCCCTTTTGTATGGTCCCTCTGTACCCCACCTCACCACCTATCCCTTTTTTCCAGATCTTTTATGAATATGTTGAACAGCACTGGTCCCAGTACAGACCCATTTAGGACACCACTATTTACCTCTCTCCATTCTGAAAACTGACCACTTATTCTTACCCTTCGTATTTCATCTTTTAACCTCATCCAGGAGAGGCTTTTTCCCTCTTCTCCCAATGTAACTCATATGCCTCTCTTTGAGAGACCTACTGAGGGTGGGTTACTGTTGCTGGGCAGATTAGCTACCTACAACCAGAAACTTCTGGAAGCAGGGAGTGGTAGCATTTTGAGCATGCTCCACAGGGTTCCCTGTTGGTGTGATGTGTTGTGGTCAGAGTCAGATCACATGAGAGCAGCAGTCTGTGCAGACAGCAGGCAGGAGCTGCTCTGAGAAGAGCCCACGTGCTCAGTTTTCAGGAGAGAAGCTGAGCCAGGAGTGAACAAGATGTTTTCTCCCTCTGATGGAGTCATCTGCAACACATTTTGCAGACATACATATGGGACTGAGGGCTGGTTGCAAAGGAGAAGGAAAAACCTGCATGGAATGCTACAGAAGATTCCTGCAATGAGAGAAGAAGAGGACAGCTATTTCTTGCCACTCAAGCCTCTACACTGGAACAAAGACTGTAGCTGAGAGTTGGGTGAACTCCACTGGGACTTTGGGACTCTTGGGTATCTTTCCTGTGGGGTTTTCTGGCGGGATTGTTCTTGGTTAATTGTATTTTGTTTTCTTAGGATAAGGTTTATTTAGTTAGTAGTTAATAAAGTTCATTGTTATGTTTGTTTTTAGTAGTATTTTAATGTGGGTTGGTAACTCTGAGCAATCTTTGCTGTGAGTCCCATACAGACTGGATCCTGGGTCTCCAGCTGCTTTCTCCACAGGGATCGGGGTGTATTTCTGTGAGGCACTGGAGAAGGGCAATCAAATGAATTTTAGCCCACCTGAAGGTTACACCATGACAGCTTACTTTGCTTCCCAGCCCTTGACGAGGTGCTACAATACTATTGCTAGAGACAAATAGTTAAATCCTCCACAGCAAACACCATGCAAACAGCAAGATTATTATGGGCCAGATTCTGTCAGTGCTAAGCACATGGATAAAATCCGACAGCCAACCAGGAAGGAAAATAAAGCAGAGACCACATCTGACTCCATGATTGGTCAGTTCCTACACCAGGGCAACTTGTACATCATCCGTTTTGCAACAGTGATCAGAGTCTTGATGCAGGTCACGACCCCACTGTGCTAGATGACAATTCAAAAGAGTTTACAGTCTAAAAAGCAAGGGGTAACATTTTCAGAAGTGTCTAAATGACTTAGGGGCACAGATACTTAGGTACCTAATGGCTATTGGTTTCAATGAGGTTGGGGCCTAAATACTTTAGCATCAGGGGCATTAGTACCCTAGGAATCTACAAGTCACTTGCTCATCCTCATCAGTCACCCTGGGTTCTCCTGTAGTACCAAGAGCTATAACAGTGTTCTGCCCCCATCAGTAAATAAAGAGAGGCTGTTCTAAAGGCCTCTGTGCTATGAACCGCAGAGGGTTAACAGAACATTACTTGTATATCTTTAAGAAATCGAAATCCACAAGCATAAATTCCAGTAAGTTGAATTCTAGGATAAGACATTGAGACCCAGATCCACAAAGGGACTTAGGCAATGCAACGTGGCATGTCATGGTGACTGATCTGTATGTGCCTAGAAAAATCACAAGAACCGCATGCTGAGATCCACAAAAGCTAGGTGCCCATAGAATGAGTACTCTCCAAGGTGAAGCAGGGTTGTGGTTATTTTAGGAGCAAAGAGGAAGCTGGCATATGAAGATGTGACGTTGAGAGCAGCCTAGCTACACAGCAGTGGAAGAGACATTGGCCGTATACCCCTTTGCTGATGGGAGTCACTCTCTTTCATCCATATTGGTTTGTCCGGTGTTTGTTCTCACTCATGTTAACTTGTGCCCCAGAGCAGTCTTCTCATACAACACCAGCACTGAACATATTGCCTCTCATCACTGTTATTACAGCTCCTGTCTCCCTGCCACACAAAGTAGTGGGAGAAACATCTTTCCAAAGCTCAGTCCCCGGAAGGTGAAATAATAAAAGCCTGTCTTGTGTCCCTCTGAAACAACCTACCTCCAAAATAGTAGCTGTTCCCAGAATAGATCTGCAAGAGGGTGGTCGCATGAGCGGCGGAGGCAACATCATTATCCAGAGTCAGGGTGATGCGATGCCTTCTGGCGTTTATGTTAACTGAATGCCAGAGCCCATCATGGAGATTGCTACCTGGAAGACAAATGAAGAGGGTAAAGCAGACGATGGGAGGAGGAGGGAGAGGTTGTAGTGGTGTTCGCTGAGCCGCCTTCATTTCTGTCTCTGACTGCAGAAGGAACAAGGAGACAGGTGAGGGAGGAATGAAAAGAGCAGGCAGCAAGAAATAACCAGCTGAGCAGATGGTTTGACGAATCTCTGCTCAGTCCACTATTTCAGGCAGTGGTTTGGAATAAAATAGAAAGTGGAGAGATTTTCAAAACCTTCTTACAGGATTTAGGAGAACACCACCATTGGCTTTCAATGGGACTTGACCTGTAAACCTTTTAGACACTTTGGAAAATCCCCCTCCCCAGGTTAATGAAATCACAACTATCAGATGGCTGTACAGAGGCCGATGAATATTGTATTTGATGTAGGTACTCATTGAGAGAAAGATTGTCATTTTGAAGAACCACTACTACGGAGTCAAATTCCAAAGGGGTAGCCGTGTTAGTCTATTGTAGAAAGACAACAGAGTCTTGTGGCACTTTTAAAGACTAACAGATTTATTAATCGCATGAGCTTTCGTGGGAGAAAATCCCACTTCGTCAGACGCTTTGAAGATAGAAAAGTTACAGAAAGTTACACTACTACGGAGAACGTTCCTGGCAGATATTGCTATCTCTTTTGCACACCTATTCAAGACCAAGGAGAATCTGATTCTTTGTTCTGTGAATCTGTCAGAATTACAACTCCGCAAATAGTGTAACACATAAGAACACCAGGTCATCTATTCTGTCAGCCATACAAGTCATTGGGCATGATTCTGACTGCATTTACACCAGTGCAAATCAGGAATAACTTATTTGCAGTCAATGGAGATATTCTAGCATAATAGAGGTGCACGAGAGCTCAGAATCAGGCCTCTAATATCTACCTTCACTAATGGGATTTTCTAATTAATATTGCTTTGGGGGGGGGAAAGTGAATTGGCTGTTAGTGACAAGCAGAAACATGTTAACAATTCAAAATTAAATGCAAAATCTATATATGTGGGAAATCATTTGATTAGGAACCAGGAAATAAGATTCTGCCCATAAAAGCTTTTGCTAAATGTTTTCAAAGAAAAAATGGCTCATTTTTTAAAATGAAAACTTGACCCATTTTCAACCAAGAATAGGGCTATTTTTAAGTGAAAAATATTGGTAAGGTTTGGAAATGGTTAAAGAAAAATGTGGGCCCAAAGTTGGGCAGGAATGGGTCTATGTGTGAGAAAACATGCCTTTGCAGAAGATGTAGACATTTGCAATTGGCCCATGCTTTTCATGTGATTGTAGCCATGTTATCGATCTTTGGACTTTTGCATGCTAGAGTCGGGTTAATACTTTCACAACCACATTAAAGAAAGAAAACATTTTAAAGTTCTCTCAGCTTCACAAACAACTTAACTGCAAAGGAGAATGAAAGCTCAGTTTCCAACCTCTAATTCGGAGCAAGATGGATCTTTAGCCAGCTTCTTAGGTTTGTGGAGAACGGCACCATCTGCCTACCATTAGCATCTGAGAGCTTAACAAGGTGAACACCTGGGTTCTGTTTGAATAACTCATCCCTGTTAGATGTTATCAAATGAAGATTTCTGTTCCCTTTAAGAACCATGGATTTGTTCAGGTCCAGTTTCTATCTGGCATTTTCCAACGTTGCTGTTAATGTTATTTACTACTTTTTGGTTAATGGATTTAAAAAGAAACAAAAATAAAAAACAAAATAACCCCCCCACCCACAAATCTACCAGTGCACTCTTCATTGACCTAGGAAAATCTGAGTTCAGATCCCAAGTGAACATGGATTTCCCAGGTCTCCTGAAGTTTTTTCATCATTCTAATGACAGGAACATCATAGATCATGTCTGGGATTTTTCAAGACTGCTATAATAGGAAGCCTGCATGAGATCTGCCTGGCTGTGCATGGTTCTACCAGAGAGAGAGGGAAAAGGCTCATTAGCTAGGAATAATAATTCATACAGAGTTCTTCCAAGCATTTTAAGAGCAATTTTTCCACTCTTGGCCCAGTAAAGGCTGCTTTGTGCGATTCCAGCTGTATAAAGTAGCCTTAGAGCTGGTTTAAGTGCCCATCCAGGTTCTCCTAGGACTAAGGATTGGTGTTGAGCAAGTACAGTAGCCCCCACAGCTGACCACTCCCAATGAAGGGATTTATTGAATGGCATGGGGAATGGCACATGGCTTTGGAAGTCAGGCACAAACAGAGAGGAGCCTTAGGGTTTGCCTTATCTTGTGCTGGAGTTGAGCTGACCTTCAGAATTACTGGGATGGTGGGAGGAGTACAGAGATGTTCAGAGTCAGTATTTCTCAGTTCTCTCAGCTCCTTTGGGTAATGGAGTGTAGACTTTTGCTAGCAGTGGGCTCACCTGCCTGGTGTCTCCTGATGATGGTTCTGGTAAATTTCAAGTGCATTCCTATCTGGTGACCAATGCTCCATCTCTCCCAGTCTCTGTCTGGTGCCTCAGCCCTCTGGCCGAACCCTTTTGCTAAGTCCTCCCCTTCCAGGGCATGAACTAATCCAGGCAACCTACTCAGGGTCAAGGGCCACCACTCATCCTGGTGCTGCCCATTGGTAGTCTGGAGGGAGACTGGGAGGGACCCAGGCCTACCCGCTTTTCTGAGTCCCAGTCCAGGGAGACTATGAGCCATGTCTTGGCACTGCCTCATCTCCCAACACAGTCTTTCAGGTTCCCTGTGCCATGTCTACATCACCCCCAGGCACCTCTCACCTTTGTATCAGGGATTTGGACTCTCAATCCCAATGAGCCCTGTTGTCCACATAGAGCTGTCCTTGGTCTTGCCTCCTGATGCCAGCTAGACAACATACCCTTCCTAGCCCCCACCCCCAGGTCCAGGGGAAGACTGTTCAGAGCAGTGGATGCAGTCTTCTTTTATACAGAACTCCTAGGCCCTGAATGTGTTTGCACCCACCTGCTCCTACTAGCTGTTCTTTTCCCAGGGCTTTTAATCCCTATATCATTGGACCAGGGAATACATCTCACTACATGGAGTTTGATCAGACCCAAGGGTCTAGCCCAATGATATTCACACATCAGCGGTTCAATAACCACTAAAGTCTGAGTTGTAATTCCGATACAAATTCAACATTACCCAAGGAGCCACCACAGTGTAAATTCATTGCTTCATTTACTCTAGTACTCTATGTTCACATTTAAACGGTATGACAGGTTAATAACTTAGTGAAAGTTAGTACCTTAATTGGTTCATAACACAGTAAAAGGATCTGATTGGTTAATTACTTAGATCAATTCATAATTAAATCACACCGTGTTTTAATATCACATGCTGCAAAGAGCTGGAGGAGGCACATTAAGGAGCCACTACTGGCCTACATGCCTCAGTCTGACTATCAGTAATCTAGCCCATCGTTTTTAATAGCACAAAGGACAGAGTTTTGACTACTTCTGTATGGAGGACTGAGAGCTCTTCAGTCTGGTTTTCTAATGAAAACATAGACTAGCTCAAAATAAAATTGGTGATCAGCAGATTTAGGCCAGAGCTACCAGGATCTTGGCTGCCTTGGTTCAGGCCCAGCATGAACATAGCGAGTTCTGCTACTATTGCTCCAAAGATAAGGCTCAGTTAGATAAGGACAAAAAGATCAGACCTTCCTCCGTGTCACAGGAGAGAGGAACCAAGGAAAGTACCTGCAGGAATCTCCACGGAGTTTTCTGCCACTTTCTGAATGACAAGCGTCAACCTGCCCGCGTGAAGGTAGAGCCGGAGAGTGCCTGAATCTTCAGACAGCTCCGTGGAGAGAAGCAGACCATCTGCATTCCACGTTCGAAACTGGAAGCTGACGGAGAGCCCGTTAATCTGGGGGGTGCCAGGTAAGAGCAAATAGCTGCTGCTGGAACTGATGAAGGTGATGGGAACGACTGGTGGTTCCGAGCAGGAAAAGGTCACGTTGCCCTAAAAACAATAAGAAGCAAACATGTCATGTGGTTTTTCATTTGGAGAATTGCAGCTGCTCTGAAACACCTGCCCTCAAAGCCAGCCTTGGTTTGAGGGTTTTTCTGCTCTCCCATGGCCGTTCTAAATGATAGTCATGGATGTCATCTGCATGTACAGATGCCAGCAAGTTTCTTGCCGAGACACAATTTTGGACCTGGTCAACTCTTGAGCTACACTGAACTAGGTTGTTTTGCCACTGAGCAATATAGGAAGATGATCAAACTCTGTTGTACACCAGATGAGTTGTTTCAGAGCTTATATATATATGGCGGTTTCTATCCATGTATACGGTATCATTTCTACTGAAGCAGTGGGAGGGAAACCTCACCATGTATGATTTTTTTTTTAAAATGTTCTTTCTAATCTGGATTTATTTAGCACCTCCCGATACAAAAGACTTCAAAGGATGCAGAAAATAGTTGCGTGGTTTTATTTTGCACAATTAAACAGCATTCATGGCTCACCCCAGAGTGCCTTCACTTCAGCAGTGGTGAGTGAAACTGCTCCTTTAGTGTGCTCTGCGACCCTTGTGGATAAAAAGCACTACCCTAAATGTCCTTCTAATTGCAAGTTTCTCCAACCACTGAAATGAAGCCACCTCTAAGCTAAAAAGTGTTAGCCTTAATGCACTAGTAGAAATACAAAATAACGTGTTAGGACTCAAAGACTAATATATTAAATTTAGTGGGAGTGGGCCTGCTTTTAGCAGGGGTTTGGACTAGATGACCATATGAGGTCCCTTCCAGCCCTATGATTCTAAATTAAAACTACAAGAGAAATTGAGGTAGATAGACTATAAGCACCCAAAGTGGAATGTGACCAGTGTTCTTAGACCAGTCTTTAGAACATGGTCTTGCTGCTTCATAAAGCAACATAGAAATTCACTGTTGGATGATCTCACTGTAACTTATAATGGTTACGAAGGATGGCACAGGGTACTCTTAACCACATCCTTCACATTGTTACCTCTATAAATATAATTCTGAAGAAATTAATAAAATTCTACACACACAAGGTGAAATCAAACACATTTTCAATGGTATATTTAGATTGTTTACCCTGGTGGGAGTCTCATGGAAATCTAATCTACTTGAGTAGTTTAATTCTGAACATTATCTCAGATCTTATTTCAGCCAGAAGGAGAAGATACCCTATTGTTTTGTTCAGGCATATTCCACTTTGATTATCTAGCCAGGTCATTCAAGTCAGATAACAGAAACTTAACAACTGATTAAGTCAGGACACATTTACAGAATCATATTTCTTCAAATTTAGAAAATTGTTGCAGCTGGTTTGCCTGGAACAAAGTAGCTTTGTAAAATATGGACAGAAATCTGATAACCCATTCAAGTGAAATGTTTTCTCTATGATACAACCTCCTATTACAGCAGATACCTTGTTCGAATAGGATTATTATAATGAACAATACTTGACTGATATATATAGGAAGTTGCATGGTGCTTGGGGATCCCTTATTGGAACTACACCAAATAATTTTCTAGACCCTTTCCAGTCTTAATTTTACACTGGAAATTACATAAAGTTCCAGAAAAAGAATTAGTCTTACTGAATGAAACAAACTCTTGAAGGATTATTTTTTTTCTAATTAGCACCAAAACTAACAAGTGGAAAGGGAGAGAGTATATCCTGTCAGAATGAAGATTTAGATGTTTTTTATCTGAAGTTTATTCAAACTTAGCTGAGCCTCAATCACCTGGGAGTTGGGATGGAAGTTTGACTCTAACCTTTCAAAGTTTTTACTTTTCTGGGGGTATTTCCATTTCGGGTATCAACCAAAACCACAATGCACAGAGACACATGAAAATTACATGAACAAATAACTAAAGCTGATTGAACTAATGCCAAAAATTGAGAAAATTCGCTCAACTTTTTAATATTTTTTTTGAGTAAAAATTAAAAATGCAGACGAAAACTGTCACTGAAATTTTGACATGGAAAACATTTCAACTAGTTCTATAAAAAAGTCAAACTCCTTTGAAATTCTAAAAATACATAGGCTTACGGTCAGGAGGAACGATTGGGGCCACTCATATTTTATCTGAGCTTGCATTCCCATCTCTAATTAGATGAGGTGAGCTATTTGCTTCTCGAGCAGCAGCGTGCTAATTTTAGCATAACAGAGTATGGCTAAGTAAAGCTAGAGTTTAGATATGGCTTGTCTAAAAATTCCTTGCAGCCTATACTAACTGGATGAAATGCACCGACAAAGTGGGATTTTCTCCCACGAAAGCTCATGGGATAAATAAATTTGTTAGTCTTTAAAAATGTCACAAGAATAAACCAAGTGTTACACTGTGCACTGCAAAATTTCAGAATTTGTCAAATTCATTTCTGGCATAAGCCAATGCAGATCCATGAATGTCAATGGAGTTACACCCACCAATAGATCTGCCTTGATAGATGGAAAAAAAAATGAAGTAGACCCCATTTGATTGAAGTTATATATAAGATTTTAGTTAAGAGGAATATAATTTGCGCGAGTTGGAATTTGGTCAGGATATTAGAGTAAATGTCTTTATATTTGAAACATATCAAGTTGGCATCAAGAAGACTTTCATATCTCCTCTAAAAGACAGTTCAGCACTCCATAAGAGCATCCTAAGGTAAGGGCTCAGTTGTTATTCAGATGAAAAAATATTTACTGAATTACCAATTGATTTTGATTACTGTATGGATGGGAGACCTCCAATCTAGACCAAGTCTCCTTGGGTTCGTCTACACTTGTAAATTAGGTCTACTTAAGCTTGCTTAAGTCGACTTAATTTACTCTGCGCTTACACTACACTTTCCATAAGTTGACTTAAGCAAGCTGCTTAAGTCGACTTAAGGAAAATAAAGTCGACAATGAAAATTAAGCCAACTTTATTAAACCTCGTTTTAATTCGACTTTAGGCTTAAGTCGACTTTCTAAAGTCGACTTAAGCCAGTGCAGACCTAGAGTAGCCCTAAGTCGACTTAAAGTCGACGTAGGGCTCTCCAGGACTCCCCCACTGCCCTCCCTGCCGGGGGTGGGCACAGGGAGAGCCTGCATGCCCCCCCAAAAGGCAAGGCAGAGCCCTGCCCACCCTGCCCCTATGCCCTGCCAGGGTCCCTGTCCCCCTTTGCCCCATTGTACCTATGTACAATGGGGCAAAGGCTGAGCCCCCTGGCACTGGGCAAGGGGTGCCCCCCCGGCCCCCGTGGACCTATCCTAGGTCCCCCTAGCCCCTAGAAGTTGACCTAGGCATCCAGTGTGGATGCTCTAGGTCGACTTTGTAAGGTCCACACTAAGTCGACCTAAAATTTAGGTGTAGACATGCTAAATCAACTTAACTAAGTCGACTTAGCTAAAGTCGCCCTAAATTTACAAGTGTAGACATAGCTCTTAACTTCATGGATCTGACAGGCCTCAAATTTAAAAGGACTATTATATGAAGTATACTTCAACAATGAAAATGGGAAAGCTTTTCAAAATAAAAAAGGGTTAAATTTGCAAAGAATTTTATTCACCAAAATTATTGCATTGGGTCTAGTAAAAAGAGTACCCAATTCCCTATAAATGTATGTATCATCAGAATCACTTGGTTACAGCTTTGGAATTTTTTAGATTACATACAAGACTTTCAGCAAACAGTTTTACAATTTAACCCTATTTAACTGAAAATAAATGTTCACTCGTAGAGGAATAGGATACGAAGAGTCTAATCTCTAGAGAAAGAATGGGAGATCAGTTCTATACCCCTGACGGATACACCAGCTAACTATCATCAAGCATTTGAGAATTCCATTGAATCTGATGTTCCCCAAATGAATTAAAACTGTTCCTTTCATAAGTAATGAAATCTATTCAAAATGGTTTTTACTGTTATTGCTAGCAGAACTCTTTAAAAATCAATAGAATAACATGGAAATGTTTAAATATTTCCAGGGTAAATGTTGTTCTGACCTTCACTTAGAGACGTGTTCTATCACTCTTTACATTTTCAAGAGAGACATAGCAGGTTCTATAGCAAAAAACGAGAGTCCTGTGCAGAACTGGAACTGATTTGCAAACTTGACACTATCAGACTGGGTCTGAATAGGGACTTGGAATGGTTAGCACATTACAAAAAGTGATTGTCCCTGTTCACACATTCTCACCTTCTAATCAACTGGTGTGAATGGGCCTCATCTACCCTAACTGAATTGACTTTGCTAACACTTGCCCTTTTTCATCCTGGCATGTATATATATGCACACCTCTCAACTGTAGTTTCCACTTCATGCATCTTATGAAGTGGGTTGCAGCCCACGAAAGCTTATGCCTGAAGAAATTTGTTAGTCTTTAAGGTGGCACAGGACTCTCATTGTTTTTGCTGTACACAGACTAACACGGCTACCCCTCTGCAACATAGCAGGGTCTCTCTCTCTCTCTCTCTCATCTTGGGCAAGATGTTGAATGAACATTTGAAGTCATAGTAGAAGACATCACTTTACTGTTCAAGGGGGAGAGGGAGCATTTTTTGAGAGACCCAACTCAAAGATGCAGTTGCTATACAGTTGATTAGGATAAAAATGTGATACCACATAGGACAAGTCAATTTTGAAGCCCTGATGCTAATCCAAAGCCATCTGGGTTCTTTTCAGTGACTTCTGAGGGCTTTGAATCAGGTCCTAGAAGAATAGATATTAAATGGACCATTTAGCTTTTTCTTGGCCTCTACCTAGCCCTAGCTACTTTTGAAAAACAAGGGGAAACTGTTACATAGCAGTAGGATGAGGCATGGGATGAAGTGAAGCTGATATGTCAAAACACTGTACAGAACAGGTCCCCGAAGAAGACACCTCTATATTTAGTCTAGTGAAGAGATATAGACTAAGACCACAGCATGAATAGGGAGAGCTAATGAAGCATATTTCTTAGCTCTCACTTTGCCTGAAGGAATAGCATTTCCGGGGATCTTTATTCTGCTCATCAACCACTCTGTGGATAGTATCCAATAAAGCAGAGATGTGTTTTGTCTGGGGAAAGTTACAGGGGGAGAGGTCAAATGGCTGGTAAGTGGACCGAGCTCAGATTGCCTGAACATAAGAGATGGCCTGATGTGTGTTAATAACAGAGTAGAAAAGGGTCATCTTGGCTTTATTTATTTATTTATTTAAAGATTTCATCCCTCCAGGAAAAGTATCATTTTTTTAAAAGAATAAAGCATTTAATAGAAAGAAGTATTTTCCCTGTGAGACTCAGGGGGATTATATGCTTGGCTGAACAGCTCTGGGTTTTCTTTATCTCAGCCTCCTGAGCTTTCAGGTCACTGGCCAACGTCGTAACAAAAGATTTTACAGCCTTCGTGCTTTCAGTAACGGAACGTTATTGCTCCATGATATTCAGCTGCAGCCGAGCCACCGCTGCAAAAAGACAGAAGCAGCTATAAAAACTCATTTGAGCAATTCTAAATTGATTTATTTGTGGGGAGGGAGCCCAAGGAAGGAAGGGATACACAACAAGGAAATAAATAAACAACATCTATAGACTGCTCAATGGTTTCCTTACTTTCAGCAGGGAGAGCAAGACTGAAGCCAGTCTTTCAAATTCTCCTTATTGGGAAGCGACCACAAAATTGGAGAATTAGCACAACATTGGCTTGTGCTTTATGTCAATCCAGGTAAACATGTCTGCAGTTTATTAGATTTTATTCTCGGGGAAAAAACATAAGAGAAGAGATTTCTTTTTATTATTAGTAAGCCTCAGCAGTATCCACTTTAAAATAGAAAAGTGCCTGCAAAGCAATTCTCATCACCATTTTTATTAGTTTCTTTATTGAATTTGTTTTGCTCTTTTAAACTCTGTGAGCCAAAATGTGATAAGGCCAAAGGGCTTTGGCAAATAATTTAAACCACGGGTATGAATAGCTCACACTCCAGCTCGTAACTCTGGTTGAGTAAATCCGACCCTTCTCCCTACACTAGATATATAGAATAGTAAGTTGATTATTGATCAAGGGTAGTTTTGATGAGATTTTAAAACATATGATCATTCAATCAGAATAGGGTTTGCTTTGGAATCCTTAGCTGCTTGAATATCAGAACGGGGCAGCACAGCCAATCAGGCCCAGTGAACCTAATCATAGCTGCCAATAGACTGGATTTATTTTTCTAAGTGTTTGTAAAAGCCATCCAAGGACACTTGATGAAAATGAGATTTCATCCCCAAATGGGAGCACTGCTAATTGTTATGAAAATTTGATAACATTTAATAGTGTGCACTCTGGGAGTCAGTACCAGAGTCATCAAGCTCAAAATCCGAAGAAGAAAATCTACCAGAATAAAAAGAAAAAGCTCCCCAGGATAAAGACAGGTAGTCACTAACATTGTGTAGGACTAGCAAGTAGATTGGTTAAAGGTTGGACAAGACTGGCAGGGAAATCGGAAGGAAAATTCCCGTTCAGAAGGGACAGACTGCTTCACCGTGTCAAGGCCTTTTCCCAAAGGCATTTATTGCAAGTCTAGTGACTTCAAATGAGTTGTAAGAAAAGGACGAGTGCAAGTGCTCCACACAAGCATATTGTCTAAATGGAGGGTTTACATGGCTAATCTGCATTTTCTCTCCCTTGCACTTGGAGGAGTTATTTTGGGGGCCATTTGTTGGAGCAGGATTTCCTTTTTTCACCAAGCAGTCTGAGCCTTTGGAGTGAAAACATCCTAATTCTTTGCAGGCTCCGAGGAAGAGCTGCATTGTGACTAAAAGCAAAGGCTGTTAGATCTCCCATCAACCGTGATACTAGGTCATTTCCTCGGGTTCATATTTGCATTTTGCTAGCATTTACTAGGTGGAATATGGCAAAACAGAGATTTTACATTCAAGACTGCTTCCCTTGTAGAAGGAAAAACATTTTTCATCAAGACTAATGACTTTCCTAGTTTAACATTCAAGAGTCTGGGCTTAGATTTTCATTCAGGAGATGGTAATTTGTCATTTGCCTCCTGGATTAAATAGGGTCTCTACTTTAAAAAAAGGACTGAAGGGGCTGTTTACTCCTTATCATTCGGGGCAAAAAACAAAACAAAAACTCTTGTTACTCCAGTTGCTTTGCCAGCTTGAGTGATGGTGTGGACTGGTGGGCAGAAGGTACCTAACAGAGGCGCAAAGTGAACTTTTGGGAAAACAGTACAGAATAGTCTCCGCAGGGGCTAAATCTATAGGGACTCAGGTATGCTATGGACTCTAAAGTGGTGAGCCAAAGTTCTCTCTCTTCTTCACTGTGTTCCTTTGTAGTTCTCTTTCCCCACATTTTCTCCTTTTTTGCTATCTCACGAAGCACAGTAACTAAGCAAAGCCCCAGCACAACTGGGAGAAATCATCAAAATTTCAAAGTAACTTTCTGACTCCCTGAGCATGGCGGATCATCATTTAAAGACTGCAGTGGACTTGGCTTACAGGCCTTTTGCCCCACAAGAATTTCACAGAGCAGAGGCTATTTTGACAGGTGTCTCACAGCCACATTCCCTGAGTCAGTGAAATGCTGGAGTGAAGAGAAAAATTTGGGAGGTCCTGTAGCAGCTGAGGCATGGAGAAGGTAGGAATTATGCAAAATAACTTGTGGGGAATTGGAGGGGAACTGTTAGACAGAGTATGCTTAGTAATGGCAAGTTCTACATATGCCCCAAATAACTTGTACCCATAGTGTAAGGGGGAATGTTGTGATGGTGGGATCCTAGCTGTGTATTCTAGGTGTGCAGTTGTCAGATTTGTGTGTGCAACAGGAGCAGGCAACATGTAAGATATAATCCAGGCATCAACCAGCCTTTGAAAATTGCAGCTTAAAACTTCAGCACTATGTGGGAGAAGAAGAGCCTTTAAAAGGGCCTAAAAAGTATGATTTCCAGATCACTGAACGAACATATACTTATTACTTGCATAAAACATACTAATAATGTGTGTCTTTTGATACCTAGGTCTGCATCACTCAAATTAATTTAGAAGTCAGCATTTTGCATCAGTGTCTGGCCCTATTTTTTTTAAACAAATAAAAGCAGGAAGTTCTCCAAGAAAATACAGTTGTCCAACACGGAAAACCATACAACATGAATAAGTTACTCAGCACATAAACAATCACAACATTTCTGTTTTGTTTCTTAAATACTGAACACTACAATAGTGTGTACCATTCGCTTTCCTTGTGAAGGAAAGGGTCCATCAGTTTGTTCCTGGCATGTGTAAATTCATGAGATGCTTCCTACAGCAAGTCCAATATTTCTAATTGCAATTTTTTTTCTTTTACTGTTCCTTATTCTTTTGGTTAAGATAAATAGAGCTAGTTGAAATTTTGCATATTTTGAAATTTCAGTGACACCTTGACTTTCAGAATCAAAACCAACTAACAACCAACCAAGAAAAATTCCCAGAAAAAAACATTATGACGACATTTCCTTCACTGTCTCCTTTCCTCATTGCCGCAGCTATATCATTGAGCTTTGGAAAATTTTGACCAATGGTTTCAGTATTTGAGGGTAGTGGGTTGATTGCGGTCAGAGGAATCCAATGCAAGCTCAGGCTATGGGCCAGATTTTGGTACCCTCACTCACAATCAGTAGCAGTGAGACTTCTCTGGGAATAAGATTTTATTCAAAATCTGTAAGAGTATCAAAATCTGACTTTAGTTCTTTTACTACTTTAGATGGCCTAAAAGAAACTTTCAAGAGACCCAGGAGGCTTTGATCCAAATACAGTTCACAGGGGGAAGGAGTAAAAACTTTCCTCCAACTCAGCTTCCCCAGACTCCAGTATAGATGGAAATCAGTAAAACCAGCTAATTTGTGCATGTGCCTTTGAATAGCTCTCTTGATAGTTCAGCAGCCGAGGCAAACATCTTTTAACGAACTAATTATAGAGACAACTCTCCAGTCTGAGCTGCAATCATTTGGTAGGAGGTACATCACTTCTGAGTAACTGGGATAGGAAGGAAAGAATGACCCAAAGAAGAAGAACAGACATCTGATTCTCACCACAGTGTAGATCTGAGGTTTACGCCTTTTTGCCAGGTCAATGATATTGACTCCATTGTAATAAAGATTCTCGATGCATCCAAGAAAATTTTTCTTCAGAAAGGTTCCTGGCTTTCCTGGGACTGGAATGCCCCCAAAACTGAGCTTTGGGAAAGAACAAAGACAACACTCAATTACAACTCCAAAACGTAGGGGAAAGGAATGAGCGGAGCTACAGCTACATACACAAGGCCAGGTGATTTAAGGCTAGAACATGGTTTAGTCAGATAGGATATGGAAATGAGACTAAAGAACACTGGCTTCTCTTCCTGGGTCTGATAGCGACATGCTTTCTGAACTAGGACAAATCACTTCACCTCTGCTTCCACTCCCCTCCTTTCTCTGCATGTCTACTTAGACACTCAGCTCTGTCGCTATGTTTATACATAGTAGGACTTTGATTTCAGTTGGGAGCTCATGGCAATCAGTGGAAACAGCAAATGCAATCAATAAATGAGAGCTCCTGGGGCTAGCTTTAGGGCACTGTGGCTTAGAGCAACTCTCCCCATTGCTGAACAAAGACAATATTATTCCGGGAGGGAGGGGGGGTGGGGAGGATGGAGTGTTGTGAAGCTCTGTTCATTAAGGGATTGCTTGGTTTTGGCCATGGGGCAGAGAAGATTCCTCATATAAAAGACCCATACGCACCAGTAGCCTGCTATATGCAAGAACCCCTGCTCTGGGAGCAAATCACCCCCAGAGAAAGTGGAGAATGGGTTAAACCACATTGCCTTAATATTAAAGTAGAGATACTAGATGAGGTCTATTAACAACCAGCATGTTTGCTGACTAAACCATTTTAGAATACAGGGAATGAAACAAATGTCAGCACCATGATCTCTACAGAATCCAGTCCCTATCATTTGATATAGGATGCTTCTGATGTTACTTGCAGATGGGAACTAAACTGTAAACGGTATTTATAGGGACAACGGAAGGTCATCATAGAACACCCTCTGTTGCCAGGCAATCGCAAGGGGACATTTGTAAGCATAACACTGTATCCAATCCATGGCCACCTCTGACTTCTTGGCTGTCCCCATGCTGCTTGGCAGGGCATCTTGGAAGTTCACACCAGCAGCAGGAATAGAACTCTTCCTGCTCCAAAAACACTGCCTCCATCTGTGCAGCAGGCAACCGATGCTGTTACAGGGACTATTGCAGCATAGCTATGGGGCACTGTATCTGGGCTGGCATAACTCCATGGTGTAGGCACAGCCGATGGCAATGAAAGAGGTCTTCCCTCACCGTTGAAACACCACTTCCCCAAATGATGGGAGCTAGGTTGATGGGATCTTTGTTCTGTCAACTTTGCTGCATATACGCCAGGGGAGAAGGTTGGCGTAGCTATGGTGCTCAGGGATGGAGCATTTTCACATTCCTGAGTGCCATAGTTATCTTGGCCTAGCTTTAAAGGTCTATGTGTGAAAGGAGAAGCTTCTTTCAAGGGAGCAATACATGGCATTTACACATTAGCAGGGATCTATGATCTGCTAATGGCAGATACTCTCACTTCAATGAAGGGTGGAAATTTTAAGGCCTGGTCTACATTTAAAAGTCAGATTGACACACAAGGATGTGAAAAATTAGCACCCCCGAGTGCCATAGCTAAGCCAATCTAACCACTCTTGCACACATGGCTAGTCAATGGGAAAATTTTCCTGTTGATCTACCTATGGCCACTTGAGGGGATGAATTAACTACAATGATGCTATAGTTAGCGTCTACAGCAACCTAGTCGGTCTAGTTCTCATAGTATAGATATGGTCTTTGTCAGAGATTTTCATAGGCGTCTAGGAGAATAAGGTGCTCCAAATCCTTGGATGCCTAAATCCCTTTGGTTCTTCGGAAAATCCCAAGCTGAACCTCTGGCTAATTTTGAAAGCCTGTGGCTATTTTTAAGTGGGGATTCCCCTTAAGGCCTTGTCTATTCTCCACTGACCCATTTGGCAATGAAAATCCCATTGCTGCCACTAGTCACTCTTTTCGACCAGCATAAAGTAAATGGAAGATGCATGGGTAAAACCTCAAGCACTGCTTTGTAAATGTAACCTTCGCCAACTAGCGCCTCAGTTCTATTGATTGATCATTACCAAGGAATAAAGAATGAAATAACTTTCAATTCTGTATCACTTGCAAATTTGTTACGGCATGAGGGGTTATGCAGGAGCAATGCTTTTTCAAGCTGAAAATCATTATTTATTGCTTAACGCACTTGGCTCTTTTATTTTTCTTTCATTTCCTGTTCTTTTAAGTCTCCTGATTAGAAACTCGCTATTCAGTTTCAAAAAGCAGAAATCAATATCAATTATAGTGCTGAATTATTGAGAAAACAATTTTCTTAGTGATCAGTAATAATTTTAATTACCAAACTAGTGGTTTTATTACAGTTAGGTAGGCCTTTAATCCCCCAAGTGCACTGAGATAAACTTTCATTAGACTGAATTGTCTTTAGCATTAAGCTGAAATGCTAGAGCAATTCAAATGTGAATTAATGAAAAAGTCTTGGTGAATTTTGATCGTGATGGCTAGATCCTGAGCTAATGTAAATTGGCACACCACCAGTGAGCTGAATGATGCTACACTCATTGACACTATTAGAGATGGTTTGTAGTACTCATGGGAAGAGATTTTTTGGAAAGTTTGGGCTAATTAAATTTTATTATGTTATACTGGGGAATCAGATTTATTTAACACAAATATCTCTCAGTATCAACTTTGCACCAAGAACTAGAGTCATATCATTCTAAGGTGGAGAAATGGGAAGAGCCAGAAGATCTGGTAGTCCATTCTCCCAACCCATCACCAGTTGGTGATTGTCTTCTGTAACTCACTCTCTTTTCAAGGTCTTTCTCCATTCTAGTTTTATGATAGTCTTTGAAACACAATTTCCATCAAACTATGTGAGATCTCACCGTTACGGTGTTTCACCTGATATCCAGCCTACATTTTCCTCTTCTTAAATTTCATCCCTTAACTTCAAGTTATAACCACCTACCCTACCTATTCTGATACTTTTGTGTAGAGGTCTTATATGGTTCAAATCCTTCCAGACAGTCATCTTGTTCCAGCTACCCATGATGCCCCAGTAGTTATTTATCCAGACAATGTTTTATTCTTTTAGCGTTTCCTCATGAGTTATTCCCACCCATTTCACTACTCATTTTTGTTGCTTTTTTCTAAATCTCAACTTCCCCCACAGCAGCCCCAATACACACACCAGAGAATGATAATTACTTGCAGGACTTTTAGTCTAGAACAGGGGGGGCAAACTTTTTGGCCTGAAGGCCACATCCAAGATATGGCAGGCAACAGATGGTGGTGGAGGAGAAGGGGTGGAGCTTGGAGGAGGAGTGGCCACTGCACTGCCCACATGGTGGGAGGGGGCAGAGCTAGGAAGGGGAGTTTTGTGGAGGAAGAATGGAGCAGGGAGACAGAGGTTTTTTCCAACTGTTCTTGTTTTTCACTTCTTTTTTTTTTTACACTGTTGTACTTTTGGTTTTGGGAGAATGGGGTGGGAACTTGGAGGGGGAGAGCTTGGAGGGGGGAGTTTTTGCACGGTTTTAGTTTTTCAGGGTTTTTTCTTTGGTTGGTTTTTGTCTTGTTTTTACTTGATAGTGCTGGGGAGAGGGGAGGGAGGTGGGGGAGCGGGAGATGGCACTGTTTGCACTTTTTTTTTTTTTTTTTTTTTTTTAAACTTGGTAGGTAAGGGGAAAGGTGGGAGCTGGACACTGTTAGTCCATGGCCCTGGGGCAAGTGGCTGCCATACTCTGGCCAAGACCTTGCCGGTCCTAGAGAGGAGCAGTTTCCATGCTCCAGCAAGGTGCCCCAGGCCAGCTGGGCATGGACAGCCCGTCCAGCAGTGTGTGTCCTCAGCTGTTCCCCATGCACAGCCCCCACCAAAGGGAAAGAGAGAACAGGACTGGGTGGGCTCTACCATCCAGAGCTCCATCCCACCTCAGCTCGGGGAAGGAGACAGAAATGGGAGTCTCCTCAGTTGCCCCTTCCCCCACACAGCTAGGGGAAGGGACCGTGCTGTGCCCCTAGTCTGTGCAGCTCACCAGAGAGATAGCTGCTTCTGCCAGGCAGAGACTCCACCCCAGCCAGCTGGGAGCAGCTGTCACGTGCCAACCAGAGCACTGCTGGCTCAGCCCTCAGGGTGGAGCTGCGAGGGGTGGAGATAAGAGCAGCTGTGGTGCTCTGGCCATGGCCCACACGGTGCAGGGTGCGGGGCCTCCTGGCTGGAAGCACCAAGGAGATGCAGAAGCTGCTCTCAGGCCACTGGGCTGGTGCAGCTGGTAGGCTGGAGAAAGGGCAATCGCGGGCTGTAGTTTGCCCACCTCTGGTCTAGAAGGATCTTAAAGCACCACACAAACAGAATTAGAGGACATACATTCTTTTTGTTTGTGTTTGTTTGTTTTTTAAGTCAAAGATATCATAGAAAGTGTTTTTGATAAGTCCTGAAAAAATATCCAGAAAAATGGAGAGAATTTTCAGAGAATAAAATAGTGACATTTTCCCCCTACAAAAATAACTTTTTAAAAAGGCCATTTTTTCACACCAAAAAAATGTTTTTAAAATGTCAACCAATTGTACCCATGATTCTCTACTTCAAACTCCTCTTCAGACTTACTATGCCATAAGGCCTATAAGAAATCAGCAAACTGATGAAGACTTGAGGGCAGGACAATGAAGCTTCATAGCTAGATTTTCAGGAGTGCAGCAAACACCTAAATTCCTCACTCTGAAATTTTACAGGGCCCAGTGCAATGATAGAGATGCTAAAGGAGCACTCAATGAAGACGGTAAATGAATTCTTGGCATTATTTGCACTGCAAACTATGTCAGGGAAATTCCCAGATCTGAACAATTCTTTTTAAGTAACAAATTTAAACAACTGATGAATAAGGAAGGATATGACAGAAGTCTATAAAATCATGAGTGGTGTGAAGAAAGTGAATACAGAAGTGTTATTCACACCTTCACAAGAATCAGGGGGCATCCCAATAAATTAATAGGCATTAATTTAAAATAAACAAAAGAAAGAACTTCTCCATGTAATTAATTGTTAGGGATCTGGATGACAGAATAGATTTCACGCTCAGTAAGTTCACAGACAACACCAAGCTAGGAGGGCAGGGACAGGATTCAGGGAGACCTAGACAAGTTGGAGCACTGGGCTAAAAGAAATCTCATGAGGTTCAATAAGAACAAATGCAAAGTCCTGCACTTAGGATGGAAAAATCCCATCCACTGCTACAGGTTGGGGACCAATTGGTTAAGCAGCAGCACTGTAGAAAAGGACCTGGGGGTTATGGTGGACAGGAAGATGAATATGAGTCAACAGTGTGCTCTTGTTGCCAAAAAGGCCAGTGGCATATTGGGCTACATCAGCAGGAGCGTTGCCAGCAGATCGAGGGATGTGATATTCCTCTCTATTCGGGACTGCTGAGGCCATATCTGGAATACTGTGTCGAGTTTTGGGATCCCTACTACCGAAAGGATGTTGACAAATAAGAAAGAGTCCAGCAGAGGAAAACGAAAATCATTAGTGGTCTGGGGCACATGATTTATGAGGAGAGACTGAAGGAACTAGGCTTATTTAATCTGCAAAAGAGAAGACTGAGGGGGGATTTGATAGCAACCTTCAACTACTTGAAAGGGTGCTCCAAAGAGGAGGGAGCTAGGCTGTTCTCGAGGGTAACAGAGGACAGAACAAGGAGCAATGGTTTCAAGTTGCAGGTGGGGAGGTCGAGGTTGGATATTAGAAAAATCTTTCTCACTAGGAGGGTGGTGAAGCATTAGAATGGGTTACCTAGGGAGGTAGTGGAATCTCCATCTTTGGAGATTTTTAAAGACCGGTTGGACCATACCTTTGCTAGGGTGATTTAGTGGGAGTGGTCCTGCTTTTAGCAGGGGGTTGGACTAGATGACCTCGTGAGGTCCCTTCCAACCCTATGATTCTACACAATCAGCATGTGACTTTCACTGCCAGGGCAAGTTGTTGAGGGCAAAAGTATACCTGGGTTAAAAAAGGAAAGAGAGAGAAGTTCATGGAGAATAGAGCCATCAATGGCTATTAGCAGGCCTGTCTCTGAAGTGGGTGGGGGGCAACTGTCTTGGGCTCTGTGGTAGCAGCAAACCGAAGGCGGGAGCAGGGAACCCAGTCTATGGGCCAGTCCTTCCCACTCCCAGGGTGAATCAGCTGGCCCAGTGGAAGGGCAGGAGCATGGCACCTGGCCTTTAACATAAAGGACTTTTATCCTGAACAGAAACCCAAGCCATACCCTAATGGGAGTGAAAGAGCACACCACCAGTGATATTGCTCTTGTGACAGCTTCCCAAGCAGCTACATCTCCACCAAAGATAAAGCGTAACAGTAAATGACATCCTAGAACAACTGAAGTCAGTGGCCAAATTACTGTCAACTTCAGTGGAGTCAAGATTTTACCCAGTAACGCACAATGTGCTTTGGGCCAGGACTTAATGAAGGCCATCACACTGGCATCTAGTTGGGTCCAGGAGAATTATTAATTAGTGCCAGTGGGAACAGACATCTCTCCACATCATACAATGACAGAAAGGGAAGGAGCTTCCAACAATTTTGCTGGAACTTTGGGGGAGCTGAAAAAATGAGACCATATGCACTAGGTAACCGCTTGTGATTGAGTGCTGCTGTTAAGCCATCTGTTCTGCACTCAGGATGCACTGGAAGTGGCTCCATTAAAGAGAAAAGAATCCAAAGTGCAGACAAGAAGCCTTTGATTGCACCACAGTGAGTGATCCTGGCATAGCATGTCCAAAGAAGGATGATGGCTCTAGCTGTGTAAGGATACCATCGTGCTCCGCATGCTCTTGGAACTTGCTCGTCAGTAACAGGACAATGAAAAGGAGCACAGGAAATACTAACGTGGGTGGGAAATGAGAGTACCATGGTTATAACTGGGAAATAACTAAACATGCACTTCATGAGGCAAGATTTCTAAAAGGAATTTCAAGCACTTTTTACAGAGTGCTGATTGACTGAAACCCAGTCATGGGGAGGGCGAAATACACCTCCTCAGGAAGTAAATTTCTCACTAATTGAGAGCAACCCAGTTTTCCTGCCAGGGAAAATGTTTCTCCTTTGTTAAATTCAAGGCAGCACTAGCATCGGAGAGAGATCTCATATGTATCTTGTCCCTAGAAGAAAGGTGCTTTCTAATGACCTCTATCTCTGTGTTGAAGGCAGCTGCAACCTGGCTGGGATGTAGAAGGATGAGGTAATGACAGGACCATGTTCTCTCTGTCTATTGATGTGGATTAAAATACTTGTAAAGTTCTCACTGTAGCACACACTCCCCCTGCATCCATGGGAATCCCTCCCTGGCATTCTGCTACAGCAAAACCCTTCCACCATGGAAAGCTGTGCTGTTGAGTCATAAATTAGCACCTGGGTTGATGTACATTCCAACTATGGCTGCTGAGAGACTGGCAATTTCTCTAGAGCAGGAAACACATAGAAGAAGTGGCATGATTCAGGCTGGTTAACCATGAGATGAGTTTTATGAGAGAGAGAAACCAGGCTAGGGAGAGATCTCTGCTGTGAACAAAATTAGCATGGAGAACAACTCTTCCCCTAGGTGGGTTTAACCCAAGCTTAGACCTGCCTCCAAAGAGATACACCCAAAGACCCAACACACCTCGTAATCAATGTCCAAGTGATCCGACTCCCCCTTGGTTCGGAAATGCTGAGTGTGCTTGTCTACCGTGAAGTTCACTTGCTTGTTGAATCGTTCAATGAGAACCGAGTGCCAGTGCTGGTCATCCAGGAGGCTGCCCAGGGTGACTGATGTGTGGCTGGTACTGAAACGCAGCTTGGCATCTCCTGCAGGGACAAATGGAGAGAGAAGACACTGCAGTGAATCCTGGACTTTTAAACCAAGGCAATAAGGCCATCTACTGATCAGCTTCTGGTGTCTATGTGTGCTGCTAACTAGACATCTAGGCTATGTCTACACTTGGAAATTTAGGTCAACTTTAGCTAAGTCAATTTAGTGAGCTACACTTAAATTTTAAGTTGACTTTGGGGGGAACTTACAAAGTTGACCTAGAGCATCCACACTGGATGCCTAGGTCAACTTCTAGGTACATTGTACATAGGTACAATGGGGCAAAGGGGGACAGGGACCCTGGCAGGCATAGGGGCAGGGTGGGCAGGGCTCAGCCCTGCCCTGTGGGGGGCATGCCAGGCTCCCCCTGTGCCCCCTCCCTGGCAGGGAGGGCATTGGTGAAGTTCTGGGGTCGCCCTAAGTTGACTTATGGCTAACCCATGTCTACACTGGCTTAAGTCGATTCTAGGGAGTCGATTTAAGCCTTAAGTCAAATTAAAACGAGGTTTTTTTAAAGTTGGACTTAATTTTCCTTAAGTCAACTTTATTTTCCTTAAGTAGACTTAAGCAACTTGCTTAAGTCGACTTAAGGAAACTGTAGTGTAGACATGGGGTAAATTAAGTCGACTTAAGCAAGCTTAAGTCGATTTAATTTTCAAGTGTACACGCACCCTTCGAGCCCTGCCCCAATACAAGGGCTCTTTGGGGACAGTCTCTGTTATGATTGTTCCAATGCCTTAGTGGAGGTGGCTTTTCCCAGGTTGTTGTATAAACATCACATATTGCAACCCTGGAATATCATTATGTTGCCTGATACTGAGCTCTGAAGTGAAGTAGAGTTCCTAATGTTTTAAGAGCGCCATCTGGATTATGCAACAACTTGCAACCCATTAATAGAACAGATGTACTACAACTGGGGGTTTCCATAAACATACAATCTAATTATTCTTGACATTTCAATCAGCACCTCTTTTTCATTGTAATGAAAAAATTTTACCTAAACCTCTCCAGAGAAAACACAAACATGAACATGGATTTTTTTTTAGACAGCGTGATACTGGAAATCGAAACAAGAAGAGATATTTAGACAGGGCCAGAATTCAGTCTCCATTACGCTGGGGAAAAAAATCTGGAACAATTCCTCTGACATCAGTGGAGCAATTTTAGTTTTAGAGCAGGATCCTACTCCAATGAGAGAATAATCAGGTCCAGTGCTCAAAGAGCAAAGTGCTTTTCTGTTTTCCAGCCAGGTTCCTGCCCTGAAATTTCAGAGCTCTCACACAAGCACTCACGCTCAAAATCCAGATTCAAATTTTGTGGCTCATGAAACTTTATTTTAGGTCCCAGATTAAACAGATATGAGATCTCTCATATAAATGCAATGAATTATATGAGACAACGGTATCGCATTCTTATTCCTGAATTAAAAATCTAGTTTTTTTCTGAAGGAAGAGGAGAAACCAGTGGTATTAGAGAATCCAGCATTTAGAGCTTCATTTTGAAATGGCTCTTTTGCATGTGAAATACACTATATACTTATAGATAATGAATAAATGGAATATAGCTTTATCACTGCAACTAAGAAAAGACACAAGGAAAAGACCAGTTGGGTACAATGCAAAGCCAATTAAGGAGTTTATGTAAAAAAAAACACTGAAGACCTGTGGCAAATTGTTATTGGCATTTAAAACAAACACAATTAAAGACAAAGGGAGAAATGTTGAAGGAAGTATTAACAATGGTGTTTTTTTAATAAACTAATTTTTTTTTCTAATTGATTGACAACTTCTGCTACCTCTCACAGACATAAGCTGCAGAGAGAAATAGATGCTATCTCCTTTTACCCTAGCCTTTTCTACACTGGTTAGTTTTAGTAAAACTTCCCACCTTAGTTACATGTGAATCAGTTCCACTGGTGGTAACAAAAAATGGGAGCTATAACATACAAGCAGCCTCATCAGCCTGCAGCGTTTTAAACACCAGTTTTGTATAACTCTATCAGGAATAGGGTTACACAACGGGATCCACAGTAGCTACCATTGGTAATCATGGTGGTGGGAGATCTGGGACATTAAAACCTAAAATAACTCATATTAACACAAACAAGGAGACCTATGCACTTTTAAAGAAAAACACTTATTTATCCCATGAGCTTCCATGAGTAAATTCCACTTCGTCAGATACTAGAAATGGAAAACTTACAGTGTGGGAGGGAAATATAAATGTAGTGAAAGGTAAGTCATAGAATCATAGAAACTGGAAGGGACCACAAGAGGTCATCGAGTCCAGTCATAGATCAATTCAGACTATTGCAGCAAATCCAACAAGTTGTTTTGATTCAAACAGTGGGGAACAACAGATAATGCGGGGAAGTTAAAGAGGAGGGGGCATGATCACCTTTTGTAATGAAAAACCAGCCCAAATCACTATCCAAACCCAATTTAATGGTGTCAAATCTGCGTGTGAACCACGGTGTGAATCAAAACAACTTTATTTCAGCAAATCAAACAAGTTGTTTGTACAGCAGCATTGAGAGTGCTCTAATTCGCAACAAAAGTACAGATTGGTCACTGGATCCAGAGATCACAAAGGTGTCTTAAAATCACCTTACATACAGAAAAATATCAAAGCCCACTCATATTTTATTGAAAGCTGAAAGGGTGGTAATGGTGGGATCGACTTTCCTCCCTGCAATATTCTGATTTGTTCAGCTTTCTTGTGCTACTGATTTAAAGCTGTTGTTTTTATCGAGGTGAATTCCGCTTTCCAACACACAGACATTTCCCCTTAGATTTCTTTTTCCTTTAGCTGAAAACATAGCAGTGACAACACAGATGCTAGCATGCCTCATCCAAACAGGAGTTCCATTACAGAGAAATGAAGGTTTGTTTTCAGCCTGGACTGAAACTACCTAGCCTAGATTTATTGCAGGAGATCAACCACAGAAACTGAGTTGAATGCCTAATATTGCTGGCTGGCTACCTGCCGAGCTGGGACAGATCCCTCTTCTGAAATGATGAGCTTAAAAAGAAACCGTTCTCTAAGCAATGAGAGGAAATTGTAGATGAGATTGCAACTGAATCCCTTGTGACTTGATGCAGATTAAATAGGCGACAACAGTATTTGCAGCTAGAAAAATAAAGGCAATATAGTCCGGTTAACAGGGCACGGATCTAGTATTTAGGAAACCTGGATTCTGTGTTTAGGTGTGCCACTAACCTGCTGTGTTACTTCAGTCAAGTCACGTCTCTATTTCCCTTCCCACTCTTGGTCTGGTCTCTTTATATGGCAAGATCTTTGGGACAAGTACCGTCTTTTATGATGTGCATGTATAGTGCCTAGCACATTAGGGCCTAATCTCAGTCGGGGGTTCTAGATCCAGCCATAACACAAATGACGAAAGTAAATAGAAAACAACTCTCAGTATAAAAATATCAGCTCGTACCTAGGTTAATGTGTAAGGAGAGCTTTCCTTTCTGCAGCTCCAGTGTAATGTAGTCTCCACGCTGTCCCTCTCCATGGAATAAGACTCCATCCCCCTGCATGCTCTTGAACTTCAGGGAAACCACATCTTTGAAGGTGCTCATCAGTTTCTGATTGAATCTGTACAGGAGGGAACTTCTGCCATCAAAATCTGCTATGTCCGATTCTAAGGGGAGAGAAAGAAGATGACAACAGAAAGAAGATGACCTATATTATCATTCAAGTCTCACTTAATTTCGTTAAGTGTAGAAGGCACGCAGCACATAGAAAATATAGAAAGCATCATAACATCAGACCCATGGTCACCAAGTTCAGTGGTCCTCCACCAGAGGTACATGGAGGTCTTCCAGGGCATACATCAACTCACTATATTGGCTTAGTTTTACAACAGGTTCTCTAAAAAACACTATCAAATTCAATACAAACTAAAACTTCACATAGAGAATGACATGTTTATCCTTCTCTATATACACAATGCAAGTTCAAAATTTATATTCCAATTGTAGACCTTGAGCAGCACGTGACCCACCTGACAGGTACCTCCTGGGGCTGGAACGGGGAATTACTCCAGTGATCCCCTATTTAATGGTCTTTGCTTAGTCTCTTTCATGCTTTCGCAGCCCTTTGCCAGACCTCAGCCCTCCGGCTGAATCCCTTTAGTCTCTCCGCTTCCAGGGTAGTCTAGTCTCATCTGGCCCACATGTATCTGTGGCAGACACTCTGACTTGCAGCATCGCCACCCACTGACAGCCTAGGGGAGCTGGGTGGGACCGAGATCCATCCACTTCTCTGGGTCAAGGCCCAGGGAACCTACATACTCCATCGAGCACTGCCTCAACCCTCTTCACTCCCAATTGGCCTGTGCCCCACCAGGTTTCCTGGGCCATGTCCACACTTCTCCAGGTACCTGCAGCCCTTCTAGCAAGGCTGTGGTCTCGCCGAACCTTAGCAGCGTCTCTGGGAGATGCCCTGGGTCCTGTCTCCCACAGCACAACCTTCCTCTTTGCTGGTCTGGGGCAAAGTTCCCCAAGCAGGAATGCCAGCCCTGGTTTTATACTGGCTTCTGGGCCCTGATTGGCACTACAGCCCCTCTGCTCTCATTGGCCATTCCCTTCTCTGGAGCCTTCAACTCTATAGCAGAGAAACTACCCCACTACATCAAACAATTATATGGTAAAAATGAGAAAGGAAGCAATTTTCCAGTACTAGTGTGTTGTGACACTTTTGTATTTTAGTGTCTGATTTTGTAAGCAAGTAGTTTTTAAGTGAGGTGAAACTTGGGTTACACAAGACAAATCAGATTCTTGAAAGGGAAAGTTTGAGAGCCACCAGCCCACTGACACTTCTCATCAGTTTCTCCTCTCTGGTCCATCACCCTTTGGAATTTCTTTTCCTCTTTTGTTACTTTAAGATCATTTCATCAACCTGCTTTTTCTTCATACCAGACAACCTATTACTATCACCAAAACCATATCCTGCAATGTCCCCTGTTTATGTCCCACCGACATTCAGGACAGTAATACTGGTTCAAATGCATATTGCTGATTCTTGTTCCAGTTTTTTCTATGTTCTGAAAGTTCCTGAGAAGCTGGATCTATACCTGAAATACGTTTCTCCTTCTGCTTCATGATCGCTCTGCAGACAAAAACCCTCCCTCACAGGTATCTGCATATTTATGATGATCTTATCAAATATGTTTCTGCATGCTAATTGTCTTGGCTGGACGTACCACTCCAATGCTAGGTCAGAATGCTTTTTAATAATTTTATCTTGTGACATGAAAAAGCACATGTAAGAAGGCAAGGCAAAGAAACAGTTCAGCAAAGGGCATGTAGTGTAATTTATAAAAACAACAGTATCAAATTGTGTTCCCAAGAGCATGGCCCACGGAAGGTGAGAAATGAGACCTCTGATTGGCAAAGGTGAAAAGCTGAATTCCCAAAAGAAGTGAAATTGCACACCCCATTGCACTATCTCCCATGATTTCCCAACCTGTAAGCTGAATTTATACCTGAACCTGCTGATGCCTTTTGGGCCATTTCTCAGTTGTAGAATATGAACAGCATTTTCAGTGTAGCAATAAATCTCATTCTACAGAAAGGGTGGGTCAGCAGCATTTTCCCAGCCTTTGCTAACAAGACCGCCCCCAAATATTGAGATACCCCTGTTTCCCTCACAACATCCAAAACAATCAACTTGCCATTTGTCTGCACACGCCCTCAGCTATAACTTCGGTTATTTGTTACAATCCCTTTGCTGTTTGGGACACTGCAGCATAGGGTCTGCGAGAAGTTAACCAGAAATCCTATACATCAGGATTAAAATGACACATTCTTTCTGGGCTGCAATTTTGATACAAGTTCTCTCACCCGTATGATTTCATGTTTATGTTTAAGGGTGGCGGGGAGGAGTCTGGTTATTTTAGGTGGGGTGGACAAATCATTTTGCATTTGAAGTTTTCTCTCTCCCCCTCCACCCTGAGCTGCTTTTAAGAGAAGAAAAAACAAACAAGCTGCATGTGGAACTGGTGAATTCTGCCTGAGATGACTGCATGAGCCCTCTGTAAATTGTCTAGGCACTAAGTGCCTGAGGAAAGGGGGGGGGTCATTAAGTTTCGTATATTAAAAGAGCTGCATTGTATGAAACAGCAGTTCTCAACCACTGTGTTTGGGACACATTACTCAGACTGTGTTACAGAAAGCCGGGAGGGGGCTGGAGTCAACCTGGGAAGGGGGGACGGACTGGTGTGTCCTGTGGGGTTATGCATACTGCCCAAGTGTGATGCGACCCACAAAAAGGATGAGAACCACCGGCTTGAAATATGACATTTCCGATACAGGAAATCCATTTAAAGGATGATTGGCAGAGATATGTTGCCCAACATTGTTTTTGTTTAAATGACGAAATTCAGCCGTATTAGGAGTCTGGGATGTATTTTAGACTTTGTGTAGGCTTGTGGGGGTAGAGAGTGTAAATGTAACTAGATGTCGCAGTGAAAGGCAGACGTATCCAGTCTCGCTGGGGTGTAATTACATCCAAACAGTGAAAGGGTTGGGCAGGGGGTGGGCAGGAGCCTTTCCCCATTGCCCTCCTCTCCCCACCAGACCATTTCCTTGGTGCTGGAGTGTTTCAACAGGGCAAAAAAAGATCCCAGCAGTGACATTGTAGACTGCAAAAAGTCTTGCTTGAGAACGTACAGAGCTATGCAAGGTGCATAACCTAAAATGCAAGCACGCATTCATCTAAGTAGGGCACACTTTCTACAGTGCTATTTATACTCATGTTAGCTGGGTGTGCCGTGTCTGTACTCTCCCATACTGCCACAAGTGGAAAGCTACCTTTCAAACGGTTATTAAAGGCAAGGATTTTCTTGCTAGCCAGTGGGTTGCCTGTTCAAGGTTCCACCGTAATAATTTTATTCTGCAGTAATAATCATTAACACAGGGAGAGAGTTTAAAGCCCAGCATAACATTTCACTTAACACATCAATGGGATGGGGCTCAGGACAATGTGGCTATGTCTACACTTGTAATTTTAAGTCGACTTTAACTAAGTCGACTTACTGAGTCTACACTTAAAATTAAAGTCGACAATGGGGAACTTACAAAGTTGACCTAGAGCGTCCACACTGGACGTCTAGATCGACTTCTAGGGGCTAGGTGGACCTTGGGCAGCTTAAGTCGACTTAATTTACAAGTGTAGACGCAGCCTGTGTTAGCAAATGTTGCCTTGTCACGGACAACCACTGTGTAACGTGTTTCATCTTGGAAGCACTTCAGGAGCACTGAACGTTTGTTTTCGGGCCTTGCAATGTGCTTCATGCTCTAGGAATCCTAATTCCTTCTACAGTGATCCCTCTCAAAAGCCAGTGTTTTTCAACAGAGGAGCCCAGTGAGCCACCAGCTTGAGGGAGACCTTGACTGCAACAGGACTGGATCCATTTAGTGGTGCTGAGCGGGACAAGAGTCTATGTGCTGGTAACAGAAAGGTTAAACGCAAGGCCCGAGATAGGTCATTGCTAAATTGCCTAAAAAGCTGTAAGTCTCAAGCCAATTGTTCACCTGCTCTCTTTCTCTCCAAAATGCAGGGTTGAAAAAGAGCAGATGTGAACAGAGGATATCTGAGGAAATGTGCATTCTCCCACATGCCAAGGAGGTGCTTAGCTGCACATTCCCCTCTTTAGCTGCACACTCAGGCTACTTGGCAGTCACACTGCTGTGGGTCCATTCACGCAGGACCAGGTTCCTCTGTAGTCTTTAGCTTCTGCCTATGAACCAGATCAAATCCCACTGAAGTTAACAGGAATCTTTCCACAGACTTAGAGGATCACACAGACACTATAGGCTTGAGTCTCATTTACACAAATAATCTTTCACGGCGCTCTGACAGCATCAAAGGGCCTTAGCATAGCTGAGCATCAAGTCCTTCCACCCCCCATTACACGTTCTCAGAGGTGAAAAGGTGCCTTGGTAAGTGAGAATTGGGCCCCAAGTGTGGAGGGAGGGGCATCCCTCAGGGGAAGTGACAAAGGTTATCAAGGGTGAGGGCAAATAGCCCAGAACTGGGGCACTTCAGAGTCAGCCACATCTTTTGTCCCCTCTCCTTGTGATGGCATGGGAAGGCTTCTGACCTCCCGTGATTAGGCATTTTGCCCTGCCTTAAAGAGAGAGCTATGCTCAGGTTTAGATGAGGCAAGCAGCTTCTGGGGTGTCAGATTTCTCATGAGGGGGATCAATGTAGACTTCCCCCCTGGAAAGAAGCAGCCCAGAAGACTGGAGCCAGCCGGGTGCTGCAAACAGCCTTGTTGGGCTGGGTAGTTAAGAGGCAAGGCCCGCTGGGTGCCTCATACCTACTCCTGACAGAGACGCTTGTGGGGAAATAGTAAAAGTGAACCAGAGGCACCTTGCCTTCCCACCGTCCTTAAGCACCAAGCACCCACCCACTGTATCTTCCAGATATCCAGCACCTCCCCAGGTACCAAAGAACACCCCTTACTCCCAACATTGCCAGTGTGGCTGGTTGGGATATCCCTCTGCTGTGGTGGGGCAGAGAGGGGAACATGCATTGGACATGACTCTCTGAAGGGGGAACAGCAAAAAAGCTTGTGACCCTCTGCTCTGTGATGTGGGGTCAAGGCCACATTGGAATTTGAGTTCCAAAGGGGAAGCTGTGTTAGTCTATTGCAGAAAAACAAACAGAGTCCTGTGACATGTTTAAAGACTAAGATTTATTTATCTCATGAGCTTTTGTGGGAAAAAATTCAAAGTGTCAAACGAAGTGGGATTTTCCCCCACAAAAGCTCATGCGATAAATAAATCTGTTAGTCTTTAAAAGTGCCACAGGACTCTGTTGTTTTTTATGGAATTTGAGACACTTTTCCCCCCATCTACCAGGAATAGGAACTAACTATGGTTTCTCAGGTCCCCTCATATGGCACGGAGGGCAAATATTGACTTGTATAAGGATGACTATAGGTTGAAATGAACAGGGTCAGCTAATGGGAGATTTATGAGGGACTTCTCCAGGTGAGAGGAGCAAATAAGTGACCCTGGGGATGCATTTGTTGACTGTAGAGTGAGTGAGTGAGTGAGTGTGTGTGATTTGCTTGCTGAAGTATATTGTGTGGTCTACGTGTTTGGGGGACCATGTGCTAGTCTATTAAGTAAGGCTGAGACCTTCTTAAGAGGCTTTGAGCCCCATACCCTTTAGTATCCATCAACCCTTTACCAGTAAGCGGGGCTACTCAGGGAGAACCAGGGCTTAAAAAGCTCACTCCTAAGTGAACAGAGCAGCAAGCTGATGGGGGGATGAGGTGGAGGGAGTTGCAGGGGAGTTTAGAGGGAAAGTGAGGGAGGGGTAGATACCGTTCATTAACATTTTGAAAACTAGGAACAGCCCTCCCTGATAAACAGATAACAAAGAAGGAGCTGAAAGACCAAGAAGAGAATGCAAGTAGAAGTCCAGCACCAGACTGGGAGCTAGCCTGTTTGTTACACAGCACAACATGTCTGATTAGCTGCCCTATGTGCTGGTGGTGTGTATGTGTACATTAGGTGCAAGGAGATCCTGGCCTTCAAAGACTGTGGACCAGGTCTTTGGAGACCAGGGTGGCTCAACTGGCAGAGCTCAGGGAAACAGAGGTACATAGATGAGACTTTCTGAAGGCTTGTCTTCACTGATGATGGCAAATTCACTGCCATCAGTTCAAAGTTCTTGATTGACTGATCTGGTCTGTGAAGGCCCCCTCCCTTCAACTCAGCATAGTTGAGGTACTGGGAGTAGGGAAACTGGACACAGATACACAAGTTATTTTAGGTAACCTGCATATCTCCATTCAACTTCCACTGAAAAGGGCAGGCAGCATAGACCTGCCCTGGGACACATCAGAATGGTCCCATTCCTGGGATAACAGCCTAGGTATTATTGAGGAGGATGGAAGTCTCAGGGAAGGAGAATATCATATTGGAGCAGAGGAAAATGACCCCATTGTTCAGACTTCCTTCCAGGTAATATCATGGTATCCTCTCACACAGAGGCTGCATCTCTGGAGGAGGGAACTCTAGTTATTAGGAAAAGACCCCTTTGGAATTTGAATAGATAGCTGGGTCTGCAATAAGTGAGAGAATGGGATGGTGACTTGCCTGTTGGGCATGAAGGTTGAGGATCTCTGGAGACATCTAGACAAATGTGTAGTGCTGGGGACGAGCTGGTGGTCATGGTATACGTAGGTACCCGTGACATAGGGAAGGGTAGGATAGAAGTCCTGGAGGCTAAATTTAGGCTGCTAGGTAAGAGATTGAAGTCCAGGACTTCCATGGTAGCATTCTTTGAAATGCTTCTAGGTCCACATGCAGGGCCAGTTAGACAGGCAGAACTGCAGGGTCTCAATGCATGGATGAGATGATGGTGTAGGGAGGTGGAACTTAGAATTATTAGGAACTGGGAAACCTTTCAAGAAAGAGGTAGCCAATATAGGAAGGATGGACTCCACCTAAATCAAAATGGATTACTGGCATGCAAAATTTAAAAGGTCATGAAACAATTTTTAATTTAAGGGCTAGGGGAAAGCTGTCACGTGCGGAGAAGCACATGGCTTGGACAGAGGCATCCCTTAGGGAAGATCTATTAATGGGAATTCTCCATATCATAGTAAGGAGCAGAAAATGGAAGAGGATAAAATATGGATAGAGTCTGATGAACAAGAGTCAAATGAAAGAGTCCCATCCAATTACATCACATAATGGTAGATGGCTAAAAAGTGACAGGGTTTTTTTAAGTGTTTATATTCAAATGCTAGAAGTTTAAATATTAATATGGGTGACCTTCGGAGCCTCATATTACATGAGGAAACTGATATAAGGGGTATTACAGAAAGTTGGTAGAATGAGGATAATTGCTGAGACAATAATATCAGGGCACAAAATATATCAGAAGGATGCAATGGATCATACTGGTGAGAGAGTGGCACTATATGTGAAAGAACGCAGAGAGTCAAAGGAAATAAAAATCAGTCTGAACCCAACTCTGCCATATAATCTTTCCAGATAGTAATTCCATGCTTGAATAATAAGATTATAGTAGTAGGGACATAATACCAACCACCTGACCAGGATACTGACTGAAATACCCCCGGAGATTAGAGAGAATTTTTGTTTTCTTAAAACCCTCAATAATAATGGGGATTTTAACTATCCTCATATTGACTGGGTACATGTCATCTCAGGACAGAATGCAGAGAGAAAGTTTCTCAACACTCTAAATGATCGCTTCTTGGAGCAGCTAGCCTTGGAAACCATGAGAGGAGAGACAGTTCTTGGTTTAGTCCAAATTGAAGCACAGGAGCTGGTCCAACAAGTGAATATAGCTGAATGACTTGGTAATAGTAATCATAACATAATAAAATTTATCATTGTTGGGTGGCAGAGGTAAAAACATCAAAGCAGACCACCATAGTAGTTTTTAATTTCAGAAAGGGGAATTACACAACAATGAAGAAGTTATTTAAACAAAAAAAATAAAAAAGTACAATGTCAAAAGGCTCAACTAACTAAAATGTATACCCCAAACTAAGAAATATAGTAAGAGGACCAAAATAGTGCCACTGTGGCCAAACAATAAAGTAAAAGAAGCAGTTAAAGGTAAAAAGGCATTCTTTCCAAAGTGGAAGTTAAAACCTATTGAGGAAAATAGAAGAGAACATACATTTGGCAAGAGAAGTTTAAAAATATAATTAGGACGGCCAAAAAAGATTTTGAAGAAAACTAGTCAAAAAGTCAAAAAACAAAACAAAAAAAAATTCTGTTGCTTTTTCAGTACCTCAGAAGCAGGAAGCTTGTTAAATGAACATTGGGACCATTAGAGGATCAAGATGCTAAAGGAGCGTTCAAGGAAGATAGGATCTTTGCGGAGAAACTAAATGAATTCTTTGCATCCGTCTTCATAGCAGAGGATGAGAGGAAGATTCGGAAACTTGAGCCATTCTTTTTAGGTGACAAATTTAAGGAACTGTCCCAGATTGAGGTGTCATTGGAGCTGGGTTTTGAACAAATTGATAAATTAAAAAATAATGAATCACCAAGACCAGATGGAATCCACCCAAAAGTTCTGAAGGAACTCAAATGTGAAATTGGAAAGACTATTAACTGTGGTATATAATCTATCATTATTATTATTATTTATTATTATTATTATATTTGGTTATGGCCAGTGAAGGAGTCAAGGGGGGGGGCTGTGTTTTACATAATGTTACTAGTGGGACTTTCACTCAAAAAGGTTGGGAACCACTGCTTCTGAGCAGAACTAGGAACTACTGATTTCAAAATACTGCTTCTGAACTTCTGATCTCCATGCCTCGTGTTGTGCTAGAAAACAATTTAGACTAGGGTTACCAGACGTCAGGCAAAAGGAGGACATGTCCTCCTTTTTCCCTTCACGTGCTACGTCTGGCAGCTAATGTGCCCCTAAGAATATTTCTGTTGTTCAACTTGTTCTCCATTTTTTTCATGCTGCCGTGCATTCATTAATCATTACCCATTTTCCATGACATACTATGGTGATGACAGTTATATTAATACTATATTTACCCCATCTCCTCCTTTTTGTACTTCCCTGTCCTCCTTTCCATGCACTGGTATCTGGTAAACCTACTTTAGACATTTTTGCCTCAGTATATCTGTCTGTCATGAGATTGCTGGCCCCTTGAAGGGGCACCGGGCCCAGTCTACCTGTGAGGTGGTAATTTAAGGAGAAGGAGCACAACCAGGGAGACAATTGTAAAGTGTGCACCTGGGCCTGATAGAAGGTCATCAGGGCACAGTTACAGACAGGGTTCCTCAGCAGAAAAGTTCCGTAAGACCCTAGCAGGAGGCAGGCTGGGTTGTTTGAACCTTTCCAAGCTTCCAGGTAAAAGGCGTGAATGGAAAGGGGCTAGCTGGGAGAAAAGCTGACTGAAGGATTCAGATGACCTGAAGCATAATCAGGCCCTCAGAGGAAGGAAAGTGAGATGCTTTGAATGGAACTCTAGATCCAGGAAAAGGCCTGTGGATGCCTGAACTTGGGACAAGTGATGCTTGTCAGAATTAGCTTGAGGACCAAGGAAGGATTGGACCGAAGGGATTTTCTTTGTACTCTGGAAATGAGTTAATAAAAGAGACCTGAGAATGAGGGTATCTTGTCTTCAGTTCCCAGATCTGAGTAAATTGCTGCACCGTCACAACTAAGGAGAGAGGCTGTCATGCAAAACCTTCCTGTGCCACTAGGGGGCAATCTCAGGGGCAGTCCCCATCTCAAAAAAGATGCATTAGAAATGGAAAAGATAGAGAGAAGAGCCACAAAAATGATTAGTTCCAAAGGGGGAGCCATGTTAGTCTAGTTCAGCAAAACAAACAAGGAGTCCTGTGGCACTTTTACAGACTAACACATTTATTTATCACATGAGCTTTCCTGAGAGAAAATCCCATTTTGTCAGATGCTTTGAAGATGGGGAACTTACAGAATGGGAGGAAATTAAATGCAGGGAAGTGTATGACATAGGGTCAGATCAGGCTGTAACAGCAAATCAAAGTAGATGTTAAGATTCAAACACTGGGGGAACAGCATATAGAGGAAGCTGAGGTCAAATCACCTATTGTCACGAGAAAAAAAAAAGCTGTAGTCCCTGTTTAACCCTGAGGCAATAGAGTCAAATGTACATATAAATTCCAGTTCTGCACTTTATCTGTAGTTGCTGGTGAGTATCTGTTTAAGAAGAAATATGCTAAACATCTATAAATCATGAATGGTGTGGAGAAAGTGAATTAAAAAAATGTTATTTACTCCTTCCCATAACACAAGAACCAGAGGTCACCAAATGACATTTATAGGCAGAAGGTTTAAAACGAGCAAAAGGAAGTACTTCACACTATATAAAGTCAACCTGTAGAACTCGTTGCCACATGTTTTGAAGGCCAAAGCTATAACTGGCTACAAAAAAGGATGAGATAAATTCATGGAGATGTCTATCAATGGACATTAGCCAAGATGGCCAGAGATGCAACTCCATGCTTTGGGTGTATCTAGGCCTCTCTGGTGGCCAGGTGCCAGGACCAATGATTTCCATGTTCTGTTCATTCTTTGTGAAGCATCTGGCATTGGCCACTGTCAGAAGACAGGATACTGGGCTAGACAGCCGGTAACCCTAGTCTAAATTGTTTTCTAACACAGCACGAGGCATGGTGATCGGAAGATCAGAAGCAGTATTTTGAAATCAGTAGTTCCTAGTTCTGCTCAGAAGCAGTGGTTCCCAACCTTTTTGAGTGAAAGCTCCACTAGTAACATTATGTAAAACACAGCCCCCCCCCCCTCGACTCCAACACTAGCCATAAACACATATAATAATAATACCACCACTAAATTACATAAATAATAATAAATGTATTTAGTTGAGTAATAAGCTACATCTTCCCTGGCATGGCCACTTTCTCATGATTGGTGTGGCCTCGCCTCTTCCTGTCCCTCAAGAACTAAGTTCATGGTGGCTAAGTCCATAAATGGCTATTAGCCAGAAAGGGGTTAAGAATGGTGTCCCTAGCCTCTGTTTATCAGAGGATGGAGACGGATGGCAGGAGAGTGATCACTTGATCATTGCCTGTTAGGTTCACTCCCTCTGGGGCACCTGGCACTGGCCACTGTCGGTAGACAGATACTGGGCTGGATGGACCTCTGGTCTGACCCAGTACGGCCTTTATGTTCTTAAGGGTAATGGAGGCAGGCCCTGTTGGGTTGGCCAGGATGGCTCCTTTCCAGCACCACGGTGTACAGCTGGTGGGGGCGGCTCTTCTACTCCAGCCAGAGGGGAGGTTGGGGCTGATACTTCCTTAGTGGGGTTTATTCTTCACTGCAGCCAGCACAGAGCTGGGGGGGGCACTAACTGACCTCAATATTACTGAACCTTTATAGACCCCCCCCCCATAATCTTTGGTGCCCCCAAAGGGAGTCCCGCTTCCCCAAGGTTGGGAACTTCTGGTATACACAACATATTTATCCCCCTCACTCACACATGACTGCTTTGATTGATTCTGTAAACTGTTATCTATTCAATATCAGTGAACTTGCACATCAGATTGGGCACACCAGGGACTGTCATTGACTATCCTGTCCTAAGGTAGTTTGTGTTTCTTCAATCGATTCAGAGTGGAGCTAACATGGGTGATTGCAAGTTCAAAATATATTTTTTAAGAGGATCTTTGCCTTTATTTGTACTGACATTTTGATAGCAAGTCACTTGCTTCCTGGTTTTCCTCCCTTCCTTAAATCTCTTTCTCTAACTCTCTCCCCTTGCCTGAAGCATCTCACAGTTCCCCCCTCAGTAACTCCTTATATGAGAGAAGGAGGTAACCACCTGTGTTGACTACTTTGCAGTGGGCTCTAATTTTGACTCTAGAGCAGGCCTGCTTTCATACAACAGACAGGTTATCATCATCATCATCATCTTGAAACCGAAGGGGGGGGAAGCATATGGAGTTGGCACTGGAAAATTAGTCCTAAACTGCACAACTTGGCTGCATGAAGAAGTGGATTCATTTGCAAGTTACAAAAACCATATGGTGAAATCCTGGCCCACTTTAAGTCAATGGAAAAAATCCCACTGGCTTCTATAGGACCAGCATTTCACACCGGAAGTTAGCAGTCATCCAGCACTGTCTTCCTTCCCAGCAATAGGCAAGAATTTTCTCTCTACTTTATTTTTAGTGCACTGAGCCACTACTTTTAATAGTTTTAGGTGATGAGACTTCCAGACCATAATTTGAGAGGCTAACGTATGGCTTAACGTATCTCACAGCAGATCTCTAGGGCTTAACGTATCTCACAGCAGATCTCTAGGGCTTAACGTATCTCACAGCAGACCTCTAGGGCTTAACGTATCTCACAGCAGACTTTAATGCCGAACCTGCAGCCACAGTAGACACTGCACCTCTTCAGGGACAAGGGGATTTTCTAGTGTGGTGTTCACTCCTCAAGCCCCAGTACCACCTGAAGTGGAGCAGGAATGGATTTCTGCTGATGGAGAGAACAGCTCCTATTTAAAAACAAGACATCTCCAATTGGTGTTCCCCTAACTCTCTCAATAAATACAAACCCAATCCTGGACATCCAGTCTTGCAAGACTGACCACAGACAGGCTTGACTTAAGAGTTGTTTGGAGGCAAGGATGAAAAAGGTCAGTGTAGTGGGTGAGTGGCACACCAGGTCATGAATTTGGCTCTTTGCACTGGCCTTCCATGGTCTGCGGCCCACGAGGGATTCTCCCAACAGAAAAACAAATCAGGCTTTTCCCCTTCTCCTGCCCCTGGGAGAGGGACAGTCATCGTAAAGAAAAGTTGTTCCATCCCTTTTGGTCAGGCAGCCCTTTGTGCAAGTTCTGGTGTCCTTGCTCAGGGTTGAGGTCTGTCTCCAGACCCTGATTCTGGTCACCCCCTTTTTACATCAGGTCCATACTCTATCAGAGGCAGCATGATCCACAACCACTTTATTGATCTCTTCCTGTAGCCAGTCTTCCCCTTAGTCCCCACACTTAAAAAGGGCTGGCTTCCCCTTTTTAAGCTTCCTCTATCCAGCCAAAGGAAGCTTTTCAGTTGTCTCTGGTTAGTGCCGGCTGCACCCATGGGAGCTCATTACCGTCTCATAGTCACACATTGGTTCTTGTGCCATCCTGTCAGTGGTGCTGATCAATTGGCTTTACTGGGAGATGGGGGGGGACCCAGATTTTCTGAACCTGGCCCTGATAGTCCTTCTAAATTTTCCTTGTTAGAGCTTCCCTACATTGTGCCTAGTTAGACCCCAAGGTAGCACCTTAAATAATTCCACCAGCCTTGATAGTTCAAATATTTGTCAATTATCATGTTGCTCCACCTCCAACCTCACCTTCTCCCATTCACACACAGACACGTTTAGTCATTTCTTAGCCAACCTATACATCACAGCTCTTAATCTGCCTCAGATTATTTCTGTTATTTTTTTGAACTCCTTTCAGTGTAGTGGGATGTTTTGAGTGGTAGAATGTGTAATGGAGGAGGTCATCCGAAAACTGACAGTGATAGACACCATCAGAGGAGTAGCCATGTTCATCTGCTTTCCGCAAACGACGAGGAGTCCTGTGGCACCTTTAGAGACTAACAAAAATATTTTTGGGTGGCATCAGCTCTCCTGGATTTGCTAGATGCCATCTGGTGAAGTGGGTTCCAGCCCACAAAACCTTATGCCCACCCCCAATTTTCTTTTGTTAGTCTGTAAGGTGCCATAGGAATCCTCGTCAACTCTCATTGTTGTTATACTAAAGAGAATGGAGCCAGGCTGATTTTCATCAGCTGGAGATCTAGCCCAGTATATGCAGATAGAGAAGAACAGCAGGGATATAAAATTTAG
Organism: Pelusios castaneus; assembly: GCA_007922175.1. Classification (NCBI taxonomy): domain Eukaryota; kingdom Metazoa; phylum Chordata; order Testudines; family Pelomedusidae; genus Pelusios; species Pelusios castaneus. Next base: position 4,957,757 of record ML685777.1, read on the forward strand.
GGTCAACATTTTGAAAATGGCTCTGCCTCTACAAATCACAATATTGGGGTGCAATGGTTTAGAGGAATCAAGAACATTCAATTTGTTCAAGCAAAAAGCATAGACATCCTAACTAACATATTTGCCTATTCAAAGGAGATGACATTCAAAAATTAAAAAGGTGCATTTATATAAATGGGATATATATTCCAACACATACTCTAAAATGTCTACCAATCCCTTGGTTATACTTTCCATTTCTTTAGTTTCAAAACCTTAATACCCTGCAGTTACAAAGAATTAAGACAGGTAGGAGGCAACGATGATACATTATAAGATATTAGTAGAAGGAAGCTCAACCAGCAAGTAATGCTTATCTGTCGTGAAAGTTACAATTTCAATCAGATATGACGGTGATGTTTGTTTATACTGGATTAAAAGATGTACTCAATGAGGTTCATTCCCTGGGGCTTCCTGGAAAGTTGACAAGGTGGTTTGATAACATTTTCATTAAAAGCACTTACTATATGAGCAGCCATAGACCTCGACTCTCAGGCCTATTTTTCCACTGGGATTCCATTTCAGAGGGACAAAGCGCAGGAACCGGGCTTTCACGGGGTGCAGAAGTTTGTGGTGTACAACATTGTCAGCATTGGTGTTCCCTGTGAAGATCTGCAAGGAAAGGAAGCTCTGGTGAGACTTTGAACATTCAGGCACTAATAAGCAATGAGTCCAGAAACATCACTCGGAAAAAAAATCAACCCCCGGGCCCCCCCCCCCCCCCCACACACACCTATATATATAGATAGAGGAAAGAACACAGGATTTCACAGACCAGAGTTCACCAAGACATGTATCCAAACTTTGGGAATGTGGCTAAATCATCTCCAAGCTATCCACTGCTGAAATATAGCTAGCCGTATAGTAGAACAGAGCACTGGTCTTAAGCCACTGTGGTGAATGGGGTGAGCACAATTACTAAGTCCTCTGCCTCTTCCCCTGGCAGCCAGCTGGGGTGTAAATCCCCGCCCCTTCCAGAGGGTTCCCCAATCCAATTTGTCTCAGGGCCAGACTTTCCATCTCAGAGGCCATTGGGTCTAGGGGGCCCATAGGCCTGCCTGGGCAGACTTCCCCATGTTGCCTTTATCTTCAGGGTGCCGGAGGCATCAGCTACAGGTTAGCTTCACCTGATTCGACTTCTACTCTGATGTCTTCCCGAACTCCAAACCTCCACTCCAACTACACACCTAAACTGCACACTGCTTGGCTCCAACAAAGGCTTTTTTATCTAGTATGGCTAATTACCCTCATTGGTCTCAGGTGCCGTCACTGACCTAGAGTCACCATGGCCCAATTACCCAAGAAACAGGGATTTGTTGTTTTTGGGGCTAACGTATCTGCCCTCCATCTTCCTCCTATCCTGTCAGGCCCAGCTCTGTCATACTGCACAGTAGTTCTACAAAAAACGATACACGACTCTTGGACAAAAACTATTTTTTCCTGTTGAAAAATTTCATTTCATCAGTTTTAGTGACAGGAAATATCTTTTGGTTATGCATTTGTACAGAACCTAGCACAATGGCTCCTGTCACTACAATAACACAAATAATAATGTTTCTCAGAACTCATAAATATCCTGGAGATCGGGGCAATCACCAGAGCTGTAGGAAACCCAGTGTCAAATCCCTCCTATGAATCAGGCAGAGAAGATATGAAACTAGTCTCCCACACCATGAGTGACCGAACCACCAGGCTATTGACTATGTCACAGTAGGATGCGTTTGTCTCTCAACTTCGGAAAGGTTTTATTTTCATTCTACTTCAAAACAAATTTCAAAACCTCCAAATATTTTCACAAAAAATAAATTTTCCAGCCAGTCCTAATAGTTATTTAACTAATTTGAGAATGATCAGACTCTCTCCTTATATACACTTTAAAAATCTCATTAGGTTGCCTGTATGAGTTGAAAATTCAGAATCCAATCAGTTATGCACCTACCTTATAGTAGCTCCATCTCTGTTTATTCTCCTAGTTAATTTATGAGGTCATCCAAGACCATAGCAAAACCTTCACTAAAGTCAAGATATACCACATCTACCCGTCCCATCCCATCCACAAGGCTTCTTACCCGCATCCAGGAAAGCTCTCAGCATGAAATGACGTAATTTGTTTTTGACAAATCAATATTACTTATCACCTTACCATCTTCTGGGTGTTTGCAAAATAATTGCATAGCTATTTGATTCATTATTTGTCTAGGTATAGATGCTAAGCTCGTTAGTCTGTAATTCCCTGGGTTGTCCTTATTTCCCTTTTTTATAGATTGGCACTATATTTGCCATTTTCCAGTCTCTTATATCTCTCCTGTCTTCCTTGTCTTTTCAAATGGCTCAGATATGTCCTCAGTCAGCTCTTTGAATATTCCAGTATGTATTTCCATCAGGCCCTGGTGACTTGCAGACCTTTAACTTCTCTAAGTAATTTTAACTTATTCTTTCCCTTTTTGAGTCTTACATTCCACCTCATTTTCACTGGCAGTCACTATGTTAGATGTCCAGTTGCTAGTAACCTTTTAGGTGAAAATTGAAACTAAAATGCCATTTAACACTTCTGTCATTTCCACATTTCCTGTTATAGTTTTTTTTTCCCCCTCACTGGGTAAGGAGAGTTCTCTTATGGGGAGAATGAAGATATTACACTTCATGGCTGATCCATACGAGCCTGGCTCACAGAAGACAATGGAGGGCTGAATTACAACTCTGATAACACAAGAGAAATTCAGTTTAATGTTGATTGGGCTCAAAACGAAGCATTTCATGTCAATTTAACAAAATGAAACAAAACATTTTGATTATAGGAATGTGAAAATGTTTTGCATCGATTCACAATACTAAAACAAAGCATTCCAAATCAGAATTCTTCACAATTTCTTTGCCATATCCAATTTAGAAATTTCAACATTTCATATATTGAAATGCCAGAATTTTCCATGAGTTGGAAATAATAAAAACTAATTATTATTAATCAGAGGATGCTGACAGTGATCTGAGGCATAAAGCTAAGACAAACATGGGGCTAAAGTTTCTCAAAGTGAAGTGATCGTTTGTAGTGATTGGACAAAATATGGGGAGAGGGCAGTTAGAGGTTTATAGACTGTTGTAATAAGCCATCACTTTGAATTGTCTCTTACAATATGTGTTAATTACTTATGCTAAACAATCTGTGACACCTTATATTTATCTGTGACACTGTGCACCTATAGGTTTGAGGAAGAAAAGCTCTGTGTAGCTCAAAAGCATTTCTCTTTCACCAATAAATTTGGTCCAATAAAAGATATTATCTCACCGGTCACCATGTCTGTATAACAGCACTGCAATCAAGAATAATGGACAACCAGGAAAAAGGGTAAACAAGGAGACTTCTGGGAAAGAGGTCTACCCTTTGCTGTGTTGGTCAAAACTACAGTCTACTTATATTTCCCCTACAGCCTCAAACTGAGAAAGTAGTTTAATTCCTAACCTAAGCTTTTGTGTATTGTCAATATACTCTCAAACAAAAGTGGTGTTCCTCCCACTATGGCTACCTTTCATGGGTGGGTGATATGATCCTCATGGATAGTTTTAAGTATCAGTTTTGCCTTGAGAGCACTTTGGGTTGAAGGATGCTATAAAATATAATTGTGTTTAGTAACAATAATATTGGGAGGAACTTGCTGCAAAACTAGATCTCTAAACTAAAGGAACTGCCGAGAGTCAGCAGCTAATTTCTGTTTCTTCTTGGCATGAATGAATGGTGCTGTACAAATGAATATTTGTCTCTATTATCTATTACTTTCATGTTTTATAGTTTGATAGCATTACTATTTGGTGGTGCAAAATCATAAATGATTAGGGTTGGAAGGGATCTCAGGTGGTCATCTCATCCAATCCTCTGCTCATAATATCCTGTGAAAGGGGATGGATAGAGAGATTTGATTTTCCCCAATGCTTTGTAAAATAGTGGGGAAAAAGTCCATTTTTAGTCAAGGTAGCTTTGCAAATTTTGCTGGAAGAAAAAAAAAAGATAATTGAACCACAAATATAACATTTATTAAGTCATGAGACTACTGAAGATGTATCTTATGGCACTGTTTTATCTTTTCTTCTGAATTTTACCACCAGAACTTAGATCATCTTTAAACATAAGTGTATTTTTTTTTTACTGGTGGAAGGAGGAAGGGGGTGTGTGAATGAAACCTAGGCTGGTTCTAAGTAAAGCTTGTCAAAATTGTATAACTTAAGTTTCATCAACATTTTGAAACATAAATAGAAAAAAAAACCCTGACATTTCTGTGTATTATTCCTCTACGTCTTTAGCAACTCTAGTTAAAACACTATTTGAAATGGAAAAAGAGTTCTGTTGCATTTAATTTTATGGGCCAGATTCTGAATCAGTGTAAATTCATGTAGTTTCATTAAAACCATTTATGCTCACTGAAGATTTTGTCTTATGGTTTTCTAGACTTTTGTCTTGAGACGATAATGGATAAATCAAAATCTTGATAGTTCACTCAGTCCCTTCCTTACACACACACACACACACACACACACACACACACACACACACACACACCACTTCCGCACTACTGAAAAGCTTGTAATGTCCCATCATTGACTCTATGTTTTAATAATTGCACTTCCCCCTCTGATCAAATCAACGTTTTTCATAGTAGAGCAGCAACAAGAAACCTTTTTTTTTTTTTTCCCCAGACCCTGAGATTGTGACACTGAAACTGAAATAATGGGCATCTGTGTGTCTTTTTTTCCCCTAAAACAGGTTGAATTACTTATATTTCCTGAATCCATCCAAATAAAGAGATCTAAGCAGAAGATTTTGAAAATCAACCATCCTTCTGTAATATTAGAGATGCTGGCTTTCAAGTAACCATGGAAAGAACAGACTGTGGTACAGAAATGTCTGCATACAACAAGGAAGGGCTTCCTCTTCCATTCATCCATTAGAAAGGCATTCAGCTGCCAGTTTTCCAATGCTTTACATTAAATCTGAATGCTTCAGCCAGGTGCAAATTCAAGCCATCCTGTTACCATTAATGAATACTGTCCTTTGCTCCCACAGTGAGGCAATCAATTTAAACTTATGCAAATCATAGAATAATAGGGTTGGAAGGGACCTCACGAGGTTATCTAGTCCAACCCCCTAATAAAAAGCAGGACCACTCCCCCTAAATCACCCCAGCCAGGGTTTTGTCTAACCAAGCCTTAAAAATCTCCAAAGATGGAGATTCTACCACCTCCCTAGATAGCCCATTCCAATGCTTCACCACCCTCCTAGTGAGAAAGATTTCCTAATATCCAACCTTGACCTCCCCAGCTGTAATTTGAAACCATTGCTCCTTGTTCTGTCCTCTGTTACCATCGAGAACAGCCTAGCTCCCTCCTCTTTGGAGCACCCCTTCAAGTAGTTGAAGATTGCTATCAAACCTCCCCTCAGTCTTCTCTTCTGTAGACTAAATAAGCCTAGTTCCTTCAGTCTCTCCTCATAAGTCATGTGCCCCAGCCCCCTAACCATTTTTGTTGCCCTCCGCTGGACTCTTTCTAATTTGTCCACATCCTTTCTGTAGTGGTGAGCCCAAAACTGGACACAGTATTCCAGATGCGGCCTGAGCAGTGTCGAATAGAGGGGAATTATCACATCCCTCGATCTGCTGGCAATACTCCTACTGATGCAGCCTAATATGCCATTGGCCTTTTTGGCAACAAGGGCACACTGTTGGCTCATATTCATCTTCCCATCCACCATAACCCCCAGGTCCTTTTCTACAGCACTGCTACTTAGACGATCGGTCCCCAGCCTGTAGCAGTGCATGGTATTTTTCCGTCCTAAGTGCAGGACTTTGCACTTGCCTTTGTTGAATCTCATGAGGTTTCTTTCGGCCCAGTGTTCCAATTTGTCCAAGTCTCCCTGGATCCTGTCCCTGCCCTCCAGAGTATCTACCATTCCCCCCAACTTGGTGTCATCTGCAAACTTACTAAGCACGCAGTCTATTCCATCATCAAGATCATTAATGAAGATGTTGAATAGAACCGGCCCCAGGACCGACCCCTGGGGCACTCCACTCGTTACCGGTTGCCAACCAGACATCAAGCCATTGATTCCTACCCGCTGAGCCCGTTGATCTAACCAGTTTTCGATCCACCTTACGGTCCACTTGTCCAACCCATACTTCCTTAACTTGCCGACGAGAATGCTGTGGGAAACCATAACAAAAGCCTTGCTAAAGTCAAGGTATACCACGTCAACAGCTATTCCCGCATCCACAAATCCAGTCATCTCATCATAGAAGGCATGGCAGTCAGACTGTAAATGCTAAAACAGATGTTTTATTGTTCCACTCTGAATTCGTATGTCTGGAAATGGGGCTAGGATGGGACTCACTGGCTGAGCGAGGAAGTACAGGTATTTAGTTTTAAAAGAAAGGTGTGTTTCAACACACCCTTGGTGCCTGTGGTGCTTGGGGAACTGGCAAATCAGTACATTGTTACTTGCTGTAAACAGGAGCTCTCTATGAAAACAGATATCTGCATATATGTAAATAATTAGTTAACAGATAAGATGCTGCTCAGTAATATCTATCATTGTTCCTGGGATTTATAGGACCAACAAAACTCTTGTGGAACATTTCAACTGGCTGCTTTCAACAAGGCTCTTTACATCAGCTTAACAATTTTATGTGAAACATACATCTAGTCAAAGCATTGCTTAAATTTTGGAATAGTGGCCACGTTTTCAGACCCCTGCATTGCCATGAGAGGGGAAGATTTGATTCCCAGCTCCAGTTTCTCATGCTCTTTGATCCAGACAGGACTAGGAGCACTCTAAAGGCAACATCATCCATCAAAGATAAGGCCAGAAGGCACCATGGCGATCATCTTGTCTGACCTCTTGTGCAACAGAAGCCGTGGGACTTCCCTGAATTAATTCCTGTATGAACTACGGCAGATCTTTTTGCTCAACATCCAGTCTTGATTTAAAAACCGACAATGATGGGGAATTTATCACAAATGTTTGTAGGCCGTTCCAACAGTTAACTACCCTCACTGTTAAGAATGTGCGTATTATTTCCTGCACAAATTTGTCTAGATTACAACTTCTAGCCAGTGGATATTATTATCTTGATGTGGTTATGGACTTCAAGACTAATATTAATAAATACTTTTAAAGCACCCTAGGCAAAAGGCATGACAAGTGAAAAGCATGGTTATATTTTCAAGTACTACGCCAGTCACTTTAATTAAGTTTTCTTTATACTGTCTAGTTGGAGCGTTTCCTTCCTGAGAGTATTTTCTTACCAGGGAGATTTATTTGAGGCTCTCATTTCCTCTTCCAATTTCATACAGTAAATTTTTACATTAAGTTGCAATAAAGCGAGGACTTAAAAACCAGGAACCTCACGAGAAATCTATATTCTGGTATCAGTACTTTCCTTTTAACTAGGAAATGAGCTCTTCAGACGCAACATCTAGCTCAGAGAACTCTTCCATTCATTACTCTCCTAAGCATAGCTGAAAGAAGAGACCCTTGAAGGAGGTCAGCACATGACATTTGTTTACAGTGAGAAAGTCAGCCACATACCACATTTCCCCAACATGTCTGGATGAAGTAATTGCCTTCGGGAATCAGTCTGAAAATGATCTGAGTAGGTAGACTTCAGAGAGTGACAAAGAGGTGAAGAAGAGTAACTTTGTGGGTCAGATTATCTAACAGAGGAAAAGTATTTAGAGGATATTCTTTCAAGGATTCTGCAATTACATTTGAGTTTTGTGATAAACAAAAGGGGTATGCTCTATGTTCACTTAGAGATCCGTGGAGAAGTTGAGCTCATCTAGTATCAAACAATGCAAGGGTATTAAAATACACTTGAATTCATCAGCTAAGAATAAATGGTATTAACATACACTCGGGAACATCTCTTATCAATACAATAGTCTGATATACACTCAAAATCTCAGGTATCAGTACAAGACTGTTAACCTACACTTGAAAGCAACTGGTATCAATACAAAAACATATCACTAAGGAGTTATTTCTTTCACCGTATCGCTAAACAGAGAGAGGACACACTGTACTTAAAGGAATATGCAGCATGAATGCAAATTTTCAGGACCTCACTACAGACCATTCTTGAGAATGTACCCAGAAGGCTTTGCTTCTCTCTATCTAGGTATTTACACAGCCTGCGTGACTGAAGTATCTAGGAGACTAACAACATGTTTATTCTCATGCCACTCTTGCGATGCAGGGAAAAATTATTCCCATTTTACAGCTGAACATAACATAGATGAAGTGATTTCCCTGAGGGCAGACAAGGGCTAGTTGAACAAGGAATTGAACCTAGATCTTCTAAGTTCTAGTTCTGCACCTTACCACTTTAAACCACCTTTTCATCCTACTTAGAAGCACAAGGACGGATTTCACTAAGGTGGTTAGAAAAATCTAAGCCTAACACAGGTGGTGATTAGAATAGAATCGAAGATCAGAAAGGTCTCTTCTGGCCCTGGAATATATGAATTTTATCTTGGAAACCCTTCCTCCCATCACAAACTAATTAGATACAGATAATGCATACATATTTTACAATTCTTGGTGTCCTAGGAGCTTACTGATAATCAGAGCTGGTTGAAAAACCTTTTATCCTATGGGTAAAAAATGTGTATTTTTGTTTTCTTATGGGGAATTTCAAACTAAACAAAAACACCTCCCTTTAGTTTGAAGCAAAAATTTCATTTGGATTTGCCTTTGAAAACTGAATATGTAATTCAAAATGTGGAATTTTCCTTTTGTTTTAAAGTTTCCCAGTGAAAAGTTAATCAAAAAATGATATTTTTCATCCAGCAAAGAGAGATCCTTTAAGACAAAAGCCCCATTTTGGGGCAGGATTTTTTTTTTTTTTTTTTTTAGCTCAAAGACATTTCAACTAGATCTAGTAAGAAGACATATCTGAAAAACTAAATATACATTTTGCAACTTGAGATCAAACTGTAGCAGTCTACCCTTTAAAATATAAATAGGTCAGGAAGAAATTTAGGCTAGAAATCAGAAGGTTTCTAATCATCAGAGGAACAAGATGCTGAAGCAGCCTGCCAGAAGAAGTTTAGGGACTAACAACCTAACCGGCTTTAAGTATGGAGCCATGATAAGTTCACGAAGGCCATGTGCACACCACAGCCTTATCGCACTGTGAGGCTCCTTACCGCACGATAAAGGCTGTGAGCGTACACAGCCCTCTTGCCGCGCAACAGGTAAACCGCCCAAAACGAGGGTGGTCAGGCTTACCGCAGAAGCCCATGTGCATGGTCCTTGTGATTTTGACAGCCTCCGGAAATGTCCCAGAGTGCCAATCGAGGCCAGTCTAGGACACTGGAGCTATCAAACTTGTCAATTTCACTGCTCCAACAGAGCAGTGAAATTGACAAGGAGCAGGATTCTAGCAGCCAGGAGCCCCGATGGCTGGAGCCCTGCTGCCCCTTTGGGGCTCAGCTGCCGCTGGCGGCTTGAGCCCCAGCCGAGGTGGTAGCTGAGCCCCGGGCATGGGCACGGGACTCAAGCCGCCCAGCTTTCCAGTTCCGGGGCATCAGCTGCTGCCCGAAGTGGCAGCCCCAGCACCCATCCACTCCACTTCCCGGGGCGGCGGGGGCTGCTGCCCTGAAGCTGGCAGCCCTGGAGCCCAGCCACCCAGCTTGGGGGAGGGGCGGGGGGCTGCCCCAAGCCGGGCGGCTGGGCTCTGGGGAACACCGCTGGTGGGGCTCCAGTCCCAGGGAACACCCGGGCAGCGGGCTCCAGCCTGTGGGGGAACCCCCAGGGCAGCTAGCCAGGGGAAACAGCCCTGCTGCCAGTCCAAAGTGCCCACTATGCACTGCTCCTTGTCACGAAAATTCAAAGGAGCGTGTGAACGCTTCTTTTCGCTACAAGGAGTGCTGTGTGGACACGGTAAAGCGTTATATTTATAGCGCTTTGCAGGACAAATCTGCTGTGTCTACATAGACTCACAGAATTGTATGGCTGTCAGAAACTGAAATGTGGGTGGTCTGACCTTCTGGTTAGAGCCAGGAATGGAAACCAGGAGTCAGAGTCAAGGTCAGAGCCAGCGTTCGAATCCACACAAGGAAGCAGGCCTGGAGCAGGAAAGGAATGTGTTGGGGAACAAAGCAGGCACATGAGAGATCATAACTACAGGCAGTGAGCAGCTGGTGAGCTTGAATGCAAACCTGTTGGCTCCTTGCAGCCAATTGGCTGAGCCGGCCGGCCAGACAATTATGTCGCAGCCCAGCTGGGCTCATTAACCAGCTAGCCCCAGGCTCAGCTGAGGGATCTACAGCCAATAGTTCCTGACAGTGGCCTGGTTCCCTGTGATAGCCGGAGACTGGACTTGCGTTCTGTGTTTCTGTCTGAACTTTATCAGCCTTATTCATTATTTGCATGATCTTGTCAACAGGACACACTTCTGCATTTAGCAACTCCACTCTGACACCTGGCCAATTTCTCTTAAAATGTCTGGATTCTGCTGAGAACTTCTGCTATATTCATGGCTAAGCATGCAAGTGTTAAACAGCCTAATGTAGAAATAATTGAGAAGAAGAGAAGAGGCTATATTCATTTAAAAAAAAAAAAAAAAAGCTGCCACAAAAATCTTATGGTTTGACTCGTTCTTAAGGTTTTGTCATGCTCCCCCAACTTCCTGCAAACCACGAAACCAATTCCTCTATTGCAAGTGTGTCTAATGTATTTATCTTGCTGCCGCAGCTTAGACAGAGTGAAATTTGTTTAACTGCATTTCAGCCATGAAGATTGCTTATTTATCCTCCAAAACCTGCATGCTTCACAACACTCAAGGGTGGAGGAGGAGGGAGGTGGAAGAGACAACTCATTCCTAGTGGCTCTCACAGATTTACTGTTCAGGCAACATCATGTTCCTTGCCCACTATGCGTGTGCCAGCTCTCCCAAATCCAGGCAGATGGGAACAAATATCTAGGAAATCCAGCTTGTCAGCTAGCGGCCTTGATTCACTCTCATGGAAGAAGCCAGGTGGAACCAAGGAAGTCTACTTGGAAGGCAGAGTAGCAGCTGTAAGAATCAATTGCAACTCCAACTTCTCTAATAAGGGTCCCGAAGCTGGCATTAAGTGGGGAGGACCAGCTCACGTGGATGATTTTCAACTCTCAAGCATTACTCCGTGAAACTCTGATTGTACATCTTCTTCCGCATGGCAAACCTCTAGAGAATATTGAGCACAGTTTTTCTGCCTTCCCTTCCCAGGCACAGCTTGCCCATTCCTCCTGTTACAATTTGATCCAGTCCCATTCTCTGCATGGACACCAGTCGGTTGTGCTGGGTACAACTCACCTAACCACCCGTTGGGTCTAGGTAGTGTCTAACCACTGTTTTAGGTCTGGGTCTCAAGTAGAGACTGTCTGCACCTTTCCTTATGGGGTGGGACTCCATTGTCAAGCTGCCTAGCCCATGGAACCAATCCCACAGCTCACCCCAAGTCCTTTGTTGCTTATACCATTCCCTACCAGAGTCGATCTAGATGCGGGAGTTTAAATTTCATAAGTAATATCTTTCAGGTACAACATGGGAGCAAAGCATGGCACCAGGTTCAGCAAACGCTTTTGCTTTTAAAAAGCACCAAAGTTACAGATTTTAAGAATACAACAGATGTCTTAACACCGAGTCTCACTTGAACACTCCTATGAACCCTCGCTTTGGTCCAAGACTTTAGTACAGATAATCCCGCTAGCCTTTTTGTCCTGGCTCTCCTGTTTTCAGCAGTGGAACCGCCCCCCTCAAACTTCCCTCTCTATCTGCCATTTTGTTTTTGGAGTAAAGAATTGCTCAAAATCGGAGGCCCCACTAGCACCAAACCAGTTGTTTCATTAGTGTCGAGCCCTTCAACACCGATAGACTTTGATTGCTTAGATGTAGACTCTCCACTAGGTGTCACATTTCTACAGAGCTGCAAAATAGACAGTGCTCAAAGACACACTGAAGGTTAAGTTCAAAACAGAAGTTGATATCCAGCATGGTATTCCCAAAATAAAATGGAATTAATAATTTCTCTGAATTTTTCATAGCTTCCCTCCACACTGACTCAAAAATCCTTGTTGTCTTTATAGCCTTCAGAATCTAACTCTTACAGGAAGGAAAGCAGCCCTAAAAGTTTGACAGTGGGACATGTGATCATTTATCTAGCTAGGTGGTTTCATGTGCTCAAAACCCTAGTAGCTAAGCAAAGGATAGGCTTTTATGAGCAAGATTCCTTTCTCTTCCACTCTTCCCCCTATCTTGTTTAATTGACCCTTATCAAAAGGTACATTCAGACACAATTAGGTTCTGAACTTGACTGAGGCCTTTGAATATAATCTCAAAAACAAACTCTATCCATAATGTCAATAGGTTTTTGATACTCAGCTCCAGTTTTCTTTCCATCAATTTCCCTGTATGTCTCCGAGTGGTAACCCCCATTAATCTTGGCTTCATTCTCTGCTTGTGGTACAGACATGGGTTACTTTAATATTAATGAGAGCTATTTATGTCAACTGAAAATGACTAGACAATACACGTTTTAAACAGACATACGCTTATTTCATTTTTCTTTGGTCACTTTCAGATACCTAAGGAAAATAAGATTTATTTCTAAGACCATTTACAGTCTGGCAGTACATCTGGAAAGCTATAGAGCTAATTTAATAGAAATAAGTCTGCATTTGCCTGAAGCCACTTTAACTGGGGGGGGGGGGGGGGGCAGAGTCACTCTTCAGTTTCTTCAAAATTTGTTCAGAAGTTTCATAGGGCTAATGTCAACCCTATTTTTAGGAATGAAGTCATGAATTTTAATCAAAGGTCCACAATGCACTCTCTCTTCCATTCAGATTTACAACTAGAGGCATTTGGAAATATTAAACTGGAAACGAAGACAAAGAAGAGAAAGACTTTTTGGGGAGGGGAAAAATAAAAGGAACATACATTAGGTACCGCCCCCTCATCAAACAAACTGGATGTACATTACCTCGAGCAAGGACTATCATTTCCCATGCATAACAGCTTTGAGCATCAGTTTGATGTTGCAACTTCACAATGACCCAGAAACTAATCCCCAATGGGCAAATCTTAGCTGTTAAATCAATATTTTGTGCTCTTTTTATATAGAAGTCTTAGAACTTAAAATATAGCACTTGATTTTCTGCAGGGAAGTTCATTTTCAACAGGATGCTCTTTCATATTAAAATTGCATTCAGGTAATCTAGAAGCAAATCTTGAAGTACACCTAAAACTGTAAAATGTACCCTACATTGAGGACACTTTTCACATTTTTCGACTGCATGCTATCAACCTGCTCACATAATTTCAGGTGGCTTTTCTAGACTCATTCATTCTTCCTTGTTTTCACAAAATAAATTATATATATTATTAAAAGGTTTTCACTGACCTCCTTCCAAGCAATCTACCAATACTGAAGCTCGTTCTGTATTCTTCATATATCTAAAACTCCTGTCAACCTTCCCAGCAACTGGGGAATTTCAGGGCTGGAGGATCAAGCCTGTTTACTAATTAAGCTCCATTCCACTCTAATGAAATAAGTACAAATTATCTGCAAGCAAGACAGAAATGGAGTCAGATGTGAAGCAACTTGTAGAAAGAAACATTGAAAGTTAGGGGCAGAATCAGAATTGGAAGTTATGAGTTCCTGGCTTTCAATCTTCTCCTTTGCCCATTCTACCTGAACTTTTCCTCACTGTATCAGATTGCATTCAATCACTCCCAGCACCTCACTTCCAAAAGTTTCTGTAAGGAAATGCCCTGCCTTCTTGTGCAGGAATGGAGAGCTGCTGGAGAATGACTTACCGTTTTCATATCAAACTGAAAGCATATTACTTCTCCAACACCCACTTGCTTGTATAACGGCTACCACAGCAGAAAGAAGTAAGGTATAAACAAG